>NC_069474.1:25637585-25855085 GCF_026875155.1 Cherax quadricarinatus
ATTCTCTGATCCATTGCAGTGCCCTTCCTGTTATATGCGCCTGATGCTCTAGCTTCTGCACTAATCTCTTGTGAGGAACTGTGTCAAAGGCCTTCTTGCAGTCCAAGAAGATGCAATCAACCCACCCCTCTCTCTCTTGTCTTACTTCTGTTATTTTATCATAAAACTCCAGAAGGTTTGTGACACAGGATTTGCCTTCCGTGAATCCGTGCGGTTGGCATTTATACTCCTGTTCCGTTCCAGGTGCTCCACCACTCTCCTCCTGAAATCTTCTCCATAATTTTGCATACTATACACGTCAATGACACAGGTCTATAGTTTAGTGCCTCTTTTCTGTCTCCTTTTTTGAAAATGGGAACTACATTTGCTGTCTTCCATACCTCGGGTAGTTGCCCAGTTTCCAGGGAGTGTTGAAGATTGTGGTAAGTGGTACGCACAACATATCTGCTCCCTCTCTAAGACCCATGGAGAGATGTTTCCGGGTCCCATTCCCTTGAGGTATCGATGTCCCTTAGCATGTTGTGTGTGTGTGTGTGTGTGTGTGTGTGTGTGTGTGTGTGTGTGTGTGTGTGTGTGTGGTGTGTGTGTGTGTGTGTGTGTGTGTGTGTGACTCAACAATCAAATATTTGCACCAATAACTCACTACAGTTGTGACCGGGTGTGGAAGTGTGAATTACTCATTACTCTAAAATTGTTCATGATTGTAGCCATGTATAAACGCAGTAACCATTCTTACAGTATTCATTACGTTTGTAACTTGTGAGTTCATTACCTTGTACCTAGTTCAGCCATCAAAACTTTGGGGCCCAGTCCCTGGACCCATTGTGTACCTCTATAATCTGTTAATACCTTTGTAACTTGTCATGATTGTGACTAGACCTACCTGGAGTTCATTACCTTTGTAAATTGTGAATTCATTACCTCTGTAACTTGCTCAGCCATCAAAACTTTGAGGCCCAGTCCCTGGACCCATCATGTACCTCTGTAATCTTTTGACTACCGCCCACAGGATGGGTATGGGGTGCATAATAAACATATTAAACTAACACTGACAGTTTACACTGGGTGTTCATAGGGGGGCCACTGAGAGGTTACACTGGGTGTTGAAAGGGGCACTGACAGTTTACACTGGGTGTTTATAGGGGCCACTGACAGTTTACACTGGGTGTTTATAGGGGCCACTGACAGTTTACACTGGATGTTTATAAGGGCCACTGACAGGTTTACACTGGGTGTTTATAGGGGCCACTGACAGTTTACACTGGGTGTTTATAGGGGCTACTGACAGTTTACACTGGGTGTTTATAGGGGCCACTGACAGTTTACACTGGGTGTTTATAGGGGCCACTGACAGGTTTACACTGGGTGTTTATAGGGGCCACTAACAATTTACACTGGGTGTTTATAGGGGCCACTGACAGTTTACATTGGGTGTTTATAGGGGCCACTGACAGTTTACACTGGGTGTTTATAGGGCTACTGACAGTTTACACTGGGTGTTTATAGGGGCCACTGACAGTTTACACTGGGTGTTTATAGGGGCCACTTACAGTTTACACTGGGTATTATAGGGACCACTGACAATTTACACTGGGTGTTTATAGAGGCCACTGACAGTTTACATTTGGTGTTTATAGGGGCCACTGACAGTTTACACTGGGTGTTTATAGGAGCCACTGACAGTTTACACTGGGTGTTTATAGAGGCCACTGACAGTTTACACTTGGTGTTTATAAGGGTCACTGACAGTTTACACTGGGTGTTTATAGGGCCACTGACAGTTTACACTGGATGTTTATAGGGGCCACTGACAGTTTACACTGGGTGTTTATAGGGGCCACTGACAATTTACACTGGGTGTTTATAGGGCTACTGACAGTTTACACTGGGTGTTTATAAGGGCCACTGACAGTTTACACTGGGTGTTATAGGGGCCACTAACAGTTTACATTGGGCGTTTACAGGGGCCACTAACAGTTTACACTGGGTGTTTATAGGGGCCACTGACAGTTTACACTGGGTGTTTATAGGGGCCACTAACAGTTTACACTGGGTGTTTATAGGGGCCACTGACAGTTTACACTGGGTGTTTATGGGGGGCACTGACAGTTTACACTGGGTGTTTATAGGGGCCTCTAACAGTTTACACTGAGCGTGCATTTATAGGGGGCCACTAATAGTTTACAATGGGAATTTACAAGGGCCACTGACAGCTTACACAGGGCATTTATATTCGAACAGTCATCTGCCCCTGACACTTATTATGTTGTCTCTCAGTGTACCCATGGTGCCTTGCTTTTCATTGGGGGAATGTTACGTCTCCTGCCGAGTCTTTTGCTGTCATAGGGAGTGATTTTCGTGTGCATGTTTAGTACTAATCCCTCTAGGATTTTTCAAGTGTATATTATCATGCATCTCTTTCGCCCACCTTCGGGATACCTGGAGTTTACCTGGAGAGAGTTCCGGGGGTCAACGCCCCCGCGGCCCGGTCTGTAACCAGGCCTCCTGGTGGATCAGAGCCTGATCAACCAGGCTGTTGCTGCTGGCTGCACGCAAACCAACGTACGAGCCACAGCCAGGCTGATCAGGAACTGACTTTAGGTGCTTGTCCAGTGCCAGCTTGAAGACTGCCAGGGGTCTGTTGGTAATCCCCCTTATGTGTGCTGGGAGGCAGTTGAACAGTCTCAAATTTTGTGGCTCCTCATAAAAAATTCATTTTGATCTTCGACTCTCAGTCGAATTAATTTAAGTCTGCCCGAAATGCCTAGCCATGCTAGGTGTTCTAGTGGTACACTCTGTAATTATTATTTTACTACATGTAAACCACACAATAACCAAATTCTGTAAACTCAGCATTGTAATCCTTATAGAGAATAAACTTTGAATTGAATTGAATGTCTAAACCCCTTCAGCGCCAAACGCAAACACCCTCATTAGAATCAATAACAACAGGCTGTAAAGTTATCAAAGAGCTAATTGATGACACTGATAAGGGCGAGGATGACACTGATAAGAGCGACGACTAAGGACAAGCATCACACGGAAATTCGTCAGGGATTGCATCATGGAGTATTATTATATTTAGGAGAAAGCGCTAAACCCATAAGGATCACTCAGCATCTTGGGAAATGGTAGGTAATCAGATTCTATCCAAGGAAGGCTAAGTCAGATCCACGTTCTTGGATGGCCTGGTGGCTAAAGCTCCTGCTTCACACACGGAGGCCCGGGTTCGATTCCCGGCGGGTGGAAACATTTCGACACGCTTCCTTACACCTGTTGTCCTGTTCACCTAGCAGCAAATAGGTACCTGAGTATTAGTCGACTGGTGTGGGTCGCATCCTGGGGTCCAAGATTAAGGACCCCAATGGAAATAAGTTAGACAGTCCTCGATGACGCACTGACTTTCTTGGGTTATCCTGGGTGGCTAACCCTCCGGGGTTAAAAATCCGAACGAAATCTTATCTTATCTTATCTCACCAGCAATGACAATACCTGGAGTATACCTGCAGGGCATTCCGAGGGTCAACGCTCCCGCGGCCCGGTCCACGACCAGGCCTCGGGGTGGATCAGAGTTTGATCAATCAAACTGTTACTGCTGGATGCACGCAAACCGACGTACGAGCCACAGCCCGGCTGGTCATGTACTGACTTTAGGTGTCTGTTCAGCGCCTTCTTGAAGACAGCCAGGAGTCTATTCGTAATCCCCCTTATGTATGTATAGTACAGCATAGTATACAACTGGCACAGGACTAACTGGCATGTGTAAGTTACTTCACAGAGCATCTCGGGCGGTGCGGGTGCAAGGCACCTCGTTTGTTACATCATAATCCATGATGTAACCTTCACAGCCTCTTGCTGGAACTTGCTTTACATTACTTAATTTTACTCGATTTACATTACTTAATTTTACTTAATAATAATATCTTTATATACTGCAAGTACATGTACACGGTATACAGACCATAGCTCACATCAGTGACACACTACTGTATAGAAAGCTGCTTGTTATGCTGAGCATTTCGGGCAAATTAGGTCAGTTTTGTCCCAGGATGCGGCCCACACCAGTCCACTAACACCCAGGTACCCATTTTATTGATGGGTGAACATAGACAACAGGTGGAAAGAAACACGCCCAATGTTTCTACCCTGGCTGGGAATCGAACCCAGGCCATCGCCGTGTGAAGCGAGAGCTTTAACCACCAGGCCTTTCACTTACTTTCTCTTACAGTGCCGTGTGGTCTGGTGGCTAAAACTCTCGCTTCACACGGCAAGGTCCGGGTTCAAAGCACAACGAGGGTAGAAACATTGGGTATGTTTCTTTACACTGGCTATGTTCCCCCATCAGTAAAATAGGTACCTGGGTGTTAGTGGACTGGTGTGGGTCGCATCCTGGGACAAAACTGACCTAATTTGCCCGAAATGCTCAGCATAACAAGCAGCTTTCTATACAGTAGTACGTCATTGATGTCAGCTAGGACTGTATACCTTGTACATGTACTTCCCCTCAAGGAAGGTTCCTTGATGTTGGTGAGGGGCTCTTGATTTAGGGAATTGGATCTGTGCTCCAGTTCCCCGAATTAAGCCTGAATGCCTTCCACATCCCCCCTAGACGCTGTATAATCCTCCGGGTTTAGCGTTTTCCCTTGATTATAATAATATTAATAAATAATAATAATAATAATAATAATAATAATAATAATAATAATAATAATAATAATAATAATAATAATAATAATAATAATAATAATAATGTACATGTATTGTAGTAAATAAAGATATTATTATTATTACTTGCTTTACATTACTTAAATTTACCTTCCCAAAATGTCCATACATGTTAGTGACTTTCTTTGTGCTCAACAATATTTTACAACACGTAAACTGCGCAGTGAATATTACGCAAAGTAATAGATATTTGAATTTGTAATTCTATGTAACTGTATTTGTGTATACCTAAATAAACTTACTTACAAGTTCTGTTGTCTTACTGTTAGTTACAGTAAGTGTCAACAGATGGCAACAGTAACTGGTAAACAGTGACTGAGACAGATCAGGCGGGAACTTGTTCAACTTTGAGCTCTGGGGAAGACAACTTGAAAGTAAAGTTCACCTAACTTGAGGAAGAGATATTAAGTAGGTCAAGAGGAGGTGAAGTTAGTTTATAATAATGGAGTGTAATGTAATGGTGTGGAGAGTGAATAAATTGACTGTGTGACCTGCAACAAGATTGTTTTTTTTTTTTTGGTGTTTTTGTGTAGTTTTTTTGTAGTGCTTTTGAAGTGTTTTTCTATTTTTTTGTGATGTTTTTGAAGTATTCTATTTTTTCTAGCGTTTTTGAAGTGTTTAATTTTTTGTGATTTTGAAGTGTTTTTCTATTTTTTTGTGATGTTTTTCTAGTTTTTATGGTGTTTTTGTGCCACGATTTATCATAAATTCTCACTTAAGAGAAATTATTGCCTTATTAGTTTTAATATAGACTTAAGTTTGCACAAAATGCCAAGTATATTAAGGGTCTTTCAGCATACATACTCCAGTGTCACTCATCTCTGTACTTACATATCATGCTGATATGAAGAATTTTTAATTTTTCCTCGGGCCATTGTTCGTGGTCCAGGACGAAGCGAAACTTCGTTACTTTCACTTTTTTGGGTTATCTTAGGTAATTTACACATATGTTACTATGCTTAATTTGCATACAGGCAAAATTATTGTCAAACATTATCTCTCAGTTCATGGCAGGATTCGAACCTGCACACTCTGCATCACATTATGTGTGAGAGAAAATAAGATTTCGTTCGGATTTTTAACCCCGAAGGGTTAGCCACCCAGGATAACCCAAGAAAGTCGGTGTGTCATCGAGGAATGTCTAACTTATTTCCATTGGGGTCCTCAATCTTGTCCCCCAGGATGCGACCCACACCAGTCGACTAACACCCAGGTACCTATTTGCTGCTAGGTGAACAGGACAACAGGTGTAAGGAAATGTGCCGAAATGTTTCCACCCGCCGGGAATCGAACCCGGGACCCTGCGTGTGTGAAGCGGGAGCTTTAGCCACCAGGCCAGATCCCATCTAGATAATGTTTGTAACTCTGTTACTATGATAATTGTACACATTTTGTTTTTTGTTTAAAATTACCAAAATCCGTTAATGGTAGGTTTT
Source organism: Cherax quadricarinatus (assembly GCF_026875155.1). Classification (NCBI taxonomy): domain Eukaryota; kingdom Metazoa; phylum Arthropoda; class Malacostraca; order Decapoda; family Parastacidae; genus Cherax; species Cherax quadricarinatus. The sequence continues at coordinate 25,643,747 of NC_069474.1, forward strand.
ACTATACAGTGGACCCTCGACTAACGCTATTAATCCGTTCCTGAGAGCTCATCGTTAGTCAAAATTATCGTTAGTCTAGTTTATTTTCCCCATAAGAAATAATGGAAATCAAATTAATCCGTGCAGGACACCCCAAAGTATGAAAAAAAAATTGTTTTTACCACATGAAATATTAATTTTAATACACACAAACTGAAGAAGACATGCACAGTTACATGACATTACCTTTATTGAAGATCTGGTGATGATTGATGGGATGGGAGGAGGGGAGTGTGGATGGTGTAAGTGTTTAGAAGGGGAATCCCCTTCCATTAAGACTTGAGGTGGCAAGTCCTTTTTCCGGGGTTACTTCCCTTCTTCTTTTAATGACCTGATGGCCTGGTTGGTGACCCGATGGCCTGGTGGCTAAAGCTCCCGCTTCACACACGGAGGGCCCGGGTTCGATTCCCGGCGGGTGGAAACATTTCGACACATTTCCTTACACCTGTTGTCCTGTTCACCTAGCAGCAAATAGGTACCTGAGTGTTAGTCGACTGGTGTGGGTCGCATCCTGGGGGATAAGATTAAGGATCCCAATGGAAATAAGTTAGACAGTCCTCGATGACGCACTGACTTTCTTGGGTTATCCTGGGTGGCTAACCCTCCGGGGTTAAAAATCCGAACGAAATCTTATCTTATCTAGGACCATAGTAATTCCTACCCTTTTTGCTGTAGGGTTGGCACTAGAAGCTTTCTTGGGGCCCATGGTGACTTATTTTGCAGGTGCAGTCACTACAAACACTGTGATAATATGAAATGTTCCGATTGTATGTTTGGATGGGACCCTGGTGGCTGGCTGGCTTGTAATACTGGCACCCACGGGACAAGTGAGGCGCGCTCAGGCCAACGTGGACGCGTCTTGAACGGAACAAATAGCGTTGGTCAGGTTTTTTAGCGCTAGTCGAGGCAAAATTTTTGCGCTAAAATGTATCGCTAGTCGGATTTAACATTAGACGATGCCAACGTTGGTCGAGGGTCCACTGTATTGTCAATTTTTTGTTGGAGAAACTGTTTCATTGTCTTTAATTTTTACAGCCCAATTTTTTTTTCTCCTGCCCTTGGCCAGTGTGTTTAAAAAAAATACCCAGACTAGTTTGTGTGTCTTTCATTAGTATTGTCAGTCTTCTTCCTTGCCTGTATGATAATTGTACACATTTTTATCTGTACCGAAATAAACTTACTTCCTCTTCTAAGTGCAGGTTTTTGGTGATTAATTCCAGCCATGGTATTGTGTTTTTATTCTTTAAGGTATCATGAAGCAGACTAAAAGTTCTTGTTCTAAGGAACTGGAGCAGGGGCAGTGCCAGTGAGAGGCAAATGGGGAAAGGGGGGGAAGGCTGAGTATGCTAAGAGACAATAAGTGTCAGGGACCCAAGATTGTTCAACTGCCTCCCAGCATACATAAGGAGGGATTACCAATAGACTCCTGGCTGTCTTCAAGAAGGCGCTGGACAGGCACCTAAAGTCAGTATCTGACCAGCCGGGTTGTAGTTTGTATGTCAGTTTACGTGTAGCCAGCAGTAACATCTTGGTCGATCAGTCCCTGATCCACAGTGAGTCCTGGTCACAGACCGGGCCGTAGGGGCGTTGATCCTCAAAACCCTCTCCAAGTATACTCCAGGTAGATATACTCCCTAAAATTCTATCTTCTAGTAGGGAACGCTCTCACCTCATGCAATGATCGTCTGTGGATCAATCCCAGATACGGGTAGAAACGTTGGGCATGTTTCCTTACACCTGCTGTCTCTGTTCACCTAGCAGTAAGTAGGTACCTGGGTGTTAGTTGACTGGTATGGGTCACATCCTGGGGGCCAAGATTGAAGGACCCCAATGGTAATAAGACAAATAGTCCTCGATGACTCACTGACTTTCGTGGGTTATCCTGGGTGACTAACCCTCCCCCAGGTAAAAAAAATTCCAACAAATCTTATCTTAAAATTAATAATAATGCTACTTTTAGACATGACCCTAGCCCTCCCTATTTTCCGACTAGACTGCCACCTCTAAGCCCCTCTCTTATAAAACTTTTGGAGCTACCCCTGAATGGGAGATACCTACCCTTTTCCTGGGTCAATATACTACTTGGCAGGATCGAGCATTTATTTACATTTTACAATACATATAACAGGATATACAACCTATGTTCACCATGCACTAGGCAAATATTTTTTGTATATATTATTTATGTAGAGATTTATCATTTATTTCACGTTGTTTGAAAATCTCTCTAAAAATGAAAATTTTAAACAAACTTTAGATTTCCAAAGATATATTTAGTGTACTTGCACTTTAGAAGTGATTAAATCCTGTAAAATAATTTCTGTATACACGTGTTTTATCTTAATTCTGAAGGGATTTTGATCCAAAGGATTGAAGCTGTTCTCCTGTTCGATGGATCAAACCTAATTATATCATATCCACAGTGGTGGTTTGACCCCTACAGATTAGTGTCTCTCCATGAAGATAATAATACACTGGTAAACATGTTTTATTTCATACTGATGGGGTTTATAATAGTATTTGTGAATACTGTATTGTTTTATGATAATTCTTAGTGATGCTGTTCTATACTTGTGGTAAAAATTGGTTCTTTGAGTTATGGCACATACATCTATATACATATATCAGTAGTTTTCTTTTTCTTGTAGTATAATATTATTATTATTATTCTGTTATTGTCTTTATTATTTTATTATCATTATTATTATTATTATTATTATTATTATTATTATTATTATTATTATTATTATTATTATTGGTATTATTGTTATTATTAATGTTATTAATGTTAAAGACACTAAATATAATGAAGTCCTTTATTGATAAATTTTATGTATGGGTGGGCTTTTCAAGTAGAGAACAATACTTGAAAATGTCCACTCATACATAAAATATATAAATAAAGGACTACTGCAATTACTAGTTCTTTACCACCACTGTTGGCATTATGGCCCCAATTTGAAACATTATTATTTTCACTGATATACTGGCTAGACTAAATTTAATTTTATACTTCTTCATTGCATCTTACTGTACATATATATGTATTTTTAACAGATTTTAAATCAATTATCAATGATGTCACGAATAAGAAAAAGGCCGATTGTGAATACAGAAGAAATGAGTGAAGACTTGTTTGATAGTCCAAGAAAGGTGAAAAAATCTCAAAATAAAGTGAGCAAAAAAGAGAATGATACACTAAATGATGATTCTCTTTTTGGTGAGCTGGTGTCCAAAGCAGGATACATACTGAAGAAAGGAGACATCCCTAATCTGTTGAGTATGTATGATGATTTATTTTGCAGTTCATACACAGTATTGAATGATGATGAAAGTATTTTCTTTTTGGGGATTTTCTTTCTTTTTTTGGGTCACCCTGCCTCAGTGGGAGATGGCCGACTTGCTGAAAAAAAAAAAAAAGTATTTTAAGGGGCACATAAGTACCCCTGTCTTCTAATAACATGCTCATTTTTCCACTATAATCTACCCTGTCCATAATTACTATCTCATTACTTTCTCAGTTTCATAAGGAAGTCCAGGATCTTTCCTTAATTCATGATACATAACTTAACAAATCTTTGAGGACAATTGTGTTGCAGAGGTCTGAGCAGAGCTCAGTTATAATTTTCACTGTAAATTTGTTTAGTATAATGTATATGTAATATGCAGCAGTACCTGGAGTTTACCTGGAGAGAGTTCCGGGGGTCAATGCCCCCGCGGCCTGGTCTGTGACCAGGCCTCATGGTGGATCAGAGCCTGATTAACCAGGCTGTTACTGCTGGCCACACGCAATCCAACGTACGAGCCCGGCTGATCAGGTACCGACTTTAGGGGCTTGTCCAGTGCCTGCTTGAAGACAGCCAGGGGTCAGTTGGTAATCCCCCTCATGTATGCTGGGAGGCATTTGAACAGTCTCGTGCCCCTGACATTTATTGTATTGTCTCTTAACATGCTAGTGACACCCCTGCTTTTCATTGAGGGGATGTTGCATCGTCTGCCTAGTCTTTTGCTTTCGTTGTGAGTGATTTTCGTGTGCAAGTTCGGTACTACTCCCTCTAGGATTTTCCAGGTGTATATAATCATGTATCTCTCCCGCCTGCGTTCCAGGGAGTACAGATTCAGGAACTTCAAGCGCTCCCAGTAATTGAGGTGTTTTATCTCCGTTATGCGCGCCGTGAAGGTTCTCTGTACATTTTCTAGGTCAGCAATTTCACCTGCCTTGAAAGGTGCTGTTAGTGTGCAGCAATATTCCAGCCTATATAGAACAAGCGACCTGAAGAGTGTCATCATTGGCTTGTTATCCCTAGTTTTGAAGGTTCTCATTATCCATCCTGTCATTTTTCTAGCAGATGTGATTGATACAATGTTATGGTCCTTGAAGGTGAGATCCTCCGACATGATCATTCCCAGGTCTTTGACGTTGGCTTTTCGCTCTATTTTGTTGCCGGAATTTGTTTTGTACTCTGATGAAGTTTTAATTTCCTCATGTTTACCATATCGGAGTACAGTGGACCCTCGACCAACGATATTAATCCATTCCTGAGAGCTCATCGTTAGTCGAAATTATCGTTAGTCGAGTTAATTTTCCCCATAAGAAATAATGGAAATCAAATTTATCTGTTCCTGACACCCCAAAGTATTGAAAAAAAAAAAAAAATTTTACCACATGAAATATTAATTTTAATACACACAAACTGAAGAAGACATGTACAGTTACATGACACTTACCTTTATTGAAGATCTGGTGATGATTGATGGGATGGGAGGAGGGGAGAGTGTGGATGGTGTTAGTGTTTAGAAGGGGAATCCCCTTCCATTAGGAATTGGTGTCAAGCCCTTTTCCGGGGTTACTTCCCTTCTTCTTTTAATGCCACTAGGACCAGCTTGAGAGTCACTGGACCTCTGTCACACAACATATCTGTCCATAGAACTCTGTACCTCCCGTTCCTTTACGATTTGTCTAAAATGGGCCACAACATTGTCATTGTAATAGTCACCAGCACGGCTTGCAATAGCTGTGTTAGGGTGATTTTCATCCATAAAGGTTTGCAGTTCAACCCACTTTGCACACATTTCCTTAATCTTTGAAGTAGGCACAATGGATTCCACAACTGGCATAGGCATCTCAGGGTTAGCCCAAACCCTTCAAAATCTTTCTTAATTTCCATACTAATTCTCACCCTTTTTATCAGAGGGATGGCACTAGAAGCTTTCTTGGGGCCCATGGTGACTTATTTTGCAGGTGCAATCACTAAAAACGCTGTGATAATATGAAATGTTCCGATTGTACGTTTGGATGCAACCGCGGTGGCTGGCTTGTAAACACTGTGCAGGCCACATGTGGACGTGTCTCGAATGGAATGAATCGCGTTGGTCGAGGCAAAAATATTGCGTTAGAATGTATGGCTAGTCGGATTTAACGTTATACGATGCCAACGTTGGTCGAGGGTCCACTGTAATTGAAATTTCTCATCGTTGAACTTCATATTGTTTTCTGCAACCCATTGAAAGATTTGGTTGATGTCTGCCTGGAGCTTTGCAGTGTCTGTAGTGGAAGACACTGTCATGCAGATTCGGGTGTCATCTGCAAAGGAAGACACGGTGCTCTGGCTGACATCCATGTCTATGTCGGATATGAGGATGAGAAACAAGATGGGAGCGAGTACTGTGCCTTGTGGAACAGAGCGTTTCACCGTAGCCGCCTCAGACTTTATTCTGTGGACTACTACACTTTGTGTTCTGTTTGTGAGGAAATTATAGATCCATCTACCAACTTTTCCTGTTATTCCTTTAGCATGCATTTTGTGCGTTATTACGCCATGGTCACACTTGTCGAAGGCTTTTGCAAAGTCTGTATATATTACATCTGCATTCTTTTTGTCTTCTAGTGCATCTAGGACCTTGTCGTAGTGATCCAGTAGTTGGGACAGACAGGAGCGACCTGCTCTAAACCCATGTTGCCCTGGGTTGTGTAATTGATGGGTATCTAGATGGGTGGCGATCTTGCTTCTTAGGACCCTTTCAAAGATTTTTATGATATGGGATGTTAGTGCTATCGGTCTGTAGTTCTTTGCTATTACTTTACTGCCCCCTTTGTGGAGTGGGGCTATGTTTGTTGTTTTTAGTAACTGTGGGACGACCCCCGTGTCCATGCTCCCTCTCCATAGGATGGTAAAAGCTCGTGATAGGGGCTTCTTGCAGTTCTTGATGAACACGGAGTTCCATGAGTCTGGCCCTGGGGCAGAGTGCATGGGCATGTCATTTATCGCCTTTTCAAAGTCATTTGGCGTCAGGATAACATCAGATAGGCTTGTATTTACCAAATTCTGTGGCTCTCATAAAAAATTCATTTTGATCTTCGACTCTCAGTCTGGTTAGCGGCTTGCTAAAAACTGAGTCATACTGGGACTTGAGTAGCTCACTCATTTCCTTGCTGTCATCTGTGTAGGACACATCCTGTTCAAGTAGGGGCCCAATACTGGATGTTGTTCTCGACTTTGATTTGGCATAAGAAAAAAAATACTTTGGGTTTCTTTCGATTTCATTTATGGCTTTTAGTTCTCCCCGCGATTCCTGACTCCTATAAGATTCCTTTAGCTTAAGTTCAATGTTTGCTATTTCTCTGACCAGTGTCTACCTTAATATGACAGCATATAAGGGTCCAGCTGTCTATATGATGGTTCATGGATACTTGTCCTTACCTGTGAAATACAGTACTCATAAGCTTTATTGTTTCATCCACTAGGATTCCTGTGTATATAAATATGCTTTACATGCTATTTCATGCCATAAATAATCAATATTCTACAGTAACTTTTCAACAGGAGTATTTGTATGGCTTATTCATTTTACAGATTAACTACTCATTCAAGCAATGTAAATAAATATTCTGGTTTAATTAGTTCCCACTACATTGAGGCTGCACACCTGAAAATTCTAGTACTAGGCAGGGTAGTATTTACCTGATTACATTGTTAAACCTGTTTAATGTAAAGTTGTATAGCACAAACTACCAGAAATTTTGGAAGAATTGGCTTTTGTTTATGTAATTTGATTTTCAGATTGCGATCAGGCAATTTTTCAGCGTGATCTTCGATGGAGTTTAAAGTCTCATCCACTTTATCGAATGCCAGAAATAGCTGAAAAGTTTGTAAAGGGATTAGAGGATCACATTGAAGACCCAGTAAGGCTGAAATGGGCACTGCTATATACTCAGGTACTGCAACTTCATTACTTTTGCATTCACAAATGTTAATATTAGAAGATTTTTAATGTTATAACAAACCACAGAATGGGTGGGGTTTGAATCCATGGTGAATGAGTCATAAAACTCCAGGCCAGGCTTACTTGCCATGGGTTTAAACCCTATCCATCCCATGGTTTTTTTGCAGTCGGGTTATTACGATTTCATGAGTAATGTTATAATGTTATGAATGATTTTAATATTTTTATGGGTTAAGTAGCAGGGCACTATATTTTGTCTAGTTTAGTGAAACTACACTTGCCTTTTTTCAGACAGAAAAAGATTGTGTAACTGCACGTGGAGGACAACAGGACTCCCTTATTCGTTTATGTCTCAACATAGAAGAGCTCCAACCATGCCTTATTACACTGTTAACAGAAAAGCTTCTGGAGGTTGCCAACGATGATGAGTAAGTTTTGTTACATTCATATACATGATCATATGTATATGGTACATTCATTCTTCAGACTCCCCATCCCCTCTTAGGTACAGTATATTGGGGCACTTGCCTTTACACGATATTTGAGATGTACATAGCTGCAAACAGATGGGATTATGCTACTTCATATGGTCTTTAAAATTAAATAAAGTTCATCAGTAATTCATTATGGTCTTGACACAAATGGTCTTAGCCATCTCATTGGCTACATTGTCAGCTAGTTACTGTCTATATATAGTATTAAATACGTAATTAGATTTGCAAAATAGCACTAACCCATGTTTGTCATACAGCACTACTATTTATTATAAAGAGCAGTACAGGACATTCTGTACTTAGAGCAAATGGGTTTTTAAAAATCAAATTATATAGTGATTGGATAATTAATTGAGAGGTGATGATACAGTAGAAGTGTGATGGTACAGTAGTTTATTTTTAATTAGTTCGTTATCTTCTCTTAGTCTGTTATCTACTTTTAGCCTGACAAGGGTTTCAGATTTTCCTTTAATTCCATGTCTTTTGTTGATAACAGCTTCTGTTTTTCCTACAGAAGCAGCAGTCAAGCAAACATTCCAAACCTAGTATTGGCCAACCTCAAATGGTTAGACTGCATTGTGGACTCTGACATACTAACTGCAAAGATTGTGGATATTATTCAGGGATCACCACTCAAGGTAAGAAATCATTAAGGCTTTCATAAACATACTTTTAAATGCTGAACACTTCAGAGAGTAAAAGAAAGGTAAAGAGAGTGGTGAGAAAGTGCAGAAGGAGAGCAGATGATAGAGTGGAAGAGGCACTGTCAAGAAATTTTAATGAAAATAAGAAAAAATTTTGGAGTGAGTTAAACAAGTTAAGAAAGCCTAGGGAAAGTATGGATTTGTCAGTTAAAAACAGAGTAGGGGAGTTAATAGATGGGGAGATGGAGGTATTAGGTAGATGGCGAGAATATTTTGAGGAACTTTTAAATGTTAAGGAAGAAAGAGAGGCAGTAATTTCATGCACTGGTCATGAGTGAAGAAGAGCAGAATGTAAGTGTGGGGGAGGCACGTGAGGCATTACGTAGAATGAAAGGAGGTAAAGCAGCTGGAACTGATGGGATCATGACAGAAATGTTAAAAGCAGGGGGGGATATAGTGTTGGAGTGGTTGGTACTTTTGTTTAATAAATGTATGAAAGAGGGGAAGGTACCTAGGGATTGGCAGAGAGCATGTATAGTCCCTTTATATAAAGGGAAAGGGGACAAACGAGACTGTAAAAATTATAGAGGAATAAGTTTACTGAGTATACCAGGAAAAGTGTACGGTAGGGTTATAATTGAAAGAATTAGAGGTAAGACAGAATGTAGGATTGCGGATCAGCAAGGAGGTTTCAGAGTGGGTATGGGATGTGTAGATCAAGTGTTTACATTGAAGCATATATGTGAACAGTATTTAGACAAAGGTAGGGAAGTTTTTATTGCATTTATGGATTTAGAAAAGGCATATGAAGAGTGGATAGAGGAGCAATGTGGCAGATGTTGCAAGTATATGGAATAGGTGGTAAGTTATTAAATGCTGTAAAGAGTTTTTATGAGGATAGTGAGGCTCAGGTTAGGGTGTGTAGAAGAGAGGGAGACTACTTCCCGGTAAAAGTAGGTCTTAGACAGGGATGTGTAATGTCACCATGGTTGTTTAATATATTTATAGATGGGGTTGTAAAGGAAGTAAATGCTAGGGTGTTCGGGAGAGGGTAGGATTAAATTTTGGGGAATCAAATTCAAAATGGGAATTGACACAGTTACTTTTTGCTGATGATACTGTGCTTATGGGAGATTCTAAAGAAAAATTGCAAAGGTTAGTGGATGAGTTTGGGAATGTGTGTAAAGGTAGAAAGTTGAAAGTGAACATAGAAAAGAGTAAGGTGATGAGGGTATCAAATGATTTAGATAAAGAAAAATTGGATATCAAATTGGGGAGGAGGAGTATGGAAGAAAATGTTTTCAGATACCTGGGAGTTGATGTGTCGGCGGATGGATTTATGAAGGATGAGGTTAATCATAGAATTGATGAGGGAAAAAAGGTGAGTGGTGCGTTGAGGTATATGTGGAGTCAAAAAACGTTATCTATGGAGGCAAAGAAGGGAATGTATGAAAGTATAGTAGTACCAACACTCTTATATGGGTGTGAAGCTTGGGTGGTAAATGCAGCAGCGAGGAGACGGTTGGAGGCAGTGTAGATGTCCTGTTTAAGGGCAATGTGTGGTGTAAATATTATGCAGAAAATTCGGAGTGTGGAAATTAGGAAAAGGTGTGGAGTTAATAAAAGTATTAGTCAGAGGGTAGAAGAGGGGTTGTTGAGGTGGTTTGGTCATTTAGAGAGAATGGATCAAAGTAGATTGACATGGAAAGCATATAAATCTATAGGGGAAGGAAGGCGGGGTAGGGGTCATCCTCGAAAGGGTTGGAGAGAGGGGGTAAAGGAGGTTTTGTGGGCAAGGGGCTTGGACTTCCAGCAAGCGTGCGTGAGCGTGTTAGATAGGAGTGAATGGAGACGAATGGTACTTGGGACCTGACGATCTGTTGGAGTGTTAGCAGGGTAATATTTAGTGAAGGGATTCAGGGAAACCGGTTATTTTCATATAGTCGGACTTGAGTCCTGGAAATGGGAAGTACAATGCCTGCACTTTAAAGGAGGGGTTTGGGATATTGGCAGTTTGGAGGGATATGTTGTGTATCTTTATATGTGTATGCTTCTAAACTGTGTATTCTGAGCACCTCTGCAAAAACAGTGATAATGTGCGAGTGTGGTGAAAGTGTTGAATGATGATGAAAGTATTTTCTTTTTGGGGATTTTCTTTCTTTTTTGGGTCACCCTGCCTCGGTGGGAGACGGCCGACGTTGAAAAAAAAAAAAAAAATTTTTTTGTTCAAAAATGCTATTATTTTGCCTGTTGGCAAAATGTTGTTATCTGTAAAGATTGTAATAAAGTTGGTAGAATTACCGACAATATGTAAAGTAAAAGGACACAAGTGCAACTAATGTGACATTTTATTGTGGCAACGTTTTGCTCTCCAGGAGCTTTATCAAGCCATTAATGGCTTGATAAAGCTCCTGGAGAGCGAAACGTTGCCACAATAAAATGTCACATTAGTTGCACTTGTGTCCTTTTACTTTACATCTGTAAAGATAAATATCTTATTCATTGATACCTTGTGATGCTAGAATGATAATGATTAAGAGGCTTAATCCTTTCATTTTCTACTATTCTCACTGTAGCTCTCTTTTCTGAAAGATCCAATTTAAGGCTGATACAGTGCACTCTCTGCTTAACAGATTAATGTGGGGAGAGGGTGTACGATATTGCTGATATTAATTTTTCATGATTGTCTAATGAACCATCAAACTTGGTCCACTGGTTCAGAAGACAACAGGACACTAAGAATACAGATATAGTAGTTACATGTATTACAGTACAGTACTGTATTGTATAGTAATTTTATAGTACTCTACAGCAGTTTTACTTAGCTTTTCATAGTGGAGAGACAAGGTGTAAACTGCCATGATTATTAGTGGTGGCTATGAATAACGTTTATTCTGATTCAGAGGAGCTATAAAGCTTTACTAATGAAAATAATGTAAATGTTTGTTCATATGCTTTGCTAGCCTATGAGGAGCAGAGCAAGGATCAACACCATTGAAATTAACACCAACAGAACATTATTGAACATACCATTTATGCCCTGCTTCTTCAAGCTTTCTACCATTGTCGGTTTTCAGAACCATTCATCACACTTTCTACCATGGGCTTGGTCTGATGTTTCAGAAGACAATCGGATGCTGTTGCTACAGACAAAATCCAGAATTGTGGACTTTTTTCATTTTGTCCAATACTTTTGTTTGTCTGGCCAATTTTGTTTTTTGTTTAAAATTACCAAAATCCGTTAATGGTAGGTTTTACCATATTGTCAATTTTTTGTTGGAGAAACTGTTTCATTGTCTTTAACTTTTACAGCCCAGTTTTTTTTTCTCCTGCCCATGGCCAGTGTGTTTAAAAAAAATACACAGACTAGTTTGTGTCTTTCATTAGTATTGCCAATCTTCTTCCTTGCCTGTGCATCAGTGAGGGATTTCATGCTAGCAGTTTTTGTTGTTGTTATTTTCGTTAGGTATTCTTGTGTTTTTTTTATATCCAACATTGTTGAGTGATCTACAATGTAAAAAAGTCTTTAAATCTCAGAACTTCTTCCTTTCCTTTGCATTCTGTTCCTTCTCCATAGTGACCAGTTTTCCCTAAATGAGTATGGATTATTTTCAAATGACAACTCAGAATATTCTTGAAAAGTTTATTACAGTCAAATAACATACAATGCACTTTTAATTCTCAATGGAAGATAAGTCTTCTGTAACAAAAGTTCTTTAGTATATAGTCACATCTAATTACACACTGCCTAATGTTCTAACATTTTCTGTGATGTGTGGGTGCTGATGCTGTTTATACCTTGATTTTACTGAAGTTATTTCTCTTTCCTCCAATTTCATATATAGTGGGAGACTCTGGACTCCTTTATTACTGGATATGTTTTCTCTCCCATAAAAATGTTTCTAAGTGACACAGTAAGAGTATGTCTTTATAATGTTACAATGACAGAAATATCACTACTATATTTAACCCGTAAACGGTCCAAACGTATATATACGTTTTTTCAACATTTGAAAGTATGTAAAAAAAGTAGATCTTCTTTTTGTTTTTTTTACATTTGAAAATGTGTAAAAAAAAACTTTGATCTACTTTTTTTTGTTATATTTGAAAATATGTAAAAAAAACGTAGTTCTACTTTTGTAGCACTACACATGTGAACGTAGATCTGCTTGGACCGTTTACTGGTTAATGAAGACAAAGAACCAGTATCAGTGCCATATCACATAATTTCCTTCCAGCTGAAGAGGCCCTGTGATAATGATATTAATTCTTTGTCTCTGATAAATGGTGGCTTTCTGTTACCACAGTATATACCGTATATTAATATTACTGAGAAGGTTAATACCTCACATACATTTGTCGGTGAAAATGCAAAAATTCATAGTACTGTATAAAATCTATTGAATGTTGTCACAGTCTTATGTATTTTGCAATTTCAGATCCAGCAAGAAATCATCAGTTTTGTGCCCAGCATAGTAGAGGATGCCAACCACCCCAAGGTAGCTGAGGTGTTATGGTGAGTACACTAATATATTAACTTCTGCTTCATTGGTGGATTAAGAGCAAATAGGACCCTGGGGCATTGATTATCCAGAAGTTTCGCCCAATTCTAAAAAAACACCAGACAGTCGCCTCATTTTGTTTGGTCAATATTGCTTTCACATTCCTTTTTTTGCATTACATGTTCAGGTGCTCTATGTGAACAATGCCACTGGATACTGAAATAATCGATGATTTACTGGATTATATGCAGTTGATTGTCGATTATGTGCAGTACTGTTTGCAATATATTTAGGCTTCAAAGTCTGTTCATGCTTATAATTACCATAATTCTAGAAAGTGATGCATAATAAAATTTCACATTTATTTGAAATTAGTAATGACATTTCTAGGTAGTAGGTTGGTAGACAACAACCACCCAGGGAGGTACTACCGTCCTGGTAGTAGGCTGGTAGACAACAACCACCCAGGGAGGTACTACCGCCCTGGTAGACAACAACCACCCAGGGAGGTACTACTGTCCTGGTAGTAGGCTGGTAGACAACAACCACCCAGGGAGGTACTACCGTCCTGGTAGTAGGATGGTAGACAACAACCACCCAGGGAGGTACTACTGTCCTGGTAGTAGGATGGTAGACAACAACCACCCAGGGAGGTACTACTGTCCTGGTAGTAGGATGGTAGACAACAACCACCCAGGGAGGTACTACTGTCCTGGTAGTAGGATGGTAGACAACAACCACCCAGGGAGTTACTACCATCCTGCCAAGTGAGTGTAAAACGGAAACCTGTAATTGTTTTATATGATGGTAGGATTGCTGGTGTCTTTTTTCTGTCTCATAAACATGAAAGATTTCAGGTACATCTTGCTACTTCTACTTACACTTAGGTCACACTACACATACATGTACAAGCGTATATATACACACACCCCTCTGGGTTTTCTTCTATTTTCTTTCTAGTTCTTGTTTATTTCCTCTTATCTCCGTGGGGAAGTGGAACAGAATTCTTCCTCCGTAAGCTATGCGTGTTGTAAGAGGTGACCAAAATGCCGGGAGCAAGGGGCTAGTAACCCTTTCTGTATAAATTACTAAATTTGAAAAGAGAAACTTTTGTTTTTCTTTTTGGGCCATCCTGCCTCGGTGGGATACAGCCAGTTTGTTGAAAAAAGAAAAGAAAAGATTTCTCTTGTTCCACTAAAGTGATTAGTTTTTAATACTAATGAAGCCTTGGAGCCCCTCATACCAAGAGGCCTGGGGCAACTGTCCCATTTGCTCTTATGTTAGTCTATCACTGGTCTGCATATTTTTTTTTTTTGTTTTTTTTTAAACTAGTCGGCCATCTCCCACCGAGACAGGGTGACCCAAAAAGAAAGAAAATCCCCAAAAAGAAAATACTTTCATCATCATTCAACACTTTCACCTCACTCACACATAATCACTGTTTTTGCAGAGGTGCTCAGAATATAACAGTTTAGATGCATCTACATATAAAGATACACAACATATCCCTCCAAACTGCCAATATCCCAAACCCCTCCTTTAAAGTGCAGGCATTTCCAGGACTCAAGTCTGGCTATATAAAAATAACCAGTTTCCCTGAATCCCTTCACTAAATATTACCCTGCTCACACTCCAACATCTCATCAGGTCCCAAATACCATTCGTCTCCATTCACTCCTATCTAACACGCTCACGCACGCTCGCTGGAAGTCTGGATATCTATATATTTATCTACAGAAAAATATAATGGCACCGGCATATATTTACACACATGAGTACTCAGATGTTTCTGTTCTGCCTTTTTACTGGTATTTTTTTCATATTGTCAAATATTTTGTAGGAATTTCTTCATAAATTTATCTATGTAAAGTAGTCTTTTTAGACCCTCCCATTCATTAGTATCTTCACTGTTAATAAGAAAAGATAGCTAATAAAAAGTGCTTAAAATAAGTGTGCAATAAGTGAAATGTTAAGAAAGGATAAAAGAGTGCATTATTTTTTAAGACACTGTAGATTCAGAGATGCGATTACCAACATCCCAACTTGTCAGAGACCATCTTACGATTAGCGGTCATATCGAGCCTACACCATACCCTTCACTTAGTGACCTATGTAGGTTTAGCTTTTAATGAAATGCTGTATATTGACAGTATAGGTAACCTCTGAGCCCCTTCTTTTGTGAAAATATTTAATAGTAACTCTTGTCTGTACGTACTGTATAAACATACATACGTACAGTGGTACCCTGAGTTTCGTACTGCTCCCAACTCTAACAGTTATGTAAGTGTATTATTGTAAGTGCTTTCGTAAGTGTATTTTTGGGGGTCTGAAACGGACTAATCTAATTTACATTATTCCTTATGGGAATAAATTAGTTCGGTAACGGCACTTGAACAGCCTTCTGAAACGAATTACGTACAAAACTCGGGGTACCACTGTATATGCATTGTCGATATACCTTATTTATTCATTAAGCTGTCTGTGTATCCACATCTTTGTATTTGTTGTAAATATCTATTGTATTTTCTTTTTCTTAACCTTAATTCCTTCCATCTAGACTAGATTCATGTTTATAAAATGTGAAAGATGACTTAACAGAATAGGTTAGATAAAAGCCTTCGTTAATGATAAGTAAAACTCTCTGGCATTGGTTCCAAAAATCTTTCTATGACATTACTTAAATCTGTATTTTAATAGTTTATCTATGATTGGTTTTCACATCAGTGGTCACATATCAGTCAAAAAAAATATGAGCATGCCATATACGAAATATTAATACATGTAATAAGCAAATAATATAAACAAAAATAACTAAAAAATCAACATCCAAACCTAGCTCATAAAGGAGAATGGCTGTATTTCTGTGAAGCAGAGTAGTATCATTCTAGGGTTAACCATTTATTTTTATAAGTTCACAGGTTTCAATTATTCAACCAGCGAATTAATTATCCAGTGTTTTTCTAGCTCACTGACTTAACCTAACCCAAATTCATTTTTATTCATCTCATTATTTCTTGTAATGTTAATTGGAGGGACATCTGAACTGTCATATCTGTATAACTCAGGCAAGATAGTGATAGTGTGAATGATGGTGAAACTGTTTCTTATTTTGGGTTGCCCTACCTCAGTGGGAGACGGCCAGTGTTAAAAAAAAAAAGTTAGAGATACATGCATTAGAGACAGTGAATCCAGATTTGAAACAAAATTTGTTATGTAGGCTTAATTTTGTATTTGTGGTTTTTAGTTTCACTGAACCTCTCATAATGTGGGTGACACAGAGAAACCAACTTCAGGTGTGGAGAAATTTATTGAGATTATTTTCCAGAAAAATCTCATTCCTGGTCTGGCTATTAGATTGTTTATTGATCATAATTCTTTAACTATCTCTCTAATCTAGTTAATATTGATGCTTAAAAGAGAGAGAGTTTACAGAAAGAAAGAGAAATTTGAGGTTGAGAAATCCACTAGGAACTTTTTTGAAAAAATCCTATGGTTTTTTATATTGGGGTTTGTGCTGGGTCAGGTGAATTCAGTTCAGCCCATAGGAGAATGACAATGCAGTAATGTGTTTCTCTGGTATCGCCAATTGCTTTAAAGTTCCTTTTCATAAGAGAATAACAGTTGATGTGAGAAATGGATTGGGAACATTTTGGTTCCTTTGGTAATCATTTTGCCCACTTACCTGGAGGGTGTTTTGGGGGTCAATGCCCCCATGGCCAGGTCCATGACCAGGCCTCATCTTCAGATATTTTGCAAACCTCATTAAATTTAACATTCTTAAAAAAGTTTACTGAAAGAAAGTGCTGGCATGCTTGTTCTTTTTTTTACATGCATTATATTTACTGTCTTCATGACAATATATGTTGTTTTACCCACTGTCACTATTACTGCAGTCTGCAATGTTATTACAGTATACAGTACAGTAACACTAGTTTACTCTTCCCTTAAAATACTGCCCTCATTACATGACTCACTAAGCATCCTCCCTGGTGGGACACAAAAGTATATGTGGATATTTTTACTGGATGTCCTGTAAATTTGCAGCATAAGATGTTTGTCTGACATAAATTACATCACAATGGTCTTAATTTGAGCTCACTAGAATTTGTGCAAGTTGCACTCAGATTCCCAACCTTGGGATGTTTTAAAAATAGATTAGACATATAAGATTGTTGATTGTAAGACCTGCCTAGTATGGGTCAGCAAGCCTTTATTACATGTATGTCACACACAGTTAAAAGGTTAAGACACTATAAATGGGAAATCACATAGAGGTAATCTGGTAATTACTACTCTCATGTTAATTTACTTCTTGAAACTGCTGTGAAAAATTTGTATAGAACTACAGACAGAGCTGAATAAATTCAGTAAGCTTAATGGTTTTCTTCAATATATGTAACATATACATCTACAGCAGAATGAATGCTGTTTGTTCTTAAACTTTATAAATTAGCAGAGCAATAATTAGCAATTTTAAAGATGGTCATAGAAATTAAAAGCATTAAGTATGTTTCAGGTACATATTTCGATGAGTATGAACAAATGATCATTTAAGACTAGTAATCCATAAAGTTGACTTAGAGTCTATGCACATTTCCATTTTTAGAGAAATATAGAGGCTTTGTTCTGGTAAGTGCCTTTTTGATGGTGCCAGTACCTTCCATCACCATGGTTTTGCTGCTGGAGTGAGTTACCTGACAGAAAGTAAATGTACTTGTGTAAATGCCTTGACTAAAAGTTAGCTGTGTTAGCCAGTGAAAATGAAATGCTGTATACATTATTTTAAATTTGTGCTGCATTATATAAAGGATTATCAGTAAAAAAATATAAGGTGCACATGTTCACTTCAACAAAATATTTAAGTATATTATTAGTGTTTAGAAAATTGCATAATATACATTTTATCTATATTGCAAAATCTTCAATTTTTTTTATTGATTTATAATATACTTTATAATATAATATGGTACGTTGAAAGAAGAAGACATAAAAAATTATTGGCAATCAGTAAGTAGATTAGTGTCTATTTACCATGAAGTTTCACAGTATAGTGTTTACCTTCATACATGATGACAGAAACTGCCAGGCTTGTGTCTCCTCAGCTGGTCTTAATAATAAAACTAGAATTTTATCCTTTGGGCGTGGGCTTAGGAGTTGTGTAATATCTATTGACAGTCTCTTCCGCACCACCTAAGTAGCAATAAATGTACAATAAATCAGAGTGTTGCGTTGGTGTACAGGAATTTTAGAAAGTACACTACAATATTGCAAGGTAAATCGTGTTTTTGTAGATTTATACAGTATTCCCCACTTGAAAAAGTATCTGATAAAGAAGAGTATCATGTCGTCACACAAAACCACTGCAAGCAATTATGAGAGAAACAAAGCTATGCCAGTTAGGAAGTGATGTATATGTGGGCCATTGGGCTGCCAACAGCAACAGCCTAGTTGACAAGGCAAGCAACAGATAAGCCTGGCCCCAGGCCAGGCTGCAGGAATAGGAACACACTCAAAACTCCCACAGGTATAAGTTTTAATTTGATGAGGTTCAATAACAATTAGCTCACCTTGTGAAGATCATCAGATGTATCTGAAGTGTATTCATCTTCATCCTCATCCAGTAATGATGTTACTTCCTCTGTCTCAGCCATATTAAGGATGATCTGGCAATGCTGTTGCTCATTTTGCCCATCTGTTCCATTCATTTTTTCTTCTGTATCTTTTTTATTTTGGTCATTTACCATGTGCATACTGTTATTAACTTGCAAGTTTCCCTGGTTGTCTTGGTTATTGCAGTAATCTGAATCTCTTCTTGTGGCTGGATTTCTTGCTGGAGTTGGGAGGCTGGTGGGATTCTCTCGAGGTGTTGTGATACAAGTGCCAGGAAGGGGCGAGGTGTGCAATCTTGTCAGGCTAACACTATTTCTGGTGTTTTCATTTTGGTGCATCTCGGCTGAAATATGAAGACCCATTTTATATTGCTGAAAAATTCAGTCACGGAGTATGTATTGTATTTTTTAAACCTGTGTGTCATGGAACACAAGAAGTGGTAGAGGCTTGAACTTCCAACCCCTAATCATGGCTTGATCTCTGACTGGCCAGGCTGTTTTGTGTAGACATGCATAAAAGTGTATGTAGATGTATAGGAAGGTGTGTAGGTATGCATATGAGGGTATTCTAATATGAATATTTGCTGAGTAGTAGTCCCAGTTTCTGCTCTACTTCATGGTTGTTAGTTGACTGATGTAATGATTCCTCTTGTAAGTAACTTAGGAAGAGGAATCATTACGTCACTCAATTAATGGCCATGAAGTGGAGTCCAGAAGGTGGAGCTGCTTCTCAGGAAATGCTATAATATCATTCCTAAAAATACAGTGTAGTGCATGCATAACTGAATATAACCATGGAAAACATTAGTACCAAATAATGTTACCTTTTAAATCTGGAAACAGATTATATTGTAATTCTTTGTATTTTAGAATAGCTTATCATTTTACATTACCTTTAAGAGATAGTGATTGTGAAACCTCCGAACCGTGAATACGCTCCAGTATGATTCTTGGTGGAACATTTGTCCGAGGAACTTTTTCTATGCCATTGAGTACCAAGTAACATTGTCTTACATGTGCCCAGTCTGTGAGATGAAACACAAGGTATGTCCCCATCTGCCAAGAAAAAATTTAGATAATTGTGGTATTACAAAGTGAGTATTATTCGGTCACTCGTGAAAGGGTCAGTAAGAGAGCACAGTAACTTTTCAGTCTGCCAGAATGAATTAGCAAGCTTTTGTAACCCTTGGGTACCTTGAGGCTGATGAAGGGCTCTTGATCTGAGGAATTGAAGCTACCTTCCTTTCCATAGATCAACCTTAATTACTGCTCATTTCCCAGGCACTGTATGGCCATTAAGTTTTGTGCTTATCCATACATACAGTTATATAAGTCTGTAATAATAATTTGCAACCCAGAAGCTTGTTTTGTAACACTTTAGTGCTGTGAGATTCATCTCTCATTCCCTGGTAACTTGTTACAATATGATCCAAAAATATTATCAGTACAGTGGTACTCCGAGTTTCGTACAGCTCCCAACTTGAACAATTATGTAAGTTGTGTTATTTTAAGTGCTTTTGTAAGTATATTTTTGGGGGTTTGAAATGGACTAATTTAATTTACATTATTTCTTATGGGAACAAATTCGTTTGGTAACGGCACAAAAACAGCCTTCTGGAACGAATTACGTATGGCCAAAACTCGGGGTACCACTGTACATTCATTTACAAAATAATGTGCTGTATTGTAAAAGTCAAAGAATAATATTAGCTGATACCTGTATGGTAGTGTGGAGCATTGGTATATCACCAGGGGTGTGGGTGTGAGATGCATGACCACGTATACGTACAATCCTCGGGGCTGGAAGTCTCACCACGCCCTGGCAAGATACAATCTGAAAGATAAAAACATTAATAAAACAAATTCACATGTTTAGTTGATAATTATTTGGGAAGAGAAACAGTTGCTAGTGTAAAATTGCTGTACTATGAATTGTAGTGTTAAATATAATGCTCGAGTGTTATGTAATAGTGCCGTACCAATAGTAGTACAGGTATTAATTTTTTATGTTTTTTTTTTTTTTTTTTTTTTTTCAACAAGTCGGCCGTCTCCCACCGAGGCAGGGTGACCCAAAAAAGAAAGAAAATCCCCAAAAAGAAAATACTTTCATCATCATTCAACACTTTCACCACACTCGCACATTATCACTGTTTTTGCAGAGGTGCTCAGAATACAACAGTCTAGAAGCATACACATATAAAGATACACAACATATCCCTCCAAACTGCCAATATCCCAAACCCCCCCTTTAAAGTGCAGGCATTGTACTTCCCATTTCCAGGACTCAAGTCCGACTATATGAAAATAACCGGTTTCCCTGAATCCCTTCACTAAATATTACCCTGCTCACACTCCAACAGATCGTCAGGTCCCAAGTACCATTCGTCTCCATTCACTCCTATCTAACACGCTCACGCACGCTTGCTGGAAATCCAAGCCCCTTACCCACAAAACCTCCTTTACCCCCTCTCTCCAACCCTTTCGAGGACGACCCCTACCCCGCCTTCCTTCCCCTATAGATTTATATGCTTTCCATGTCATTCTACTGTGATCCATTCTCTCTAAATGACCAAACCACCTCAACAACCCTCTTCTGCCCTCTGTTTAATACTTTTATTAAACTCCACACCTTCTCCTAATTTCCACACTCCGAATTTTTTGCATAATATTTACACCACACTTGCCCTTAGACAGGACATCCCCGCGCCCCCAAAACCGTCTCCTTGCTGCTGCATTTACCACCCAAGCTTCACACCAATATAAAGAGTGTTGGTACTACTTACTTTCATACATTCCCTTCTTTGCCTCCATAGATAACTTTTTTGACTCCACATATACCTCAACCACCACTCACCTTTTTTCCCTATCAATTCTATGATTAACCTCATCCTTCATAAATCCATCCGCCGACACGTCAACCCCCAAAGTATCTGAAAACATTCACTTCTTCCATACTCCTCCTCCCCAATTTGATATCCAATTTTTTTTTATCTAAATCATTTGACACCCTCATCACCTTACTTTTTTTCTATGTTCACTTTCAACTTTCTAACCTTTAACACATTCCCAAAACTCATCCACTAACCTTTGCAATTTTTCTTTAGAATCTCCCATAAGCACAGTATCATCAGCAAAAAGTAACTGTGTCAATTCCCATTTTGAATTTGATTCCCCATAATTTAACCCCACCCCTCTCCCAAACCCCCTAGCATTTATTTCCCTTTACAACCCCATCTATAAATATTTTTAAACAACCATGGTGACATTACACATCCCTGTCTAAGACCTACTTTTACCGGGAAGTAGTCTCCCTCTCTTCTACACACCCTAACCTGAGCCTCACTATCCTCATAAAACTCTTTACAGCATTTAATAACTTACCACCTATTCCAATACTTGCAACATCTGCCACCCTTGCTCCTCTATCCACTCTATCATATGCCTTTTCTAAATCCATAAATGCAATAAAAACCTCCCTATCTTTATCTAAATACTGTTCACATATATGCTTCAATGTAAACACCTGATCTACACATCCCCTACCCACTCTAAAACCTCCTTGCTCATCCGCAATCCTACATTCTGTCTTACCTCTAATTCTTTCAATTATAACCCTACCGTACACTTTTCCTGGTATACTCAGTAAGCTTATTCCTCTGTAATTTTTACAGTCTCTTTTGTCCCCTTTCCCTTTATATAAAGGGACTATACATGCTCTCTGCCAATCCCTAGGTACCTTCCCCTCTTTCATACATTTATTAAACAAAAGTACCAACCACTCTTGATTACGGATGTTGTGATTTAATTTTGGTCATTAAAAACATTTTAAACGTGCTATGCAACATCTTGGATGCTAGGAGGGTGACACCAAGAGCAGGTACATTGAGAGGTATGTATCTCTTTATGTATATACACTGAGAGTTTACTGTAATGCCTATTTTATGGGATAGTATCCCCAACTGGTGGTATACATGTGACAAGCAGGTTCAAAGACTTTTAGGTAGCCGGTAAGCTGTAAACCTAAAAAAACATGACCAACCAGCTGACACCACATTTAAGTACTGTACCCTGTAACATTACTTTGCTTTCACCTCTCTTGTTGTCCATTACCTGGTCTTAGCTCTAGTGTCTTTGAGTCTTTGCTCATATTTTTTTAACAGAAGACTTGCCAAGCCATGTTTGTAACTCCAAGACCACATATTTCTGGTGCATAATTATAGGTTATATCATAGTTGATGTAGGATATGGATATGTACTTTAATAGTAAATACTTGATGTAATGTCTGCTTCATATAGAAAATATATAGAATAGCAGAATAAATAGCTAATTTATTCATATTTTATGGAAGAATAATGATACACCATGCATGATGTTATTAGACTTTTTTCTTGTGTTCAGTCTTTGTAGAGAATGCAGACATTGATGAACCAGACACATTATAAAACCTGCATGAATACCATAAATTTTGTGCTTTTTACCTAAGATAATTCAGTTATTTTATGGCAATATTAGTACAGAAGGAATATTTTGAGGAACTGTTAAATGCTGATGAAGATAGGGAAGCTGTGATTTCGTGTATAGGGCAAGGAGGAATAACATCTTCTAGGAGTGAGGAAGAGCCAGTTGTGAGTGTGGGGGAGGTGCGTGAGGCAGTAGGTAAAATGAAAGGGGGTAAGGCAGCCGGGATTGATGGGATAAAGATAGAAATGTTAAAAGCAGGTGGGGATATAGTTTTGGAGTGGTTGGTGCAATTATTTAATAAATGTATGGAAGAGGGTAAGGTACCTAGGGATTGGCAGAGAGCATGCATAGTTCCTTTGTATAAAGGCAAAGGGGACAAAAGAGAGTGCAAAAATTATAGGGGGATAAGTCTGTTGAGAGAAAAAAGGTGAGTGGTGCGTTGAGGTATATGTGGAGTCAAAAAACGTTATCTATGGAGGCAAAGAAGGGAATGTATGAAAGTATAGTAGTACCAACACTCTTATATGGGTGTGAAGCTTGGGTGGTAAATGCAGTAGCGAGGAGACGGTTGGAGGCAGTGGAGATGTCCTGTTTAAGGGCAATGTGTGGTGTAAATATTATGCAGAAAATTCGGAGTGTGGAAATTAGGAGAAGGTGTGGAGTTAATAAAAGTATTAGTCAGAGGGCAGAAGAGGGGTTGTTGAGGTGGTTTGGTCATTTAGAGAGAATGGATCAAAGTAGAATGACATGGAAAGCATATAAATCTATAGGGAAGGAAGGCGGGGTAGGGGTCGTCCTCGAAAGGGTTGGAGAGAGGGGGTAAAGGAGGTTTTGTGGGCAAGGGGCTTGGACTTCCAGCAAGCGTGCGTGAGCGTGTTAGATAGGAGTGAATGGAGACGAATGGTACTTGGGACCTGACGATCTGTTGGAGTGTGAGCAGGGTAATATTTAGTGAAGGGATTCAGGGAAACCGGTTATTTTCATATAGTCGGACTTGAGTCCTGGAAATGGGAAGTACAATGCCTGCACTTTAAAGGAGGGGTTTGGGATATTGGCAGTTTGGAGGGATATGTTGTGTATCTTTATATGTGTATGCTTCTAGACTGTTGTATTCTGAGCACCTCTGCAAAAACAGTGATAATGTGCGAGTGTGGTGAAAGTGTTGAATGATGATGAAAGTATTTTCTTTTTGGGGATTTTCTTTCTTTTTTGGGTCACCCTGCCTCGGTGGGAGACGGCCGACTTGTTGAAAAAAAAAAAAAAAAAAAAGTCTGTTGAGTATACCCGGTAAAGTGTATGGCAGAGTTATTATTGAAAGAATTAAGAGTAAGACGGAGAATAGGATAGCAGATGAACAAAGAGGCTTTAGGAAAGGTATGGGGTGTGTGGACCAGGTGTTTACAGTGAAACATATAAGTAAGCAGTATTTAGATAAGGCTAAAGAGGTTTTTGTGGCATTTATGGATTTGGAAAAGGTGTATGACAGGGTGGATAGGGGGGCAATGTGGCAGATGTTGCAGGTGTATGGTGTAGGAGGTAGGTTACTGAAAGCAGTGAAGAGTTTTTACAAGGATAGTGAGGCTCAAGTTAGAGTATGTAGGAAAGAGGGAGATTATTTCCCAGTAAAAGTAGGCCTTAGACAAGGATGTGTGATGTCACCGTGGTTGTTTAATATATTTATAGATGGGGTTGTAAGAGAAGTAAATGCGAGGGTCTTGGCAAGAGGCATGGAGTTAAAAGATAAAGAATCACACATAAAGTGGGAGTTGTCACGTTGCTCTTTGCTGATGACACTGTGCTCTTGGGAGATTCTGAAGAGAAGTTGCAGAGGTTGGTGGATGAATTTGGTAGGGTATGTAAAAGAAGAAAATTAAAAGTGAATACAGGAAAGAGTAAGGTTATGAGGATAACAAAAAGATTAGGTGATGAAAGATTGGATATCAGATTGGAGGGAGAGAGTATGGAGGAGGTGAATGTATTCAGATATTTGGGAGTGGACGTCTCAGCGGATGGGTCTATGAAAGATGAGGTGAATCATAGAATTGATGAGGGGAAAAGGGTGAGCGGTGCACTTAGGAGTCTGTGGAGACAAAGAACTTTGCCCTTGGAGGCAAAGAGGGGAATGTATGAGAGTATAGTTTTACCAACGCTCTTATATGGGTGTGAATCGTGGGTGATGAATGTTGCAGTGAGGAGAAGGCTGGAGGCAGTGAAGATGTCATGTCTGAGGGCAATGTGTGGTGTGACTATAATGCAGAGAATTCGCAGTTTGGAAGTTAGGAGGAGGTGCGGGATTACCAAAACTGTTGTCCAGAGGGCTGAGGAAGGGTTGTTGAGGTGGTTCGGAAATGTAGAGAGAATGGAGCGAAACAGAATGACTTCAAGAGTGTATCAGTCTGTAGTGGAAGGAAGGCGGGGTAGGGATCGGCCTAGGAAAGGTTGGAGGGAGGGGGTAAAGGAGGTTTTGTATGCGAGGGGCTTGGACTTCCAGCAGGCATGCGTGAGTATGTTTGATAGGAGTGAATGAGGACAAATGGTTTTTAATACTTGACGTGCTGTTGGAGTGTGAGCAAAGTAACATTTATGAAGGGATTCAGGGAAACCGGCAGGTCGGACTTGAGTCCTGGAGATGGGAAGTACAGTGCCTGCACTCTGAAGGAGGGGTGTTAATGTTGCAGTTTAAAAACTGTAATGTAAAGCACCCTTCTGGCAAGACAGTGATGGAGTGAATGATGGTGAAAGTTTTTCTTTTTCGGGCCACCCTGCCTTGGTGGGAATCGGCCAGTGTGTTAATAATAAAATAATAATTAGTACATTTACTGTACCATACTTTTTTATCATGTTGGTTATTTCCCACCAAGGTAGGGTGACTAAACATCAGGTACCAAATGTACGAAAAGTAGTTTGGTATATTGGTAGAGTTATATCAAGTGAAATCGAATTACCTGTGGGCGATGATGGTTGTAGTAGCATCCTAGGGTTCGTGAGAGAGCTTCGAACACACACAGTGACTTCAGATGAGGGGCGTTCAGACATACCACTCGAGAGCTAATAGGCATTACTTCAAGGTGCTCCATGTTTGGCGATTCTAATTCTTATTTGTCATATTATTACGTGTAGTTTTATTTAGTTTATCCATTATTTAATTGCCTTGGCTATTCTCCTGGAATGATTTCATCATAAAAACATTTATCATACCTAAATTAATAATTATTAATGCAATTTTTTTTCATATAATATTTTAAATTAAACAGAACCACTACTGCAGATATTCTTATCAGAACAATATGAATACTAAAAGGCAGCAGAAAGTAGTGCATACTGCTAGCCCCAATAACTTGACTGATTCTGCCATGAACAAGGCAGCCTGTTCTGGGACTGGGCCACAGAGATGACCCCTGGAACCATCAACAGGTAGACACCAGACAGGTAGACTATGAAGAGAAAATAGAATATGGTCAGTGATGGTGGTTTATAAGACAAGTAGTCTAGGTTTAGTGTTTAGTTGATTCTATTATTATTATTCTTATTCTTTCAACAAACCAGCTGTATCCCACCAAAGCAGGGTGGCCCATAAAGAAAAACAAGTTTCTCTTTTTAACTTTAGTAATGTATACAAGAGAGGGGGTTACTAGCCCTTTGCTCCCGGCATTTTAGTTGCCTCTTACGAACACGCATGGCTTATGGAGGACGAATTCTGTTCCACTTCCCCATGGAGATAAGAGGAAACAAACAAGAACAAGAACTAGTAAGAAAATATAAGAAAACCCAGAGGGGTGTGTATATATATGCTTGTACATGCATGTGTAGCGTGGCCTAAATGTAAGTAGAAGTAAAATCGTACCTGAAATCTTGTGTGTGTTTACGAGACAAAAAAGACACCAGCAACCCTACCATCATGTAAAACAATTACAGGCTTTTGTTTTACACTCACTTGGCAGGACAGTAGTACCTCCCTGGGCAGTTGCTGTCTACCAACCTACTACCTAGGTCTATTATTATCATTATTATTTTAATTATAAGTAGTAAAATGTGTGTAAGTTGTGCCAAATGATCCACACAAGTTTAGCATTTCAAATTAATAATAATTATAATGTAATTCTAGATTAGTTATGGCTGGGGGTGTCATGGCAGATGATGACATAGCTGATTGTTTTATCTGCACTGTATCACCCCCTTCTTGGGGAGAGGAGTGCTTTGATGCTAGTGAAGGGCTCTTGATCCAGAGAATTGGAGCTACCCTAGCTTTCCATTGATCAAACCTGATTAAATAGTTTTATTTTCTGGTACAGTAACACATGTACAATACTGTATATATTTAGCATGATGCAAAAAAAAGTGGGTTAGTATGAAAAAAGGAAAACCTGGGCAGGTAGAAAGAGGGGCCCAGTCTGAAACCTGATTAAAGCTTATTAGACCTCTTGTGAATCTAATTATTTTTATTTTGGTGTTGAGAATGATGCGGGTAAAGGGGGCTCTGCATTATCAGTGCATTGCTTGTATGTATTGTAATCATATCATGCATGTTTGGAGATAAGAAAATAGTTTATATTACAGGGCAGATTGATATGTAGAATGGCAGGTATTGCCATCGTGTATGGCAGACTGACACTTGGTTCAGAAAAAAATTGTATTATAGACTATTTTGCTCTGGGTTGAACTTTATAAAGTCATGTTAAAGATGACTTGATTAAACCTCTATCCAGAGTGAAACCCTGTTTATAATTCTGGTTGCTTTGCACCAAGTGTCTGTCTACCTGGTAGATTGGTGGAGATGGTGAAATGTAGGAATGCTTGAGGAAGAATGTGGCTGAGAGATGTACATATTCAATCACCTACACCAATTTTCCTACATTTACTCAGCATTACTGCCAAGCATTCTTACCACATTTTTCTTATTTGTTCTTGCTGAAACGGAATTATTTAAAATAGGAGGACGACTTATTTTATACATGGGTTATAACAGCACCTGAGGAATGGGAGATAATCAAGTTTGATCTGAGGAAGGTAAAAGTAGCACCAATTCCTTAGCTCGAGAGCCCATCAGCAGTATCAAGGCAACCCCTTTGAAGTGCAAGGATAGCATAGACTCAAGAGTAATTATTGAATAAATGCATTGGTGACTGTTGTGCTTAGGAAGTTATCAGTAAATGTATTGAGCTGTGGAGAGTCATTGGATTTATGGCTTGTTCATCACACACTAATAGGTTGGATTATATTACATTTATCTTACTAAATGAAAATTAGTTTTAATTAAAACAAGTCACTAGCAATTATTGATGTACAGCAGTGCTTTTTTTTTATTACAATAGATTACAACTGCATTTGCATACGTAATTTCAATTACTGGTTGATATTTCATCGTATTATACAGAGGACAATTACAGTATGTACCATAATATCATATTACTGTAGTTAAACTTACTACTGACCAAATGATGAGTGAGTAGCTTAAGGCCAACAGCTCAGAGCTGGGGACTAAGGTGTGACGGCGAATACATTGTTTGTGTATTTTAAGTCAGACAATGCCAGCAGGCTAGGATCAAATGTCCTGCTTGTACTGTTGCTGTTGATTTGTGATGAAACTCTTTGTGCACATTTTCCTGACCTAAAAATTATTATTTTGCTTACTAAATGTACAAATTTATCATGTTATAGAAAGTTTTATTTGTCATCTCACTGCAGTATAAATCATGCTCCTCTCTCTCTCTTTCTCAAGAGGAGATATGACCATGCCATACAAAATAAGACAGCCTAAATAAGATAAAGGGACATAAAGATGTGGATTTCTTAGTGCTGTTGTAGCTTGACTCTTGTGTAATTGTTTTGGCAGTGTTGGTCTGCATTAGTGACTATAGAGTTTTTCATCAAATCTTAGTTGTGCTTGTGGATTGGTCACATCATACTCACACATGGTCATGTCATGGAGGGTTGTCCAGTGCTGCTTTGCCTGAATTTAGGTTATGTAATAGTCCAATATCTTTTGACTGATTGTCCCATTCTTTAGAGAAAATTGTCACTTCATCTTTCAATGCCCTGGCATGCTTACACTGTCTCCATCTTTTAGAGTTCCACCTTTAAAAGAGGGACTCCCAAAGAGGTGTATAGAGTATGCATGCCATGGAGTAATCAAAAATACTTTCTCAAAAATGGGACAGTAAATTAAAGGACTGAACTATCAGCACACACAGATAGGTAAATGTTTGGACTATCAGCACATCCTGACAAATCATGTATGTAATGAATTTCTTGACTGTCACTAAATTGCAGCAGACTTTCTCCTTTCCTTTACCCTTGCCCTTCAAAAACATTTTCACCTCTTTTTGTTTACCCCTGCATTCTTGGCATTAATGGGCCATATGGGTTTGGTGCTTACCTGATTATAATAAAAATGATCCTAGTGAAAATGAGAACAAAATAGCAAAAAAAAGATACATAGTGAAGATAGACAGATTTATAACAAAGGGCACATATATGGTAATGCAGTGACTAAACAGCACCATGTAACGTTCTTATCTGCATGCATATCACAATTCAAGGGAGGTGTCTGGATGCAGGTGAAAAGCTCTTGATCCAGGAAATTGGAGCTACACTTCCCATCCTTTGAATCTGATTGCTTTCCATTCCTTTAGTGAACCCTGGTCTTGGACCGGGCAGTTGAGGCGGTGACTCCCGAAATTGTCTTCTGGTTAACACATGCAATATAGTATTTAATGGTGTAAATTGTAGGACCCATAGCCTCGGAGAAGTGGATAAAAAGGCTTCAAGGAAGAATATTTGGATTTCTTCCTGAAGCCATTTGAATATTCCGCTTCCCGTATCACCCCATCTTTTCATTCTTTTTTACCAATAGGTATATTTTATTACATAATGTGGTACAGAATTTAAGCGATACATTGCTGATACAAAGATGGCACATACAGTACATGAGGTGTGAGAGATACATGTCTAGTACATATTGTTATGTGTTTGTCACTGATTGTGAGTTGCTGGTTGTGAGGATTACAGATAATGAGAATAAGAATACACATATATTGTTTTCCATATGCTTGTGGCATGATATACCTTTGGGTATATCATGCAAGAATGGTTTGTAGATTGCATGTGTAAGAGCCGAGTTTGGGCACAAGTTTTGGCCTCTAGGGCATGTGTACATTGGTGGGGGGGGGGGGGTATTTACCAGCAAACAGTTCCAGGGGTCACTGGCCCCTTTGTCACATTCCCAATTGACAACCTGATAATTCAGGCTGTTACTGCTTGCCATACACAATACATTATAGGCACCACAGCCCCTCTGATCAGGAGGGGCTGTGGCATCTAAGAGTCTCCTTGTAATTTCCCTTGTGTATGAAGGGTGTTAAAAAATCTTGTTCCCTTGACACTCAACAAGTTATCTCTTAACATAATTAAATCTTTGCTTTTCATTGGGGGATTTTGTACTATTTGCCGAGCCTCTTGCTTTTGTAGGAAGCGATTTCGCTTTGTAGATTTGGGACCAATCACTTTAGAATTTTCATGGTGTAGATTACAGTGCATCTTTCTTGTCTACATTCTTAGTAGTACAGTTTGAAGAACTTCAGGCGTTCCCAATAATTTAGGTGCTAGGTAATTTACATAGGCTGTAAAGGTTCTCTCTGCTTTTTATATAAGTGGCACAAACACTGGCCTCCTAGGCTGCATGTGTATCAGATGTAGCAAGAGGCCTAAAGTGCATGCGTGCATTAGATGTGGAAGTACAAGACCTCATAGACTGCATGTGTTATTCAGATATTTGAGTAGAATGCCTCCAGGCATTTGTGACATGTGGGAGTACTAGGCCTCCTAGGCAACATTAATAATTCAGCCAGGAGTACAAGGCCTAGGCAGCATGCTTGAGTCAGGGGCAGAACAAGTTCTCTGCAGCATGCGCGAGTAGGTTGCAGGAGTACAAGGCCTAAGCAGCATAGAAAAAGTCAGAGGCAGTAGTTCAAGGCTTCCTAGGCTGCATGATCAAGTCATGCGGGAGTACAAGGCCTCCTATGCAGCATGCGGGAGGACAGGAGCACAAGCACTAGCCTCAAAGTTGCATGCATGCGTCATGTGAGGGTGAGCACTGCCATAAGTACGTCAGGCGCAAATGACCCATATTATAGCACTTTCCTATGAATATAATAATAATAATAATAATAATAATAATAATAATAATAATAATAATAATAATATGGCGTACAATGAATGGGTGAGAAAGGCTATGTATGGGAATGACGGTGAAACTATCGCAGAGAGCAAGTAATTATAGTTTTAAATTGGACAAATTTAGATTTTAAAACACTAAGTAATAAGTGATTTGTTAATAATTTAGATGTGTGTTAAAATTAATTTGATACACGAATGAAAAACAGTCCGGTTCCCTTGGTGTCATGATGCAGGCGAGGGGCTCTTGATCTAAGGAATTGAATCTGTCCTCTTCATTGGATCGAATCTTATTGCCTCCTCCCATTCCCAGGTGCCAAGATACCTATGGGTTTAAGTGTTTCCCTCGTGAAAATGATAATGGCTCAGTTGGCATACTGCAGTTCTTCATTACAGCTAGGATTGTCTAGCCTTGCCCACTAATTTATTATTATTGCTGCTGCACGACCCCTTCGGCTTTAAAGCTTATATTCACAAGAAAACACTAAACCCGAATGGTTAAGATTGTATTTAGGTTTCATGCATAGGTTCAATTTTTTACAGTAGTCTTTATATTACACATTATTTAGAAATTTAATTTTAAGATGACAGTAAATTGTGATTTATTTCCATTGGGGTCATACAACACAATAAAAGAGGAATGATTTTTTGTATTTAAAATATTTATATAACCTTGGTATAATATATTCATTTATATTGCTTTTTATTGGTAACATTTATAAATTTAGAAGATAAAGCGGCATGTATCTATACCAACGAAGTATTTATGTAGCTTGATCCGATTTTGTTCATGCGTGTGATAATCGTGTACAATACAGGATACTGTATATCCATATTTACTTTGTACTGTTAATAGGGATTAAAAATAATTATAACATATATTTAAGTAACTATATTTTCATTTAAATTATTTATTCATTTTAGTATGACTTTTTTTGTTGTTACTGCTAATAAAGTACAGGAAACTAACTTGATAATCATGTATCTGATATATGTATCTTTTATTGTTTTTGTTAAAAATGACTGATGTATTCATGTATATTATATTTATGTATCACAAGGATCCCAACAGAAATAAGCCAAGTGTTTAACCTTACAAGTTAGTTACATTAGTTACTTTACACAAATAATAGTGGTAAAAATCTAAACTTGTGTCAAGAATCTGAATAAAAGATAACTAACGCGCAGAGAAACTGATAAGTGTTAAAGATAAGAAGGTGCACAAATAGTTTTAGTGTGATGTAGTTGTAATGTGTTAAGAGCGGGTGGGCGGGGGAGTGAGCTAACAAGTGGGCACCATTACTACTGCGTTGTATGTTATAAAGTACCCACCCTTCAAGGGTGGTACCTCTCAAGGCAGGTTCCTTGATGCTCCTGAGGGGATATCTTCATGCACTCAGTTGAACTTGTCCTCCCTTTTCCTTAGATTGCACCTGATTGCTTTCCGTTTCCCGGGCGCTGTGACTATACGGATTTAGCTCTTCCTTCTAAATATAAAAATAGTTTCAAGAGGGGTACGTTGATGCTGGTGAAAGATTCTTGATTTACGGAATGTGTGAGACACACTCCTTGGATCAGACTGATATATTTCCCAGGCACTGAACCATCCCTACGGGTTTAACATCCCCCCTTAAATATAATATATCTTAACACTGTAAGTAGTCCATCATTACACATTCACCAGCCCTTGCAGTAATTTTCTCTATACCTCAACCCACAGGTAGCACTTTAAAACACTAAGCATTTTCCAGTAGGTGTTGAAACAAAGATCCGTTAAGAATGTCTGGGTATATATACTGTGTGTGTATTTTTAAAAATTATAATATATTTATATATATATAAAAATTTATTAATATTATATTAAAGAGGAAGGGAATGATGCACCAGTAAGTGGGTACCCGCCAACCCTGTGGATTGGTTCATCTTGCCCACTTGATACTATGAATAAGCCATTGTGGGGCCACTCGTCAGCTCTTCTCCGGGCCACTCAGTGTGCTTCCCCCCTTTCCCCTATAAATTTCCCTAAAGTTAGTCCTTTTTTTCATATTAACATGAATTTTTCGCATTGGTCTTGGGCGCTGGGTGAAGACACACACACACACATGAAATTTCAATATATAGAGTAATCGCTAATCGGTAAATCAATGTGTATTCCATGGGACCCTTGTGTTGTTCATAAATTTACATTATTCCCCTTTTAGGGATTAAAGTTTTTCTATTGGGGTTTGTACAGGTGGATGCAGTGCGATTTTTATATATTTATTTATATTTTAAAATATATTAAAATTATAAAATATATATTATTATATATATATATTTTATATATATATATATATATATTTTATATAAAAAAATATGTGGTGTGTGGTGTGCGTCACCAAATGTACTCACCTAATTGTGGTTGCGGGGGGTCGAGACTCAGCCCCTGGCCCCCCTCTTCACTGATCGCTATGGATCCTCTTCTCTCTGCTTCTGAGCTTTGTCATCCCTTTTTTAAACTATGTTTGGTTCCTGCCTCCACTACTTCATTGCTAGGCTATTCACTTGTGAAAAAACTCTTGACTGAAAAAATATTCCAACGTCTGTGACTCGTCTGAGTCTTCAGTTTCCCAGTTGTGACCCCTTGTTTCTGTGTCCCTCTCTGGAACATCCTATCTCTCTCCACCTTGTCTTTCCCCGCAGTATTTGTTGTCGTTATCATGCTCCCTGCCCTTTGTCCCCCAGTGTCGTCATTTCCGATTTCCCTCAACCTTTCTCGTCGACTTCCCCCTGAGCTTTGGGATAGCCTTGTTGAAAAACCTTTGTACTTTCTCTAACTCTTGACGTGCTTGCCAGGTGTGGATTCCGACGGGCTGCATACTCCTTTTGGGCCTTAACATACTGTTTTTGGGGTGTGTGTGTGGGTTTTGTGTGTGTGTGTGTGTGTGTGTGTGTGTGTGTGTGTGTGTGTTTGTGTGTGTCGTGCCCCGAATAGGTAAAACTAAGTTTTCCCTTTTATAAAGCTTTCTTGCCGAATAGGCAGCGAAAATTTGTGTATGCTTTAATTTCGAAAAAAGTTTTTCGAACCTAACGAAAAAAATATATTTATTGGTTTGTTTATTATTAAAATTATTGAAAAAGTTGCCTTTAAAATTATTTGGGTTGGATTGGCTAAATTAAATTGCACTTGTTATGTAAGGTTAGGTAATTTTTAAAGGTTCTTTTTTTACAAAATTATTAATTTTTCATTAACATAAATGAAAATATATTACTACAGTATTTTTAACGTTAAGAGAATATTTTAAAATGAGTTTTTCTAATTGACCAATTTTTTCCCTATTCGGTATTTATATATATAATATTTTATTATAAAATTTTTAAAATTTTTATATATTTATATATATAATAGTCTTAATATATTTGTGAAATCAATGAAGCGGTTATTTTTAGTCCTGGGTGTTTATAGATTACCTAAACCCCGTGTCTTGCTTTGGTGATTTCTTATATACTAAAACAGGCTAGTGTACACACAGGTAAAACCCCAAAAAATGGTTGTGTGATATACGGGCGGTTTAGTTTTAATATTAATTTTTTAAGATTAAATTTTTCTTGTAAATTAAGGTAAAATTTTGGATTATAAAGACATTTTTAGCGATTAGATTTTTAATTTTTAAAATAAATTTCCCTGGAAAAATTAGTATGGATCACAGGAAAAATTGGGGAAACTCATAAAAGGTTTTTATGATGGTGATGGTGTTATGTGCAAGGTGCGGGGGCCCTTTTGGCAAGATGATCCCCTCCTTCCCGACCAACTAAAATTTTTTTCAAGGTGGGGCCTTGTGTTGGTAAAGGGTGTTGATGAAAGCTTTTCTAGATTTCCCCCCCCCCCCCCCCTTAAATAAAAACCCGAGTATCTATTATCCAGGGCTGTTGACCCCTTTGGGAATATTATACTTTCCCCGGGAAAAAATTGAACCCAAATTTTCCTTCAAAATAATTATTTTATTACATTTATTTATGGGGAATCGCTAAACCTGTAGGGGGATAACGACTTGGGAATGTGGCATCATATTTCATTTTGAGGAAAACAGGGTGGTCCAGTTTTCGGATCAAGGCCTCTCTCCAGGGTTAAAGGGACCTCTTTTAAAAGGGTTGTGAGGGGAATCAACGACCTTGGAGTGAGCCTCCCCGTTTCTTGAATACCCTACGACGGAAGTGCATGGTGGTGCCCTTTTGTGCAGACTACTCACTAGCTAGCATTCCTACGGGTTTAGGCCCCCCCC
Organism: Cherax quadricarinatus; assembly: GCF_026875155.1. NCBI lineage: Eukaryota > Metazoa > Arthropoda > Malacostraca > Decapoda > Parastacidae > Cherax > Cherax quadricarinatus. The sequence continues at coordinate 25,679,155 of NC_069474.1, forward strand.
CAGATTATAATAATAATAGTGCATTACGTGATCCCTAAAGTTTAGGTGGCCTCAGAATGAAAATAGACGTGTATCCCGCCCCCGTATCACATAACCCCAATTCCTCCCCCCATACCCCGGTGACACACCCGGTGTGTAAACTGTCTCAAAACCATCAAAAGGTAGGCAGCTGTAGCTTAATGCGATCATGGCTATACTTCAACCCACCCAAGAGGTTTAGGAATAAAGAAGGTTTTTTTTAAAAAGACCAGGCTTAAATTTTCACACTGAAGGGTTGTATCTGAAGTTTAAATCCCCAAAAGACTCAGGAAAAGTTGTCGAGAGACCGGGGGGCGGAGTTCAACCGTCAAACAATAGGCCGTATTTCCTGTAGCTCGATTGGTAGCACATCGGCTCTCACACTGAGGCCCTGGTTTTTGTCCCCCCATACGGGTGGGGGAAAAAGGACGTTTCCTTAAGATACTGCTGTCTCTGTTTTACCTGCAGTGAAAAAAATTTCGTGGGGGGGTTGTCTACTGGTTTTGGGGGTCCTCCCTGGGACAAAATGACCTAATTTGCCCGAAAATCTCTGCATAACAAGTGCTTTTTGTATAGTAGCATGTTAATGTCATCATTGGCCCGTAAACTCCACAAATTCTGATGTACCTTTAGCACTCCCCTCAGCCCTTTTACCTCGTTTTTTTCTACCCTTACCCCTGCATATCCCCTCCCCCCCTGTTCTCCGTAAACCTACTAATCATCCCTTCCCTTTTGCCACCCGATTTCCCTCGCTTCCTTCCCTGCCCGCGCGTGTAAAGCCCTTGTGGTTTAGTCTTCTTTCGATTATAAAAAATAATATAATTGGTCAGTAAACGTTGTCAGTAGAAAAAAACATATTATTATTATTTTTTATTATTATTATTATTTTTATTATTTTTTATTTTATTTTTTATTATTATTATCAAGAATCATCGTGAAAGGGTTTACGGGCGATTTCCATGTTATTTCCCCAATTTCGTTGTTGAAAAGTTAGAAGGGTTGGCTTTTCGGGAGGGGATCCTCCGTTTATAATGGAAAAAACAGTTTAAAAGTGCTTTTAAAGACATTTACATCAGTTATTGGCTTTTCCCAAAGGGGAAAGCTGGGTTTTTGCATCGTAAAAAAAAAAATGTTTGGGAATTTTTTTACTTATTCTTTAATTTGTAGGATTTAAAAGGTTTAGGGAGTTTTAAAGTAAAAAAAAATGTTTTTTGTTTAAGTTACTATAAATGTATTTGAAATTTTTTATCTTAAAGCTTTGAAAGGGGAAGAATGGTCCCTATTTTTTTTAAATAACATCTACCAAACAGACCCTCAAGCTCCATTAATGACACACCCCAAAGTTTGAAAATTGGAAGCTGAGACGAAGTGACATTTTAAGTTATGCCCGAAACCCACAATTTGTTAAGTTTTTTTAAACAAATGAAAAACCAGTCCAAACCTCTAGTGAAACACATCAACTTTAATAGTTTTGAAGCCTGCCAGAAGAGGCTTCGGGTTTGGGCAAAAAATCCCGCAATGTAAAATAGGGACACGTGTGCAGTATCAAGTATTAAAGGGGGAAACCCTTTTTTTCTGCGAATTGTTTCATTTCCAAATCCCTTTCCCCCCGTCCCTCCCAACATTATACACCCTTTGAGCCCCACCCCTCCCCATTTTAAAAAGAAATCGTGAAAGGGTGGTGGTGATTTCGTTGTTATAGCAGGACGCAACAAGGCGTGGGGGCTGAAAGGTTTAAAACCATGTATATGAAAGAAAAGGGGCAGTCATTTTTTACCCCGTTCGGGATCTTAAATTCTAAATTTGACACACAAAGAAGAATTTAAGTGCTGGAAAATTAATTTGTCCAAAATTTTTCCAAAAAGGGATAGATTCGGGCAGGGAATACAAATCAATATTCTGACGGGGCTAATGTCAAAATTTTTAAGGGGAAGGGGTCAGGAAGAAGTGTTGGAAACACACTGGGCGGGTCTTTTTCTAGAAAACCAACAGGGGTTTCATGTACATAAACCCTTTTAAGGTTGGTGCCTTGATCCCGGGTTAAAGGGGCTTTTGACCCAAGGGGAATTTGGAGTAATTTTCCCTTTTCCATGATCAAACAGTATCTCCCATTCCCCAGATGCTGTATGAGCCCTTAATGTAATGCTTCCCCGTAATAAAGATTTAATGAAGTTACCCCCCCATCAGATAATGCAGATTCCCCCTTTATCCCAAATAATTTTAATGGTTATAATCATAAATAATTTTTTAACGGGGTTGACTGGTCAGCCGGGGGAAGGGCCCCCATCAGATCCCAAAAAGCCCGCGCAGATCGTCATAGCTGCCCCTTTTCGGAAAACACTTGTCCTGGTTCCTAAAAAACCCCTTACCTAACAAACCCCCCATTCCAAAAAACCCGACTCTTACAATTTAGGCTTTTCCCACAAAATATTATCAGGATAGGAGTCCAGTCTTACAAATTTAGTGGGGTTCTTCAAAAGGTTTTCAAAGAAATTAAGCATGAGACACTTATTGAAGGTTAACTCACGTGGATCAATCACCGAATGTTTTGGGGCCTTGATGCAGAGGGGAATAGATGAATCAAATTTTGGACGCAAAATGTTTTAACACCAATCGTGACTAATGCTGGTAAAATTTAAAGTAAGCAGAGCTACTACAAGGGAGGTGCATAATGCCAGTGAGAGGCTCATGTAAAAGGGAAATTTGCACTTATGCTTTTGGATCGAAATTTTTTTCCCTTCCATTGCCCACACGGGATAACCCCAAGGGGTTTAGCATTTTCCCAATAAAAGTAAAAACTGTACATGTGTAACTGAGGCCCCATTGCCAGGACCATGGTTTCTAGTTATGATAATGAGCCCCCAGAGGGCCAAGTTAGTGTGCTTTTAGTTTGACAGGCCTAAGATAAAAAAATCACTCTTCCCCTGGCAATTAATTAGCACTCAAAAAAAAGTATTACACACAAGAATATATACAGTATATACACATAAATAAAGGGTAAATATATGTGAAAGATATAAAAAAAAAGTTTTTATAAAAAAATGTTTTTTTCAGTTTACTGAAATATAAAGGTTTACTCTTGCAATTCTTTATATCTTTTGGACCACAATGACATGGCTTTGATCCCCCTGGACAAACAAAATGCAGATGTAGTAACAAAGACTGTGAAACCTTTGAAAACGTGATTGTGTAATTAGACAAAATGTTGATAAAGGGAATGGGGAGAAAAATGGTAGGGGGCTCTATAATTTCCTAACAAAAAAAACAGAGTAATAGTAAACAGAGAAAGCATTGGCAGCTACGTGAAAAAACTTTTTTTCCACAAGGTAAAGGACTTGCTCCCCCCCTTTTTCCCCATCCCCAAAATGACAGAGTGTAAGAAGTGTCCTCTGATATGATACCAGAATTTGCATGCAGTGCTCAATTGAGACACTGCAAATCTCCAAGCAGACATTCCCAAATCTTTAAATGGGGGTTCAAAAACAACATGAGTTCATGAAAACAAAATTTTTAAATTTCTCCCCTATGGAAAACTGAGGAAATAAAACTAGATTTGGAGTATTAAAAAAAATTCCAAAACACAAACAGCAAAAAAAATAAAGTGAAGGCCTGGGATGATGATGTCATAGAAACTCGCTTTCAAAAAAACAAAGTCTCTATGCACCTTCTAGGAATGTAGGGGGAAATGAGAACCTTTAAAACTAAGGAGCCAGGCCATGATGATTTCTTCAAATCACTTGCTCTTAGGCGGAATATTGTTGTACACTAATTTGGGCCCTTTTTAAAGGAGGTGAAAATTGCAGGCCTGGAGAATATACAGAGAACTTTCACGCCCATATAAGACAATAAAGCACCAAATTACTGGGAAAAAGTGAAGTCCCTTGACGTACTTTATAATGCAGTGAGAAAGATACATGATAATATTCACTTGAAAAAATCCTAGGGGGGACTAGTCCCAAAACTGCACATGGAAATCACTCCTACAAAAGAAAAACAGGGGACCACCAGTACGCTAAGAATAACACAATAAGTGTAGGGGACCAAGACTGTTAACTGCTTCCCAGATACATAAAGGTGTCTTCAAAAAGGAGCCAGAAGGGAAATTAAGTCAGTTCCTGACCAACTGGGGTGTGGTTCGACTTGGTTTGGTATGGGTAGTGGGAACAGTCTGGTTGATCAGGCCCTGATCCTCGCAAGGCCCCGTTCATCTACTGGGGGCTGCAGGGGGATTGACCCCCAAACCACCCCCCAGGTATACTAATTCACGGATAAAAGGGGTCCCAATTTTTTGAATCTAGTCGAAACTTTTTATTCCCCCAGGGGTTTGTATGATCCCTGTGGATTTTTTGCTCACCCATAAATTAATAAAATTTTTACCCAAAAAGGGAGAATGGGATAATTTACCTGGGTAGGGGGGAAGAAACCATCAAGGTAACTTTGGGGAAATTTGTATTTGCTTTTCCAAGGGCTGTTCTTCCCAGGTGAACTGCCTCTTTAAACTCTTTTTGGGTTGGCTGGACCCCTTCTGTTCGCCAGGTTTTTAACCCCCCTTTTTTTTAGGTGCTTTGATTTCCCCCACCCCCTCCCCTTTCCCCCCACTTAAAAATAAAATAACAGAAGTCCATCCCCCGATCATGCAACCTTCAACCGGGTTTAAAAAAGGGGCAGCTAAAAAAGCTGCTTCATGAATGGCTAAAGGGGAACCAGTCTGTTAGCTTGTGGCCTTAACCATCACAACCTTGCTGGTCAAGCACCTCCCTTAAGGGGAAATACCTTGATGCTGGGAGAACTGTTGATCCAAGGAATTAGTTATTCTTCCCTTTCTTGGATTAAGCTTGATTACTTCCCATTCCCCGGTCTACCTGGAGGGTGTTTCAGGGGGCATTCCTTGACCAGGCCCCCTGGTGTATTTTTGGGCCTGATCAACCAGGCTGTTACTGCTGGCCACATATAGTCCAGTGTATGAACCACAGCCTGGCTGATTGAGTACTGATTTTAGGTATCTGTCCCGCTCCTTGAAGGCAGCCAGGGGTCTATTGGTAATTTTCCTTGTGCCTGATGGGAGGCTGTTGAACAGTCTTGGGTTCCAGTCACTTATTGTGTTTTCTCTTAGTATACTAATGGCACCCCTACTTTTCATTGGATGATTCTACAGGTTCATCACTGTTGTCTAGGGGCTGCCTTGATGGTAATGATGATAACAGGTTTTTGGTCTAAGGAATTGGAGCTACTTTCTCCTTAGTCTGGTCAAACCTGATAACTTCCCATTTCCCAGAAGCTGTATGACCCCCTTACAGGCTTAGAGCTTTCCCCACAAATTTAATATTCTAAAAAACAAAGTTATGCATCGTTATGAATTTTTTATGTTTACAGTGAGCTGTATGACACAGTGCCAGAACTGACCACAGCAGTTCTTGACACCCTGGGACACCTGACCCTGCCACCAGATAGCCTTGAGGATGTCCGTCATTCAGTTCTTAAGACACTGCAGGCCACCAGACCTGAACAACTGCCAATAGTTGTAAAGTTCTTGCTTAACAACACCCCTCAGTCTATGGCATATCAGGTAAATAATGATCTTTATTTGGTTACTGTAAGTACAACAAAGCATATTTTCCATGGGACATAGTACATATATGTATGTATACTGTACATCATATTTATATAGTACATAATTATACTACATTGTACACTTATTTATAAATATATAGTATATTGTAATGTTAGTATTTAATCGTTGTTGAGATATGGGATTATTACATTCACAAAAATCTAAACCCCATTGTTCATTCAGACTGGTATCATTATTATGTTAATGGGGAAGTGCTAAATCCATAATGCCTATACAACTGATCAAAGTAGTTGAGGAGGCTGGGCCAGGAGCTGAGTCTCACCCTTTGCAAAGACATTTCAGTACATAGAGCACCTAGGAAATGGGAGGTAATGATGCTTGATCCAAGGAAGGGGAGAGCAGCTCTATTTCCTTGGATGAAAAGTCCTTAACCAGCACAAGGAAAGTTCATTCACAGCTGTAAAAGATAGACTCTCATGAAGCAGACAGGTTTCCATGTTATTAGGATTTCACTATTTAGTCTAAAGGAGTCTTATATTAGGTTAAAACTACTCTTCAATTTAAAATATTTTAGGTATTTTTTTTTTTTTTGTGCGTGTGTGTGAATGTATGTGTGTGATTTGAAGGGTGTTTTGAATTGTGCCATCCTTGGATTTCTGGCAAGACAGCAATAAAATGAATGATGGTTAATGTTTGCTCTTTGGGTCACTCTGCCATGGTAGTAAGCAGCTGATTTATTAAAAAAAAGTATTTTGACATTAGAGTATACATTGAACTCCCCATTTTAACAGACCTCAAAATAATGGATCTCAAATATAAGACAAAATCCACTGGGTCATTTGATTCAAACTCAATGGACAAGGTGCATTTGTTACAGAATTGTCTGTTATTGTTATGATCCTGACTAAAAATCTCATCTCAGATTCAAATAAAATTTTTTTTCTTTTTAAGTGGTACAAAGATCATGTTGTTTACATGTATTAAAACATTATTTGGCATAAAAGAATGCCACTACTATGTAAATGCATTTAAGTTCACCACAGTCACCATTACTGGATATCTGCTTCCCCTTATTGGTCATATAAATTTTAGGGTTTAATTATGTTTATTTTATAAAATGGTGTTTGTTAGGTGGTATAAAAATTTTATCGCATTACAGCATAACATGGTCAATTTGTATTTTATTCTTTTCACTGTGAAGTTTATTCTTTTAATAGAATTTATTTTTTTTAGGCATCTTTCGTGCCATTTAAGATTTTTTTGATAAGTAAGACACACGTGCAACAGTTGGATATCTTTATTGTTGAAACATTTTGCTAACACAGTAGGCTTCTTCAGTCAAATACAGAGGCAGAAGGTGTAGTAGCAAAGTAAAAGATGATGTTATCAGTCCATCAATGACTGATTACATCTCTGCTTTGCTACTACACCTGCTGCCTTTATATTTGACTGAAGAAGCCTACTGTGTAGGTGAAACATTTCCACAATAAAGATAACTAACTGTTGCACATGTCTTACTCATCAACTTGTCAGGATTTTATACCATTTTCAACAAGTTTGTTTTTATTGGTATTGTCTGCCAGATAAAACATCTGCAGCTTTATTGAATCATTTATTTTCCTCTATTCAGGTTTTGAGTGACATGAGAGAAAAGATCCATTTGCCAGGTGATCACAGAGGAAGCAAGACATCTCCAAGGAAGTCTCAGAGTAAACTGAATACGAGCATTACTGCAACAAATAATAACTCTAGCAATGAAGACATAGCATATGAAGTGCTTCTCATGAATAACATAAAGATGGCTACTCTCACTCATAAGTTTCTCTCCATTGCTTGGTTAAAGGTAATTTATTTTAGTTTTTCTCCACAAAGTTTTAATTTTTACCACAGAGTTAGTTTCTCTCCACAAGATGTTAGTTGTTTTCCACAAATTGTTAGTTTATTTCCACAAATTGTTAGTTTATTTCCACAAAATATTAGTTTTTCTCCAAAAAATATTAGTTTTTCTCCACAGAATGTTAGTTTTTCTCCACAAAAGGTTTTTCACCTCTAAAAGTAATTAATTTTATATACAGCCTCTCCTCACTTAGCGACGTACTCATTTACCAACGACTCGGACTTACAACGAGTTCTCTGACCAGTATGCATTTCTAAATAATGTATATTAGAGCTGATTTCCTCTATTCTGTTTAATACAGTATACAATACACTACTGTATAAACATTTACAAATATACTAGAAATGTTATAAATGGTGCAAAAGTGACATTAAAACAATATCGGAGATGGTTGACATAAACCCACTACCATTATAGTATGCTCCTTCCTTAGCAACAAATTCATTTATTAACATGGTCATAGGAATGGAACTCTGTCGTTAAGTGAGGAGTGACTGTACTGTATAGCTTTTTTCAGCAAAAGGTAATTAATTTCAGCTGTAGTTTCTCACAACTAAATGGTAATTAATATCAATTATAATTTCTATTCCTTGGCTAAAAGTAATATGTATATTGAAGTTATAGTGCCACATTCTTTTGTCATGTGAGATCAAGAGATTTTCTACTGAAGAAACAAACAAACAGTTTCTTTGTGCAGTGTACAAATTGTAGCTTACATATTTTTTTTTTTTAACATGTGGGCCGTCTCTGTCTCCCACGGAGGCAGGATGACCCAAAAAAGAAATACTTTTACCATCATTCAACACTTTCACCATATGATAAAATACGTATTATTAAGAACAAAAGAAAGCCACTATAAAGTACAGTATTTTATATATGGTGTATAATAATGAGGTACAGTGTTTCACATTATAATTATCTTTTGTAAAAAGTTTATTTCTTGAAGTGCATTTGCAAGTGTGACTTGACAAATTCTAATATATGCCTAGCAGTAAGTAGGCCATTAGGAGATAATTTGATTTAATTACTGAACTGTATCTTTTTTTGTATGAAAAATGAAATATAAATAAAAGGCTTGTGTTTTAAAAAAGGGCATGGAATTGAATATTGGAATATTACTGTGCAATGATAGCTTGCCTTTTAAATGAGGTGTGAAACCTAGCTCCACTAGGCCAGCAGAATGTCTTCTGACCCATGTCTGGAGGCAAAATATTTTGCTGTTTCTTGATGAATAATTACCCACCACCTAGGTAGAAGGACATTTTCCTGGTATATTTTTATTTGTATCTATTTTACACAGTGGAAAGTTCACTGAAAGTTGCCCATTTAACCACACATGTTTCAGGCAATACATGATGTAGATGATGTTGCCAGTACTCGGCCTTTCGATGTTTTGATTCTGCTGAAACTGTACGATTCTGTGCCCTCCCAACGTCGTCACATTGAGAGTATATTTCGTAATAAGATACGAACTGGATTGTTCCCCAATACGTTGCTTGAAAAAACCTTTACAAGCCATAGCAGTGTATGTATTAATTTTTGTTTTATTACTATTTTAAATTATTTTATTATAGAACCCACATTTTTATTTTTTTAAAGAGATAAAAATAATTAGTACGTATATATGTGCATGTATTGAAAATCTGGAAGCTGATAGGTGGTCTAGTGTACATACAGGAGGGTGCCCTGCTTTGCAGCACTGCTTTACAGCATTTTGCTAATGCAGCAGTTTTCAGTTATACCCATTCTTCATTTATTCAGATTTTCTACAGTAAATATATTAACCACTCACTGTAAGCTAAGGATGAAAATATTTTAAGGTAAGGAATGTGTGTACTGTATATGCATTTTTTTTAGGCCTGGCTCTAATGTTCACTTAATATATGATAGTATAAGCATGTTGTTATCAGGCTTTTATATGTATTTGAAAATGCAAGAAAGGTTATGTTTCACTTTATAGTGATTTTCATTTTACTGCATTAGCCTGGAACCTAACCTTCTGTATAAACACGGCTCTCCTGTACAGTATTTGGGGTTTTATTTTAAGATTAATTACTTTGAATATTTGTAAATACTTTGGATAATTGTACTTCAGTTTAATATTCATACCAGGCAGCATCCCAGTATACAGCTGGTGCTACATTTTTTCTCTAAACTAACTAACTAACTAACTAACTAACTAACTAACTAACTAACTAACTAACTAACTAACTAACTAACTCACTCACAAACACTCACTCACTCCACTCACTCACTCACTCACTCACTCTCTCTCTCACACACACAAACACACACACACACACACAAAACACACACACACACACACACACACACACACACAAGACGGCCAACTTGTTGAAAAAAAATATTATAATTATATATATATATATAAATATATATATATATTATATATAAATATATATATAATATATATATATATATATATATATATATTAATATATATATATATATATAAAATCATATATATTATTATATAATATATATAATATAATATATATAATATAAATATATATATAAATATATATATATATACACAGTGGACCCCCCGGTTAACGATTTTAATCCGTGCAAGAGGGCTTCATCGTTATGCAAATAATCGTTATGCGAATCAATTTCCCCAAAAGAAATAATGGAAATAAAATTAATCCGTGCAAAAACGCCCAAAAGTATGAAAAAAAATTTTTTTTACCACATGAAATGTTAAATTTTAATACACACAAACTGAAAAAAGGCATGCACATTAATGACACTTACTTTTATTGAAGTTTCTGGTGATGATTGAGGGGATGGAAGGAGGGGAGAGAGTGTGTTAGTGTTTAAAGGGGAATCCCCTTCCATTAGGACTTGAGGTAGTAAGCCCTTTTTCTGGGGTTACTTCCCTTCTTCTTTTAATGCCACTAGGGCCAGCTTCAGAGTCACTGGACTTCTTCGCCCCAAGATATCTGTCCATAGTGGCCTTTTACCTCTCTTCCTTTATGACTTGCCTAAAGTTTTTTCAAAACATTGTCAGTGTAATAATCACCAGCACGGTTTGGCAATAGCTTGTGTGGAGGTGATTTTCATCCATGAAGGTTTGCACTTAAAGCCACTTTGCACAGATTTCCTTAATCTTTGAAGTAGGCAACTTCTTCAATTTCTCTCTCCCCTCCCCGAAGCAATTTCCTCAGTGTGGCCTCTTGCTGTTGAAGTTGATCTAGCAGCTCATCAGTGGTTAGTTCTTCATTGTCCTCCTCCACCAACTCTTCCACATCCTCCCCACTAACCTCCAACCCCAAGGACTTTCCCAATGCCACAATGGATTCCTCAACTGGCACAGGATTCTCAGGTTAGCCTCAAACCCTTCAAAATCCCCTTTTGTCTACACATTCTGCCACAGTTTTCTTCCAAGCAAGTTCAAGGTCCTCTTAGTCACTTCCTCCCAAGCCTTACCTATTAGGTTACACAATTGAGGATATTAAAGTGATCTCTCCAAAACTCCCCTTAGAGTCATTTGAGTTTCCCGAGGGCTTACAAAACACCTTTTAAACAGAGCTTTTGTGTACAGTTTCTTGAAGTTGGAAATAACCTGCTGGTCCATGGGCTGCAGGAGAGGAGTGGTATTAGGAGGCAAAAACTTCACCTTAATGAAGCTCATGTCCCCATAAACGCTCTGCCACGTCTGTAGGATGACCAGGGGGATTTGTCTAAAAACCAGAGGCACTTTAAATTCTAATTTCTTTTCAGTTAGGTAATTTTTCACATTTGGGGGGAAATGCATGGTGTAAACCAGTTAAGAAAAAATTCCCTATGACCCCCTGCCTTACTGTTTGCCCTCCCACAGCACACACAAATTATCCTTGAGGACATTCTTTTGGGCCCGAACGCTCTGGGAGTTTCAGAGTGATACACTAATAAAGGCTTCACTTTGCAATCAAACCAGTAGCATGGCACACATCAACAAAGTAACCTTCTTTCATAGCTTATGTCCTGGGGGTGCCTTTTCCTCCTGATAATGTAGGTCCTGCTTGGCATTTTCTTCCAGAACAGCCTGTTTCATCACAATTAAACACTTTTTCAGGTTTCAGTCCTTCAGTTTCAAAGTACTCCTTTTAATTTCCCGCACATATTTTTCAGCCGCTTTGTGGTCCGAACTGGCACCCCACCATGCCTTATCACACTATGGATGCCACTACGCTTCTTAAATCTCTCAAACCAACCTTTGCTGGCCTTAAATTCACTCACATCATCACTAGTTGCAGGCATTTTTTTAATTAAATCGTCATGCAACTTTCCCAGCCTTTTCACATATGATCGCTTGAGAGACGCTATCTCCTGCTATCTGTTTTTCATTTATCCACACCAATAAGATCTTTTCACATCTTCCACAATTGGCGATCTTTGTTCGAAAACACAGTTAACCTTTGGCAAGAACAGCTTTCCCTTTATTGTCTTTCTGGTGCCCACAATAGTAGCGATGGTTGATTGGGGTTTCTTGTACAGCTTGACTAGGTCGGCTATACGCACTCCACTTTCATACTTATCAATTATCTCTTTCTTCATCTCTATAGTAATTCTTACCCTTTGAGGTGTAGGGTTGGCACTAGAAGCTTTCTTGGGCCCATGGTCACTTATTTTCCAGAAACAGCACCGAAAATACTGTAATAATACGAAATATTCCGAATGTATGCTTGGATGTTACCGCGGAGGCTGGCTGGTAAACAATGGGACGGAGCGGCACATGTGAGGCTGGCTGAGGGCACATTGGACGCGTCTCGGACGAAAATCGGTATGCGGGTTTTTAATCGGTATGCGGGGCAAAAATTTTGCGATAAAAGTAATCGTTATGCGGAAAAATCGCTATGCGATGCCATCGTTATGCGGGGGTCCACTGTATATATATATATATATAAACATTAAAATGGTATAAAATACCTGTTGGTATTTTATACCATTTTAATGTTCAATCTGTCAGACACTGCAACACAAGAGTATCTTGGTACAGACCTGAAATCAACTTCAACAGCCTCTACTAGTGAGAACGGCTTACCTAACAACAACAACAACAACAGCCGCCGCCGCCGCCACACTCGTGGAGGAGTCACACGGTTTGAGCTCGTGTTTTGGTGGTAATTTCTGACTGTGCCATAAGGAATAGTGTGGGGGATATAGGCGTGTGCACGCATAAGAGTGCATATAATCACTTAAGCCCCGAAAAAAGGAAATATAAGTGATCACAGAAAAGAAAACAAAGGAAATATTGGCTGAGTGTTTAGTGGGGGCCGTTGGAAGGGTGAACGGTTGTGTCAGGCTTAAATAGTGTTGCCATAATAACGCAGTGGGGTATTTGAAGAATAGTGCGACTCAAGACCAGGGAGATAAGAGATAATGTATAGATGTGTCCAGTAAATACAGTGAGTGAGTGAAAAAATTAGAAGAGCTAGAGACTATAGTGCATACAGGAAGTTAGTGGAAAAATTACTGAGTAGCATCAAACTTCTTCAACTTCTGGACAGGATAAGACCCGCAACGTTACTCCACTGCCAGCCGCAAGAAATATTCACCTAGTTTGAGTTGCGGGGGCCCAATAGACCTGTCCTAGCGGGAAAATTGGGGTCACCCTCCCGAGCTAAAAATTAAATAGCAGCTTTTTACTGGCATTAAAAAAATTTTAGAGGAGCGGCATATAGCGAAGCCTAGTGATTTTTTTTTTAAATGTAATTTTAAAACGCTAAGACGTACGGGGGAAACCCAAAGAGACGGGTCATATACAATACATATGTAACAACGGGGAAAAAGGGACTGTTTACATAAACATATGCCCACAACACTAGTGAGAACAGCTCTGGGTTAGGCACTTGAATAGTTGGGCACACACAACCCCACACAACACACACAACACACACACACACACACACACACACACACCACACACACACACAAACCACACACACATGCACACACACACACACACACACCACACCACACCACACACACACACCACACCACACACAACCACCCACACACACCACACCCCACACAAAATCACACACACAAACACACATATGCGACACACGGCCCGGTCCTGGTGGCAAAGCTCCCGCTTCACACACGGAGGGCCCGGGTTCGTTTCCCCGGGCGGTGGAAACATTTCGACACGTTTCCTTACACCTGTTGTCCGTTCACCTAGCACAAATAGTACCTGGGTTTTAGTCGACTGGTGTGGGTCGACCTGGGGACAAGATTTAAGGACCCCAATGGAAAAAGTTAAAAGTCCTCAGACGCATGACTTTCTTGGGGTTTTCCCCGGGGGGCTAAACCCCCGGGGGTTTAAAAATCCGAAAAAAAATCTTATCTTATCTCACACACACACACACACACACCACACACAACACACAACACACACCACACACACACACCACACACATCAGACACACAACCATACAGAACACACACACATATACAGGATTTTCCCCTTTCCCTGGAAGTATTTAAAACCCTTCCTTTCCCCCCCCCCATCTCTCTCCTCTCCTCTCCTCTCCTTCCTTCTCTCTCTCTCCCCTCCTCTCTCTCTCTCTTCTCTCTCTTTTTCTTTCCCTCTCCTCTCTCTCTCTCTCTCTCTCCTCTCTCTCTCGCTCTCTCTCGCTCTCTCTCTCTTCCCCCCTCTTCTCTCTCCCCTCTCTCTCTCTCTCTCCCCCTCTCTCTCCCCCTCTTCTCTCCCCTCTCTCTTCTCTTTCCCCCCCTTTCTCTCATCCCCTCTCATCCTCTTCACCTCTCCTCTTCCCCTCTCCCCCCACTTCTCTCTCTTTTTCTCTCTTCCTCTCTCTCTCTCCCTCCCCCTCTCTCTTCCCTCTCCCTCCCTCTCTCTCCCTTCTCTCTTCCCTCTCTCTCTCTCGCTTCTCTCCTCCTCCCTCTCTCGCTCCCCTCTCTCTCGCTCTCCTCTCTCGCTCTCTCTCTCTCGCTCTCTCTCCGCTCCTCTCTCGCTCTCCTCTCTCTCTCTCTCTCTCCTCTCTCTCCTCCCCTTCTCTCTCTCTCTCTTTTTCCTCTCTCTCTCTCTCTTCTCTCTCTCTCTCTTTTCCTCTCTCCCCCTTTTTTCCATCCCTCTCTCTTCCTCTCTTTCCTTCTCACTTCTCTCTCTCTTTCTCTCTTCCTCTCTCTCTCCCCTCCCTCTCTCTCCCCCTCTCTACCTCTCTTACTCTCTCTTTTCCCTCTTCTTTTTTCTCTCCCCTCTTCCCCTTTCACCCCCCCCCTCTCTTACCTTTTCCCTCTCTCACTTTCCCCCCTTTTTCCCTTCTTTTCCCCTCCTTCTAGGCTCCCCTTCTCTCTCTCCTATCTCTCACTCTCCCCCCTTTTCTTTTTCTCTTTCTCTCTCTCTTTCACTAAAAAAAAAAAAAAAGGGGGACTCCAGGAATCGGGGACAGTGACAATGAATAGTGGGAGGAAGGATGGGGAACAGGGGGAAAAGGGTAGGAAAGAATGGGAGAAAAATTAGGGAGCTTTCTAAAAAATGGAGAAAGACTTCTATGAAATGGGAAAAAGGTTGGAAAGGACAAAAAATTGGGAGGACAAGTTGAAACTGCATAGCCAGGGGAAAGGTCTAGAATTTTAGGTAAAAGGCTGAAGCAAGTCTCAGGGGTATGACCAAGAAGACACACCCTACGATGATGAGAGGCTGAACAGGAAAGGAAGGAGATAAAATAGCTAAGGCTATCAGCCGAAAGAAGGCCAGGGATGGAAGGGGGAAAAGAGATGGGTGCAGATGGAGAGGGAGATAGGTCGAATGCTGAGCACAAATGTACCCAAAAGCCACTGGAAAATCAAGGGGGAAAAATGACCACATACAGACAGGGAAATAAGTCACAGAGGGGGAAAGGCAAGGGGGGGAAAGGGCAAAATCATGATTACCTGGGCTTCGGGGAGGGGAGGGAAAGGACAACACTGAAAGCGGCAGGAAAAAGAAAAGGAGATTGAGAAAATCATCCGGAAATAGGGGGAGAAGACAGGGAAATGAAAATTTTTAAATTTTCAGAGAATTAGGGGGTACTTGGGGGGAAAAAACCGCCCGATCAAGCTGTTTCCTCGGGGCGGGAAAACAGTGGGGAAACGGGATCCTCCAAAAAGAAAACGGTTGAAAAAGCGGGGGAAGGACAAGAAGGGGGCCCTAGCCCGAGAAGAAACACAGAGGGGGACAGCACTGAGGGAGGGAAAAAAAAGGGGAAAGGAGTTTGGAAAGGGAGACAAGGAGGGAAACCAGCAAGGTCAGTCAAGCAGAACAGAGCAGCAAGGGCAAGCACCAACAAACTTTTCCTCAGAACCCCCAACCTATAACACCATCCCAACAAACAATACAATCCATACCCACAGTTTTCCACCCAACCCCCAACCATAAAAACCCCACAGTATGCTACCAGATCTCCCCCCCCCAAAAACCCCCCCCAAAACCAAGGTTGGGGGGAAAACGGGAACCCAAAAACCAAAAACCGGGGGGGGGCCAAAGATCGCAAAAACCCCTTTCCCACAAAACCGCTTCAATAAACCCCCCTTTTCCCGGGGGCCCCTTTTGAGGACAAAGGAACAGGGGGGGGGGGGGGATCTGCAAACGTTTAATTTTTTCTTCACGGGGGGAAAAAAAGGTTCAACGGAAGTTTCCCCGGGGCCCAAAAAAAAAAACCCCCCAAACCGGGGCCAAGGGGGTTTTCCCGGGGGCAAAAAAGCTTTGGTTTACACCCGGGCAGGGCCGAAGACTCAGCATGCGGGCAAAGCTCCGAATGGGGACTTTAATCAAAAGGGATCGAATAAATTCCACGGGGGGCCGAACGGGGGGGGAAGGGTGGAAAACCAGCCCCGTAAGGGACCACAAAAAAGGAAACCCGCGGTTTAGCCCCCTTGGGAATAAAGGGGAAACACCAATAAAGCCCCGGGCCACATATTTTTTTTTTGGGCCCCAAAAAAGGGGGGAAAAAAGGGGGGGGGGGGGGGAAAGGACAAATCCCCAAAAAGGAAAGGGGCCACGGAATGAGAAATTCCTGAATAGGTTGGGGCAGAGACTGGCGGGGAAGCCAGTTAATGAATGATGGAATATGTAGCAACAATGTGCAAGGGGGCTGAGGAGAGTTTGTACCCAAGGGGAACAGGAATAAAAGAAAAAAGCCAGGATGACTCATGGGTTCACCCAAAATGCAAGGAGGGAAAAAAACCAAATGGCAGGGGGAAGGAAGAAAATGAAGGCAAAGGACCCAGGGGAATAAGGAGAGCATCGTAGACCCAAAAAAATGTTTACAATAAGAAGGGAGGCCCAACTCAAAAGAAAACGAAATAGCACAATTAGAGGAAGAACAAAAATAGGATTGCAGATGAGCAAAGGGGGTTTTAAGTGGGTAGGGGATGTGTAAAAAGTTTTACATTTAAACATTATGTGAAAATTTTAGATAAAGGTAAGGAAGTTTTTATTGCATTTATGGATTTTAGAAAAAGGGAATTTAAAGTGGGAAAGGGGGGCAAAATGGAGAGGTTGCAAGTAATGGACCCCGGCATAGCGACTTAATCCTTTCAAAAGGGGTGGGCCGTTATGCAAATGTTCGCTATGCGAATTAATTTTCCCCTAAGAAATAATGGAAAAAAAAATTAATCCGTCAAGACACCCAAAAGTATGAAAAAAAAATTTTTTTTACCAAAAAAAATTTTAAATTTTTAGTACAACAAACTAAAAAAAGGCATGCCAATTACATACACTTACTTTTATTGAAGTCTGGTGTTGGATTGGGAGGGGGAGGGGAGAGAGATTTAGTTTTTTTAGAAAGGGGAATCCCTTCCCATTAGGACTTGAGGTACAACCCCTTTTCTGGGGTTACTTCCCTTCTTCTTTTAATGCCACAGGACAGCTTCAGAGTCACTGGCTTCTTTCGCACAACTATCGCCCCATATGGCCTGTACCCCGCCCTTTTATAAATTTTCCCTAAAGTGGTTCCAACAGGTAAATTGTAAAAATCCCAGCACGGCTTGCAATGCTTTTGTGAGGGTGATTTTTCATCAAAAAAAGTTTGCATTTCAAGATTTTGACACATTTTCCTTAATCTTTGAATTTTGGCAATTCTTAAATTTCCTCTCCCCCTCCTTTAAACCAGTTTCCCCAGGTCGGCCTCTTCCCTTTGAAGTTGATCTATCAGCTCATCAGGGGGTTTAGTTCTTCATTGTCCTCCTCCACCAACCTTCCACATCCCCCCCCCACTAACCTCCAACCCCAAGGACTTCCCCAATTCCACAATTGATTCCTCAACTGGTATACACCCCCTCTCAGGGGTTTAGCCTAAAACCCTTAAAAAATCCCTTTTTTTACACATTCTGGCCACAGTTTTTCCAAGGGGTTAAAGGTTCTCTTAGTCACTCCCCCCAACCTTCCTATGGGTTTTACACAATTAGGATATTAAAGTGACCCTTTCCCAAAATCTTTTAGATCAACGAGTGTCGTGGTCACTTCAAACACTTTTGAAAAAAGAGCTTTTGTAAAACATTTTTCTTGAATTTTAAAAATGACCTGCTGGTCCAGGGGCTGCGGGGAGAGGAGGGGTATTAGGAGGCAAAAACTTCACCTTAAGAACTCATGTCCCCATAAAGTCGCTCTGCCACGTCTGTGGGATGACCCGGGGCATTGTTAACACCAGGGGGCACTTAAGGTCAATTTCTTTTCAGTTGGTAATCTTTCACATTGGGGCAAATGCATGGTGTAACCCGTTATAAAAAATTCCCAGTGACCCATGCCTACTGTTTGCCCTCCACAGCACAACAAATTATCCCTTGAGGACATTTTTGCCTGAAAAGCTCTGGGGGTTTCAGAGTGATACACTAATAAAGGCTTAACTTTGCAACACCACTAGCATTGGCACACATAAAAAAGTAAGCCTGTCTTTCATAGGCTTAGTCCTGGGAGTGCCCTTTTCCTCCTGAGTAATGAGGTCCGCCCGGCATTTTCTTCCCGAACAGGCCTGTTTCATCACAAATAAACACTTTTTCAGGGGTTCCAGTCCCCTTTAGTTTCTATGACTCCTTTAATTCATCACAATTTTTCGCCGCTTTGGTCCGAACTGGCACCTCACCATGCCGTATCACACTAGGATGCCCACGCTTCTAAATCTCTCAAACCAACCTTTGCGGCCTTAAATTTACTCACATCTCACTATTGCAGGCATTTTTTTAAATTTAATTTGTCATGCAACTTCTAGCCTTTTCACAATGATCGCTTGAGAGACGCTATCTCCCGCTAGCTGTTTTTCTTTATCCACACCAATAAATCTCTCAACATCTTCCATCACTTGCGATCTTTTTTCAAACACAGTTAAACCTTTGGCAACAACAGCTTCCTTTATTGCCGTTTTTTTGCCCCCCAATAGAAGAGATGGGTTTATTTTGGTTTCTTTTTCAACCTGCCCGGTCTGATACTACTCCCCTTTCTACTTATCAAAGTCTCTTTCTTCATTTCAAGGTATTTTTACCCTTTTAGGTGTGGGTTGGACAGAAGCTTTCTTGGGGCCCATGGTCACATTTTCCCCAAAAAAGCACCGAAAACACTGTAAAAATACGAAAAAATTCCCATGTATGCTTTAAAAGTTACCCGGAGGGTGGGGGTAAACAAAGGCATGGGCGGGGACATTTAGGGGGCGAGGGGGGCACATTGGGCGGCCGGACGAAGGCCCCTGAGGGGGGTTTTTGTCCACTATGCGGGGCAAAATTTTTGCGAACAAAAACGTCCCTATGGGATTTTTCCTATGCAAAGGGGTTTCAGCGGGGGTCCACTGTTTTGGAAAGGTGTAAGTTACTAAATGCGTAAAGATTTTTATAGGATTGAGGGTCAGGTTAGGGTGTGTAGAAGAGGGGAGACTACTTCCCGGTAAAAGTAGGTCTTAAAAAGGGATGTGTAATGTCCCCTTGGTTTTTTAAAAATTTTTATTTATAAGGGGGGTTTGGGGAAAAGGAAGTAAATGCTAAGGTGTTGGGGAGAGGGGTGGGTTTAAATTTTATGGGGAAAAAATTAAAATTTGGGAATTTTAACACATTTATTTTTTGTGTTGTACTGTGCTTAGGGGGAGATTTTGAAGAAAAATTGCAAAGGTTTGTGGATGTTTTTGGGGAAATTTGTGTAAAAAGGGAAAGTTGAAAGTAAACATAGAAAAAAAGTAAGGTAAAGGGGTACCAAAGGGATTTAGATAAAAAAAAATTGGGATTTTAAAATTGGGGAGGGGAGTTGGTAAAAGTGAATTTTTTTCAATATTTGGGGGTTTTTGAGGGTTCGGCGGAGGGGATTTATGAAGGATAGGTTAATCATAAAAATTGATGAGGGAAAAAGGTGAGGGGGGCATTGATATTTTGGGGAGTAAAAAAAAACGTTATTTTTTGGGGGCCCCAAAAAAGGGGAATGTATGAAAGTTTAATAGTCCCAAACCCTCTTATATGGGTGTAAAAAGTTTGGGTGGAATGCTGAAACGGGAAAATTTTTGGGAGGCAGGGAGTTTGGTCCTGTCAAAGGGAAATGTGTGATGTAAATATTATGCAAAAATTCGGAGTGTGGAAATTGGGAAAAAGGTGTGGAGTTAAAAAAAAGGTTTACAGAGGGCGGGAAGGGGGGTTTTTTGGAGGGGTTTTGGTCATTTAGAGCGAAGGGATATTCCACTTTTTTCGATTTTTTAAAATTGTGTTTAGTGCTTGTGGGGCTGGAAAAAAGCTCCCAGGGGCCCCAAAGAAACTTGCTACGGTCCCCTGTGGTAAAAAAAGGGGAGAAACCCCAATAGAGGTAAAAAGAAATAAGACAAATAGGAGGGGGGGGAGACTTGTTGACTTGCCAGGATGTACAGAGGACTGGGGACATTATTTTGTGAAACAAAAAAAAAGAGACTGTGGACATTTTATTTTGTGGGGACAGAAAAAAAGTTGAGGGGACATTTATTTTGGGGAACGAAACAATGACTGGGGATTATTTTGTGGACGAAACAAAAGACTGGGGGAGTTATTTTGTGACAAAAAAACCAGAGGATGGGGAGTTATTTTGGGACAGAAACAACGACTGTGGAGTTATTTTGTGAGACAAAAAACCGATTGGGGAAACTTTTATTTTGTGAGCAGAAACGGGACGACTGGGGCCCCATTTATTTTGTGAGACAGAAAAAATGACTGGGAGTTTTTTTTGGGGGACAGAAACAACGACTGGGATTTTAATTTGTAGACAAAAGGGATTGGGACATTTATTTTGTGAGCCAGAAACAATGATGTGGATAGTTTTTTTTTGGTTGAGACAGAAACGGGACGTAGAGAGTTTTTTTGTGGACGGGGGTCCTTTGACTCAAGCGGGGCCCTGGCTTTAAAAATTTACAGAAAAGGGGAAAAAGCAACCCCGGGAAAAGGGCTTTGATCCGGGAAGCCCTCATGGGGGGGGATTCCCCTTTCCAAAAAAACCCCCCAACCCCCTCTCCCCTCCTCCCTATCTTCCAGATCCCTTTCACCAATTTTAAAAAAAGGGGTAAGAAAAATGTTATTTTATATTACTATACTTAATTAAAGACTATAGCATTTTTGTGTGTATGTAAAAATGTAATTAATCTCATAAAATGTTTTTATTTTTTGAATTTTTTTGGGGTTTATAAAAGGGAAATTAAATTTGGGTATTTCCATTATTTTTTTTTGGGAAATATTGTTTCAAATTTTCCCGGACTTTTCAAATTTAGAACTAGTCCGGGAAGGGTTTTTAATTTTTGGATTTTTGGGTTTCCACGGTTTGGGCAAAAAAAATTGACAAAAGGGTAAACTAAAACCCTTTTTTCCCGGTCTTTTTTCCCCTTTTTTCCCTCTCTTTTTCTTCCCTATTTAAACCTTTCCCCCAACTCTTCTTTTCCCCACCCCCCTCTTTTTTCCCTTTTTCCCTTTCCCTCTCTTCTCTAAATACAGTAGTAATTTTCCCAAAATTATCCATGACGGGGAGCCACTGATGATATTTACAACTTTCCTCATGTTTTGATCAAAGCATGGGGGCCCCTCCTGCCATTGTTTGGGGGACGTGGATTTTTCTAAAATTTTAAGATTTATAAAATTCTTTTTTGATTTAAAATCTGGAAAAAAAATCTCTGGGAATTTAATTTCTAAGAAATATTGTATAAAAACAGTTCTAAAGACCATTTTGAAAACTTAAATTAACCCCCCCAGGGGGAAAAGGAAAAATTTTTTTAAAGGGGATGTTTTGGTCCGTTTTGGGCCCTTAAACCTAGTAACACACGTCTAATTTCTTTCTCTATGTGTAAGTTATTTGTGTGTTATTCCAGTCATTTGGGATTTGCCCTTTTTTTTCTTTAAGGGCCCTATTGATGCTTTTAGTACCCAAAAATAAATATTTTTAGTTTCTAAGTATCTTTGGGTTTTGAAATTTTGTTTGGGTTTACAGTACATCATTTTTGGAGACTGGGAAAATCTGGTGGGTGCACAAAATCTTTTTTCACTTCATCCCTAAGTTCAAAATAACCCGCGCTGCAGTTTTCAAATCTCTTTTTTTTACATTTTTAAGAAAAACATAAAAAAGATAAAAACATAAATGTTTTAACACTATATACCCGTATATTTTGTGTTTAACAAATTTATTGTTTATATATTTGTCCCTCATGAGTTGGCGTATCCTTAGAAGGAGGGGCCCCCCATGTCATTAAGAGCTCCCCTTCAAGGAATTGGAGCAACCCCATTCTTGTACCAAAACCCGAAATTTCCCCCTTTATTTCCCCCCAAAAACTGCATGACCCCGGGCCCCAGGGACTTTTCCCCTTTAAATTAAAATTTCAAATTTGGTGTCGGGACAATAATTTTTAAATTTATTAATTTTTTTTAAAATATTCTTAGGTACTAAAAAAAAATTTTTAACCTTGAAGAAAAACCCGCTTTTGCGGGGGGCCCCAAAATTTTTTGTTTTGCCAGGAGGAGCCACTTTGTTTAGGTAAAAGGGGTTTTTTTGGGGGAATAATATTGAAACTAATCTGTTTACCTAATAAACTACAAGTGGTACATGAATCTGTTGTCAGTATTTTGTGTTGGGTAATTCAATCATAGGCATGTAGTACTGGGAGTCCAGCAGTTGTTTGATCACTGATACCCAGCACCAGCAAGTCTAAGGTTGCTTAATTACCGAGTAGGTCATCATTTGACAAAGACTCAATTCTAATTTGGGCATAAGAGGCATTAAATACTCACAAGTTGCAAGATAAGGCACTGCCTATGTTCTTCTGTGGATTGACTGGGAATTTACAGATCTGTGTTCCAACAGACATTAGAAGGGCATAGTCAGACCAGAGGTAATTAATTTACCACAGACAACATCATAGAAATACAGGGATAAAAGAATTTTTTAGCTTGTCAAATCTTTTTTTCTCATCAAACTCCTTGGCTCAGCCTTTACAGATGTTCATGTGCTTGGGTCACCTACACATCTATGATCCTCACTCCACTTGTATATTCCCAGGTTTTTTGTGTATTTCTAAAGATTTGAAAAAGTTGGTCACTAAGTGTCTATTTTCCCTTTGTCTCTGTTTTGCAGACACACTTCTGTTTCTTGACTAGGTTCAACCTTCTCTTTTTCCCTTGACATCTCTAATATTTTGGCTTAAGTTCTACTGTTGCTTCATCTGTTATCTGTCCTCCATATTCATAACTTCTACTCTTCTTTTAAGTGGAGCATTGTGATGCTAGTGAAAGGCTTTTCGTCTGAGGAATTGCATTTTGGTATGAGAGAATAGTTGTTCTGGCCTAGGAACCTAGCATTACAGTGACTGAATATTTTGCAAGACAATGATAGTGTGAATGATGACAAAAAATTTTTTTTTCCAGGTCACCCTGCCTTGGTGGGAGATGGCTAGTGTGTTAAAAAATAAATTTAATTTACCCTATCTTGACCAAGTGTCAGTGTGAGTGAATGTGGTTACGTGTAATTCACACCACCTTGGTGGGAAACAATCAGTGTTACTGAATATGGCTACATTTAATGCACCTTATATTGTGGTAAATAGCCAGTGTGGTAAAGATATGAATTCACTTCTTTTGAATAATACTATAGTACAGTGGAACCTCGGTACTCGAACCTAATTCGTTCCAGAAGGCTATTTGAGTGCTGATCTGTTTGAGTAACAAATTAATTTTTCCCGACCAATTTTCTTTTTGGTTGGCTGTTATCACTAATCTTCTTAGGCTCCATGGTGACTTACACAAATAATATAAAAAAATGCCAAAAAATGAAAAGAAACATGAAATAGTTTACAGCGAAGTTCTGGCTAGTTGTGTTTGTTTGGTCGAGTGCCACGCAAACAATCAACTACCGAGCAATTTTTTTTACCGAACAAAGCATTTGATAAACCAAATTGTTTGAGTAGGGAGCTGTTTGAGTACCGAGGTTCCACTGTACAATACTTTGATTTGTTGTCTTTAGAAGTCTCAAAGTGATAATGTACATCAATAATTCTTCCCTTTCCTATATTTTTACAAGGTTAAGTTTCGTGCATCTAGATGGCTATCAGAGGCAAGAGATAGTTTTATCTCTCTTGAGGCACCTTGGAGACAACCCTGCAGTGAGATTAACTGCATTGTCTCTCTTGTCTTCCCTAGCTCGTGAGCATACTGCTGCCATGTCAAAGTTCACCATTTTTCTCAAGGTATTTTTTGTACTTCTTAACCATTTTATTACACACAGTTCCCACATTCTTGAAAACTGAAATATAGTTGAAAATCAGATGTATAATGGCTGTCAATATAAAAATTTCCTGGAATGTTATAGAAAATGGTGAAACTGTCCCACTGTGTTACTGTATATGTAGGAAAGGTCATGTATTATATTTTGTACCAAGAGCCCCAATTTTGTGTTCAAAATGTAAATTTTTTCCTTCATATGAAGTTTTACCATTTTTTTCTCCACCAATAGGCTTGTTCCTGGTTCTTCTTCCCCTCCCTCTTCTATGCTTTGTCTTCCTGTTTCCTGCATTTCTTCACCTTTTCTCCTCTGCCATACTCCTCTGCCCTTCATTTCCTTTACTCTCTTCTCTTCCTCCTTCCTCCAATCCTCCTTACCCTTCTACACCATTTTTCTTTCCCCTTCCTAGTCATTTTTCCTCCCTTCTCCCCTTCCTTCCCTTCCTGCACCCTTCTCTTATCCATCCTTTCACCCCTTCATCCCCTTTCCTTTCAGTTGATTTTCCGAATGTCTTATTCTCAATATGAATAGTTAATTAGATTTTAATTTCTGTATTTTGTTTTGCATAATTTTAAAAAATAAAATTTATTTTACCAGGGATCCTTAGACATGGTAGATGAATTGGGAATGGGGGAAGTGAAGAAGCTTCTTGATGTGGTAAGCCTTTTAGCATACTCTGAGTCCTCTCACGCTGCGCTTCAAGATGAGCTTGTCATCCTGGTGCGCAAACAGCTCTCTCACTCTGACTTGAAGTATGTTTGCATTTGCATTTTCGTTTAATGTTAAATTTTCTTTGACCAGCAAAATGAGCTTGTCATTCTGGTTTACAAAGATCTCTTGCATTCTGACTTGAAGTACATTGGAGCTTCTATTTTTCTTATTAAAAGAGGTGCGCAACTTAAAAAAAAATTCATGGTAAACACATCCACACTTTATAAACGGGGTACTTAGGGACCAATTAAGGTCTTATAACCAGTGAGCCACAATACATATTTGTAAAGCGTATCTATCATTTGTACTATTGTTTTCTTTGTAAACAATTTGTTGACAAGCTGAAACATCAGTAACACAAATTGTTCTTGCTAGGGATATTTGGTAGGAATACTTTTATTTTTCCACTTTTTAATATTCTCAGGACATACAAATAATGCTGTAAGAACATTACTGTTGTCTTAAAGCTTGAAATGTGTTTGTTCATAATACAGATTTTTATATTGAATTCACAGTGTAGCTCACATAGTTACTACTTTTGAGAAGTAAGTTCTTTTCTTTGAGATGCTGCAACAGTGAATGACCAGTCCTGTAGACTGTCTATGGGAATATAAAAGCATATGTAGACTACATTTACTCTAGCTACAAAAAATAGTTTTTGATGTTTTCCCTTTGAGAGGGTAAGCTGAAAACTACAAAACAGGAGGCATAAAAGGTAGTCTACTGCAAGGGATGAGAGATTTTTAAATGAAAAATGACAGCAGTGGTAAACGAAAAAATGACCTCAACATAACATGTGGCTTTAGGCTGACTTCAAGAGTAAAACTCAAAACCAGTCACAGGTATGTTACACAATACTAGAAGGATCCCAGAGGAATCACTACCTGCCCCGATAATGATTTTCATTTGAACACATGACTTGCCAGAGGAATTATTAAGTAAATTTGCTCCTGAGCCTCTTAGTGAAGGATGGTTGGAGATATGTAACTTGGAGGGCCATTTAAATTGTGATGTCTATGCATTTCTGGCAGTGCAGCTACTGAATGAGTGATAGTGAATGGACTTTCTTTCTTGGGTCACGCTCCTTGGCAGGAAAAGACCAGTGTGATAAAAAAAAAAAAAAAAATTTTTATAAAATCTTCCTTACAGGTACAAGCTCATTGGTGTGCTGAATGCTGCACTTGTTGTGAAAAACATGGTGGGACAGGATGATAGCCAGGATAGCTTGATCACATCAAGTGGCAAGGCATCGTCATCTGCACTCAATTCTTCTCTGCTGAAGGAGGCAGAAAACCTCCTCCATCTGGTGCTCTCCTCCACAGCTAAGTCACCAACTGCTTCTGCATTATTTATGGATGAAATGGCATCTATCATCCTTAAGGAAGGAATGAACTCCAAGCTAGAGGTACTAATTTTTATAGTTTATTTTGTATATGCAATGGTACCTCGAGTTTCGAACAGCTCCCAACTTGAACAATTATGTGAGTGTATTTTTGTGAGTGCTTTTGTAAGTGTATTTTTGGGGGTCTGAAATGGGCTAATCTAATTTACATTATTCCTTATGGGAACAAATTCGTTCTGTATTGGCACTCGAACAGCCTTCTGGAACGAATTAAGTTCGTAACTCGAGGTACCACTATATGTGTATATTGGGCAGGTAGAGAGCATGAAGAGGGATACAGTGATGAAGAAGTTGTATAAATCTGGGGTTAGAAGTTGGCCCCAGGAATGGCTGGAGGGAGGAGGGTAAACTAGGCTTTGAGTTGTAGGGGCTTGATCATCCAGCAGGCTCGTGTGAGCATGTTAGATAGGAGTGAGTAGAAACGAGTGGTTTTTAATAACGGACGTGCTGTTGGAATATGAGCAAGGTAACCAGTTAGCTGGAATTGAGCTCTGAAAATGGAGGTACAGTGTTTGGACTCTGAGGGAGGATGGGGATGTTGCAGTTGGAGGTATATTCTGAATTGTGATATCACTACATTTGTGGCAAGTCAGCAATTGAAGGAATGATAGTAAATGTGGTTTCTTCTTTGGGTTTCCTGTTTTCTTGGTCACCCCTGCTTGGCAGGAGATAGTAGCAGAAACAAAAGGTAAATTGTGTACAGTGTATTGAAGCTTACTACCTGTTTAAATAACAAAAAGGCACAATACCGTGATTGGAACGATACACAAATAACTACACAAATACTACCTGTTTGATTACTTGTTTATGGTTTATGATTACTTATTAATGGTCTATGATTGTAAAGGGTCAAAAATCTTTAAAAGATTTGCTGATTGCAAAATAAAAGAATTAGCAGTGTCTGAGGACATTTATCAGGTACTTACATAGTATGTGTAATATGACATATACGGTATAAGCATTAACTGCATTAAGTGTTTCCCACCCTACCTTTGTTGGAAAAACTTAATGCAATAAAAAAATGCTTGTCTGTTAGTTGAAGCAGTGTGTTTATTCTCTATGATTTACACTTTTTTCCATGTGATGTCATCATGCTTTTGGCAAGATAGTGATTGAGTGAGTGATGATGAAAGTGTTTCTTCTTTTTTTTTGTGTCTCCCTGCCTCGGTGGAAGACAACCTGTGTATTAAAACAACAGCCTGGGTGACCAGGCAAGCACCAGACGAGCCTGGCCCATGTCCGAGCTCCAAGAGTAGTGAGACTCAAAACTCATCAGAGGTATTGTCTATCTTTCTCCTCAGGAATGGGTGTGCGAGAAGATGACTGATGACTTTCAAGTAACCTTTGTATTAGACTATGCAGCACTCTCATGTCTATTTTACACCATAAATTGGTTTCTTGAACTTATTAATGCCTTTGTTACACAAAAGGATAGTGAGCTTAAGCAAAAGGTTAGTAATCATTTATTTTAGCCCTTCACTATTAAAAAAACCATTAACAAAGAATGGTTTTCTCTTATTTTTGGATCAGATGTATTGATCTTTGGTTGAGAAAGTGGCTACTGTATTTAGGAAAGTTAAGCAATTACCAGTATAATATGGAAGTATGTTTAATTTTGAATGATAAAAATACAGTACAGTATTACTGTATTGCACAACAGAAATTTAAATGGTATAATAATAATGAGGAATTTTATAAGGTGATGGAATTTGGTGCATGTAATATCTCTTGAGTGCCTTGATACTGTTGAAGGGCTCTTGATTCAAGGAATTGAGGCTACCCTTCCTTTGGATCAAACCTAATTATGTCCCATTCCCCAGGTGCCATATGATCTTTACTGGCTTAGTGCTTCCCCATAAAAATAATAGTACCGTATAGGGAACCCAGTTAGCTGGACTTTAGAGTCCTGGAGGTGGGAAGTACAATGTCTGCACTTTAAAGGAGGGGTTTAGGATATTGGCTGTTTGGAGTGACATCTAAACTTTCATATCTGGGCTCCTCTGCAAAGACAGTGATTTTGTGCGAGTGATGGTGAAAATGTTACTTTCTTTTTTGGGCCACCCTGCCTCGGTGGGAGACGGCCATCATGTTGAAAAAAAAATAGGGAAAGTTTCCATTGTAAATGATGTGTTGTAAAGGAAAGAGTATTTATTGTTACTAAAACTGGAGATAATGGATAATATGGCATTGTTGTATGTTTGCAGGTATTTTCACGTGTACAGCAAGTAATTCAGCTTCAGAATATGTTATCACAGCTCTTGCCTAAGTGTGGCAGCTACTCTCCACCTCTGGCAGTGTTTGATCTAGACACATCTACAACTTTACCTACATTCACAATACCTATTGCAAAGAAAGGAAAGAGGGGACGGAAGCCAGCACCTAAGAAAGGGTTAGTTACACAGATAACCTGCATGTAGGAGACTGAAACTTATGATGACTTTTCAGTCCAACTTGGCCCATTAAGTAGTCGCACAGGGGTCCATGTTAGACTGAAATGCCATCATAACTGTTGTGTTCTGAGCACCTCTGCAAAAACAGTGATAATGTGTGAGTGAGGTGAAAGTGTTGAATGATGATGAAAGTATTTTCTTTTTGGGGATTTTCTTTCTTTTTGGGTCACCCTGCCTCGGTGAGAGACGGCCGACTTGTTAAAAAAAAAAAAAAATGGTGAAACATTAGGATCAAACTTTGCAAATATTTGAGAGTAAACTTGATTATATTTTATTAAAACAAAAATCTTAATACAGTTGGCTCTCTTATAAAGCTCTTCTATAGAGTGGAACTGTTTGCAAATGTGATTGAGTGAATCAAAAACTAAATAGAACATGTCAAAGCCTTTAATGTATGTGCTATTCAATTTTTGATGCTCTTTCCCAGCCACACTATATAGAGCAGCTTTATAAGACTGTATCTTTATTTTAAGGAAGAAAAATAAAGGCAAGGAGAGCACAACAGAAGCAACACAAATGGGCACCCCAGCACCTTCACAGCCTGCCACACTACCCACCACTCAGCCTGCACTCCTGACACTACCTGGGGAAAAGGACTCTGAAACTCCAGAGGTCAGTAACGATTTTATTGAGGATTTATGTTGATGGAGTTCTTCTAAAACGAATATATATTTTTTCTTTTGAAGGGGGTTTCCCTCAAGAGATGCCTTGATGCTGGTGGAGGTCTCTTGAAAAAAGGAATTGGAGCTACCCTTCTTTTCCTTGGATTAAACTTGATTACTTACTGGCTCCCAGTCACTGTTTGACCCCCTGTGGTTTTGATTCTCCTCAAGAATGTAATAATTTGTAATAAGTTGAGATTTGTTCCTCTAAATTAGAGGCTTTGAATTATAGGATGAACAGTAGGTCACTTGTAGTGTGAATGAATTTATTTTGAAGTGAATTTATTGCTTGTGTGATGGATCATGATTGTTTTCATATCACAACAGTATGGTTATTGATACTGCACAAAATTTTATTTGTAGAAAGTAAAGCATGGGTTGAAAACTTCTCAGTATTCTTCTTCTTTCAACAAACCAGCCATATTATAGGTTTAATGTGATGTTTTCCTTCATTACTAAAATAAAGGTATCATCATCGGTAAACATGAATTGTCTTCGGCCATTCTTCAGAGAGCTTCACCTTGATGTGTTTTGTCTTCTGTTCAGAAAGTTGGCTCTGGACACTGAGTTGCAGGCAAGTGTGCTTTGTTCTGTATCTATAAGAATTATAATAGTAATGATCATAATAATTTTTTTCCCACAATGTACATAGTTTTTACAAAAAATTAGATGACATCTAATAGTACATATGGAGAACCCTTGTTATGCTGACCATCTCTCACCTGCATTTATGATAGCTCATTAAGCCATTACTCCCACAGTCCAGTTTCAGGTCTTAGGGTGATTTGTAGAGGAAATTTTAGGGAATCATTATTGGTTATGACTTACATTAACCCTTAAACTGTCCAAACAAATTTACGTTCACAAGCATAGTGCTCCAAAAGTAGATCTACGTTTTTTTACATATTTTCAAATATTACAAAAAAAAAAAAGTAGATCAAAGTTTTTTTTTACACATTTTCAAATGAAAAAAAAAAGAAAAGATCTACTTTTTTACATACTTTCAAATGTTGAAAAAACGTAGATCTATGTTTGGACAGTTTAAGGGTTAAATCCCTAAAACCACATGTCTGCTTACCTTATGTAGTTACTTAAAAAAATGACATATTTCTCTTGTTTTCAGGTTAAAGCTCAGTTAACATTATCAGAAGCTGAATTTCTGCTGACTGATCTAAACTTCAAACTTATGCATGTGTTTGGATCCACGAACAAACGAGCATCAGTGCTTGGCAGTAATCCAGAAAAAAGTGAGCAATTCCTGTAACTCATTGTTTATCCACTTTGTGAAAATATACAAGAATACTGAATTCCTTTCACTATTAGATCTTGTAAAACAATTTCTTTCAACATACTGGCCATATCCCACCAAGGCAGGGTGACCTAAAAAGAAAAACGAAAGCTTTTCTTTTTAGAGGAGCATAATAATAATAATAATACAGTATTGACAGAATTTTAATTGTGATGTCTGCATACTTCTGGCAAGGCAGCTGTTGAATGAATAATGACAAATGTGTTGTATTTGAGCCACTCAGCCTTTGTGGAGACTGGCTGATGTAAATTTTTTTTTTTTTATATTACTAATAATGTGCATGTTGTTTAAGGTATCGGCTACTCCCACCTCGACCTCTTTACACCGGCTGAGGTTGCTCAACGAGCTCTTAGGTTTCTCAAGCCAGTCTGTGTTCACCTTGAAACAATTAGTGGTTTCTTTCAGGTTGGTACTGTATAATGGTCACTTTGTTGAATTTTATGACCATAGGCACTTCATATATAACACTTATCTATATAATATGTTCATATTTATAATGTAAGTTCTAAAGTTGTGAATTGTTCCAGTCTTGGTATTGTGAAATTTATTCTTTATACAAAAATTAAGAGATTAAATTTAATTAAGTGAACTATATACAGTAGACCAAGGTAGTAGGCTGGTAGACAACAACCACCCAGGGAGGTACTACCATCCTGGTAGTAGGCTGGTAGACAACAACCACCCAGGGAGGTACTACCGTCCTGGTAGTAGGATGGTTGATGGCAACCACCCAGGGAGGTACTACCGTCCTGGTAGTAGGATGGTAGACAACAACCGCCCAGGGAGGTACTACCGTCCTGGTAGTAGGCTGGTAGACAGCAACCACCCAGGGAGGTACTACCGTCCTGGTAGTAGGATGGTTGACGGCAACCGCCCAGGGAGGTACTACCGTCCTGGTAGTAGGCTGGTAGACAGCAACCGCCCAGGGAGGTACTACCGTCCTGGTAGTAGGATGGTAGACAGCAACCACCCAGGGAGGTACTACCGTCCTGGTAGTAGGATGGTAGACGGCAACCGCCCAGGGAGGTACTACTGTCCTGCCAAATGAGTGTAAAACGGAAGCTTGTAATTGTTTTACATGATGGTAGGAGTGCTGGTGTCTTTTTTCTGTCTCATAAACATGCAAGGTTTCAGGTATGTCTTGCTACTTCTACTTACACTTAGGTCACACTACATATACATGTACAAGCATATATACACACACCCCTCTGGTTTTTCTTCTGTTTTCTTTCTAGTTCTTATTCTTGTTTATTTCCTCTTATCTCCATGGGGAAGTGGAACAGAATTGTTCCTCCGTAAGCCATGCGTGTTGTAAGAGGCGACTAAAATGCCGGGAGCAAGGGACTAGTAACCTCTTCTCCAGTATATATTACTAAATGTAAAAGTAGAAACTTTCGTTTTTCCTTTTGGGCCACCCTGCCTCGGTGGGCCACCCTGCCTCGGTGGGATACAGCCAGTGCGTTGAAAGAAAGAAGATATATACACACCCCTCTGGGTTTTCTTCTATTTTCTTTCTAGTTCTTGTTTTTCTTTATTTCCTCTTATCTCCATGGGGAAGTGGAACAGAATTCTTCCTTCGTAAGCCATGAGTGTCATAAGAGACAACTAAAATGCCGGAAGCAAGAGGCTCTTACTCCCTTCTCCTGTATATATTACTAAAGTTTAAAAGAGAAACTTTCGTTTTTCTTTTTGGGCAACCCTGCTTTGGTGGGATACAGCCAGTTTGCTGAAAGAAAAGAAGAAGAATATACAGTAGACCATTGGTTAACACGATTTGTTAACACTTTTTTTTGCATTAACACATTTGCAGAATTGTGGCATATTTTTGGTGAACAGTGTATTAATGTAGCACATGCTGGGTTCTTTTCCCCTCTGTCTCTTCGTGAGCATATGGGCAAGTCTATTGTCTTACGAGGAAGGCCTACTTGATGTACGCAACCTCCATCACCTTGGTGCTCCTTTCATAGGTATCCAGTATCATACCTCAGCCATGAGCCTCTACCATACCTCTTGCCTCCACCCATTCCCTGCCGCACACCCAGCAACTTCCACCTACACAATTCTCCTACAGCCACACATCTTCACCCACACCATCCTGATCAGCAACCTCCACCTACACAACTCCCCTACAGCCACACACCTTCACCCACACCATCTTAATCAGCAACCTCCACTCACACAACTCCCCTACAGCCACACACCTTCACCCACACCATCTTAATCAGCAACCTCTACTCACACAACTCGCCCATACAGTTCCCACCACAGCAACATGCTTACACTTATACCATTCTCCCACAGCCACATCCCCAAGACCACACCTTGCCCAGCCCCACACCCTCACCCTCAATTTCCCCATGACCTCACACCCTCATCTTACTCCACCTTTTACCATAAGATGCCGTCCACACACCACCCTCATTACTGTTCATACCACCAACCACACGCACATAACCCCCATCACCACCACCCACACCAGTTCATTGACACATCACTCCCCAACAGCCTCAAGCCCCTGTGACCTCTACCCACACCACTATCCCACAACTTGAAGCCTACACACCCCCATTCCCACAGACCAGCACCCACACCTTTTCCATGCTTTCATGGCCCACACACCCTAACATGCCATACATAGATTTAGTTATGTTGCCACCAACTGCATTCACCCACTGAGTCATCCATCATCACTCACACCTGGCCATCTACACTGCCATTCACTCTGTTACCATCACACTGCCCCATTGCTTTTAGCGCCCCATCCTCCCCACACTCTTCATCTGCCCAGAATCCTCCACCTCCCAACAACAGCCTCCAGCTCCTGCCCCCATCCCTCCACTACTCGGTCTCGATCTCCCACACCAGCAGACTCCCGGTTCCCACCCTCCTAGTCACCCACCCTCACACCAAACCCCTTCACCCCAACTGAAGTAACCCTTCTTGCATACACCCCAACCCATACACCTCAACCACTCTAACCCCTCCTTTATAACCCCCATACGGTTGCATTGAGTTTGACAATCGATAAAGCACCTCCATATGTTAGTAGAGATGTAGATGCGGGATCTTAGCTTGATGCACGTCACTACATCGACCTACAATTACATTTTTTTTTTTTTTTAAATTTTAAGACCTAGCAAGAAAATTTGGGTGGTTGTATTGGAACTTCTAAGCAGTCTAAGCCTGTTTTTTCCATATGCTTTTCAGCTTGTTTTACACAGGTATATTTATAGTTAAAATTTTTACATTGGTTTAGAAATTCAGGTAGGAGAGTGGCTATGAAAGAGGGGATACCATGAAGCAATATAGAAGAGCTGTGCTTAGATTGTTTGGAAAATTCTTTGAGCTACAGTATTTAGTGCTTCAGTAGGCAAAAGATGTATGAAGTTAAATTACATGGGTCTTTCTTTCTTTCAACACACCAGCCGTATCCCACCGAGGCGGGGTGGCCCAAAAGGAAAAACGGAAGTTTCTCCTTTTACTTTCTTTCTTTCAACACACTGGCCGTATCCCACCGAGGCGGGGTGGCCCAAAAGGAAAAACAAAAGTTTCTCCTTTTTCTTTCTTTCAACACATCAGCCGTATCCCACCGAGGTGGGGTGGCCCAAAAGGAAAAACGAAAGTTTCTCCTTTTACATTTAGTAATATATACAGGAGAAGGGGTTACTAGCCCCTTGCTCCCGGCATTTTAGTTGCCTCTTACAACACGCATGGCTTACGGAGGAAGAATTCTGTTCCACTTCCCCATGGAGGTAAGAGGAAATAAACAAGAATAAGAACTAGAAAGAAAATAGAAGAAAACCCAAAGGGGTGTGTATATATATATATGCTTGTACATGTATGTGTAATGTGACCTAAGTGTAAGTAGAAGTAGCAAGACGTACCTGAAATCTTGCATGTTCATGAGACAGAAAAAAGGACACCAGCAATCCTACCTTCATGTAAAACAATTACAGGCTTTCGTTTTACACTCACTTGGCAGGACAGTAGTACCTCCCTGGGTGGTTGCTGTCTACCAACCTACTACCTAGGAAATTACATGGGTATGATTATTATTATTATTAGTCATGGGGAAGTGCTAAACCTGTAGTCATACAGTGCCTGGGGAATTGGAAGTTAAGTTTGATTCAAGGAAAGGGAGAGTAGGCCTTGTATCTTGGATTAAGAGCCCATCATCAGAACCCCCCATTGAATACATGGTTAGAAATATATTATAGTTTTTATCTTCAAGGTCGTACTACATTTTAATAATGTATTCATTTACTTACAAGTTCCTGTGACATATAATGTGATTGATGCCTATATTTCTCATTTATAGAGTATGATTGCTGATAATGATGGAGTGATGGATGCCCCGGGAATGTTCACTGAAAAAATGCAGCCATTGATAAAAGTCAACACTCTGCTCTTCACAACAGTGTCGGTTTTTCTTTCTTGGCCAGGTCTCCATCAAGAAGAAAATGAAGCAACTTTAATAGGCGAGTTAATAATATATTTAGATTTTAATGAGGGAAATGTCTAATTATTTATGCTATTGTTTATTATGTTTGTCATTGAAAGTATGAATGGATATTGTCTTAAACTTTAGCTTACACATTTTTTATTAAATGTTAATTTTTTTTTTATGTTTTTCTCAACAAAACGGCTGTATCCCACCAAGGCAGGGTGGCTCAAAAAGAAAAACGAAAGTTTCTCCTTTTAAATTTGGTAATTTATACAGGAGAAGGGGTTACTAGCCCCTTGCTCCCAGCATTTTAGTCGCCTCTTACAACACGCATGGCTTACGGAGGAAGAATTCTGTTCCACTTCCCCATGGAGATGAGGAAATAAACAAGAACAAGAACTAGAAAGAAAATAGAAGAAAACCCAGAGGGGTGTGTATATATATGTGTTTGTACATGTATGTGTAGTATGACCTAAGTGTAAGTAGAAGTAGCAGGATGTACCTGTAATCTTGCATATTTATGAGACAGACAAAAGACACCAGCAATCCTACCATCATGTAAAACAATTACAGGCTTTCGTTTTACACTCACTTGGCAGGACGGTAGTACCTCCCTGGGCAGTTGCTGTCTACCAACCTACTGCCTACTTAAATGTTAAATATATTCGTTAAAAATTCTTGGTTTTGTAGGACCTATTGGTATATAATACAGTCACTTACTGAACAGTTAATTACAAAATTATTAGCCCCACATTGAACAGGAGTTATAAGTACAGTGGATCCCCAGATTTCATAGTCATCAGATTTCATAATACAGTGGACCCCCGCATAACGATATTTTTTCAATCCAGAAGTCTGTTTGGGTGTCGTTATAGACCGAATTTGTTCCCATAAGAGATATTGTGAAGTAGATTAATCTGTTTCAGACTCCCAAAAATACACCTACAAAAGCACTTACAAAAATACACTTAATTAATCGGTCGCGTTGGGAGCTGATTGTTATGCGGGGGTCCACTGTATTTGGAAATAGTAACTTTTTTTCATCAAAACATTGGATCAGTGATCGTCATTGTGCTCGGTAATAGTCATTCATCCCGAATGCATCCGCATGGCAACAGCGGCCCAACACTCAGTGTGCCATTGTTTATCAGCCAGTGAGCACAATCCCACGCGTTCATACGATACATTTCGTATTATTCCATTCTTTTTAGTGCTTGCAGCTACTAAATAAGCAACCATGGGCCCCAAGGAAGTTCCTTGTGCCAGCCAACCCTTTGGTAAAGGGCTGAAAGAAAGGGGAGAATGTGCCTTCAATGATTCTGCGATATGTATGATACTAAAGCAACAGGAGTCAAAAAAGGCTATAGTGCCAGCCAGCGATAAAGTGTAGCATTAACAGTGTAGCAAGTAAGTTAAGCGATTAATCGATAGAAAAATGACAGCATGAATCAGACTCCTCCAATGTTGTTGGAGTTATATAGGGCTACTGACAACACCGCCGTCTCTAGTGCCGCCACCACTACCACTATGTAAGACTTATCTTTCAGTGGCCCTTATAGACCCAACAACAAACAACCCAGCAACACTTGTCAGGTGGGGAGACTATCTTGTCCTGTCTCCCAACACTTCCCTGCCGCCACCACAATTCCTAACATATGCCAGAAACAGACCTCTCTGGAACACTTTTTTGAGCAACAGGGGTCAGTGACTCTCAAGCTGGTCCTAGTGTCATTAAAAAACAAAGAAGGGAAGTAACCCCAGAAAAGGACTTGGTACATCAAGTCTTTATGGAAGGGGATTCCTCTTCCAAACAATAGTAACTCCTCCATCCTCTTCCCTTCTCATCTTCCATACATCAACAATTCTTTAATAAAGGTGTCATTTTATTATTGTTTTATTCTGTATGTCTCATTGTTCTATGTGTAGGTAAATGTATATTTCATGTAAAAATTTTTTTTTTTAATACTATTGGGTGTCTGGAACGGATTAATTGGATTTACATTATTTCTTATGGGGAAAATGAATTCGAAAATTGTCAGATTCAGGTTTAATCACTCAGGAATGGATTAATTACGATAACTGGGGGTCCATTGTAATAGATTATAAAAAATAGAGTTAGCATAATTTTTTTTTGACATACCAGCTGTCTCCCACCAAGGCAGGATGACCCAAAAAACAAGAAAACTGGAAAGTTTTTCTGCTTTTACATTTAGTAATTTATACAAGAAAAGAGGTTACTAGCCCCTTGCTTCTGGCATTTTAGTCCCCTCTTACAACACACACGGCTTAACGGAGGAAGGATTCTTCTCCACTTTCCCATGGAGAAGTTATCATAACTTACTTAGCTAATGGTTAGTGGACACAACTAAACTCCAAGCTGTGCAGTATTCTGTGTTATTAGAAAAGCCAAATACAACACAAAAATTGCTCAGTTGGGCTGAAAGAGTTACCGCCTTAATCTTTTGAGTGTCCATTATGTAGAACTACATCATGAGATCAGCTGACTCAGATAAGCTGTGAACAGTAAATTTTGACCTAGATATGAAAGAATGGGTCTGAGATGAGTGTGCACAGTATAAAAAAATATCCTGCCCTGCATGGTGCATGATGGGAAAAGCAAGACTCTTACCTTGAGTTTAGTTTAAAATAACAAATTTGAGGGGTTTTCTAAAGTGATTATTTTGGGTTTATTGGCTGTTTCTTGGTATCATTTGATAGAATGGAAGACATTCTACTGAAATAGAGATGACTTTAGGTGGTTCCTAGACTGGAAGTAGGTTGAAATCAGCCTCAAAATAGCAGAAATATTTAGTTTTTGTTAATTCCTACAGATGGGTTAGGTTTTCTCTGCATCCTCAGATCTGTTTTAAGGGTTTTTACTAGGTCTGATTCAATTATTGGGATGCCATAAGCCATGACAAATCATTTCTGGATTTTTTTTTCTTTCAACAAGTCAGCCATCTCCCACCGAGGCAGGGTGACCCAAAGAGAAAGAAAATCCCCAAAAAGAAAATACTTTCATCATTCAACACTTTCACCTCACTCACACATAATCACTGTTTTTGCAGAGGTGCCCAGAATATAACAGTTTAGAAGTATATATGTATAAAAATACACAGTATATCTCTCCAAACTGCCAATATCCCACACCCCTCCTTTAGAGTGTAGGCATTGTACTTCCCATTTCCAGGACTCAAGTCCGGTTATATAAAATAACCGGTTTCCCTGAATCCCTTCACTAAATATTACCCTGCTCACACTCCAACAGATCGTCAGGTCCCAAATACCATTTGTCTCCATTCACTCATATCTAACACGCTCACGCACGCTTGCTGGAAGTCCAAACCCCTCGCCCACAACACCTCCTTTACCCCTTCCCTCCAACCTTTTCGAGGACAACCCCTACCCCGCCTTCCTTCCCCTATAGATTTATACGCTATCCATGTCATTCTACTTTGATCCATTCTCTCTAAATGACCAAACCACCTCAACAAACCCTCTTCAGCCCTCTGACTAATACTTTTATTAACTCCACACCTTCTCCTAATTTCCACACTCCGAATTTTCTGCATAATGTTTACAACACGTTGCTCTTAGACAGGACATCTCCACTGCCTCCTTGCTGCAGCATTTACAACCCAAGCTTCACACCCATATAAGAGTGTTGGTACTACTATACTTTCATACATTCCCTTCTTTGCCTCCATAGATAACATTTTTTACCTCCACATATACCTCAATGCACCACTCACCTTTTTTCCTTCATCACTTCTATGATTAACCTCATCCTTCATAAATCCAACCGCTGACACGTCAACTCCCAAATCTCTGAAAACATTCACTTCTTTCATACTCCTCCTCCCCAATTTGATATCCAATTTTTCTTTATCTAAATCATTTGATACTCTCATCACCTTACTCTTTTTTATGTTCACTTTCAACTTTCTACCTTTACACACATTCCCAAATTCATCCACTAACCTCTGCAATTTTTCTTTAGAATCTCCCATAAGCACAGTATCATCAGCAAAAAGTAACTGTGTCATTTCCCATTTTGTATTTAATTCCCTATAATTTAATCCCACCCCTCTCCTGAACACCCTAGCATTTACTTCTTTTACAACCCCATCTATAAATATATTAAACAACCATGGTGACATTACACATCCCTGTCTAAGACCTACTTTTACCGGGAGGTAGTCTCCCTCTCTTCTACACACCCTAACCTGAGCCTCGCTATCCTCATAAAAACTCGTTACAGCATTTAGTAACTTACCACCTATTCCATACACTTGCAACATCTGCCACATTGCTCCCCTATCCACTCTATCATATGCCTTTTCTAAATCCATAAATGCAATAAAAACTTCCCTACCGTTATCTAAATACTGCTGGATATATTTTATTATTTGAGAAATAGGGAAGGCATGGGTAATACAGGAGAGGCTTGAGGACATGATTATTGTATAGACAAAATGTTGTTTTAGTGCCTGGAATGTTTACAGTGTTTATTTTAAAAATATGAATATAGGTATTTTTAAACTGAAATTTGTTTAATTTTGCATAAAATTGGCCAAATTACCGAATTCTGTGCACTTTATAGGGTTGTTTTGATAGTTGAATGGGCAGTTTCTTGTACTCGGTCAGTAGAATGGAAGGCATACTAGTGAAAGAGCTAACAATTTGGTCAAATTGAGCAATGGAATTGGCTTTAAATAGGACTCAAGCTCAGCAAAATTGCCGATACTTAAAATTTGCCAAGATCACTAGCTTTGCATCTGCGTAATTCTGTAAGTTTTCCATCAAATTTTGTGTATTTTGGCGTCATTACTTTCAGGAAAAGATTTCTCTTCTCTCCCATTTCAAAGGAATGTTGGTGAAAATGTTTTCTTTGGGTCACCCTTCCTTTTTGAGAGACGGCCATTGAGTTAAAAGAATATCGTTTACGATTAATGAGCTACCAATTCACATGAATGTTTCATTAAAATTGGGGCAGCTAACTTTCCATTTGGTCACTTATAACTGTATTAGTAGAGTCTATTGATATCACAAACAGTCATTAACTGATGTGAAGCTTTAAACCTGTGTGGACCACTCAGCACAAGGAGTAGGGGATTGATGGGAAGTGGTAACTGATAGTATGTGA
Source organism: Cherax quadricarinatus (assembly GCF_026875155.1). Taxonomy (NCBI): domain Eukaryota; kingdom Metazoa; phylum Arthropoda; class Malacostraca; order Decapoda; family Parastacidae; genus Cherax; species Cherax quadricarinatus. Next base: position 25,719,465 of record NC_069474.1, read on the forward strand.
AATATTAAAACTTGTAAAAATATTTTTCAGCTGTTCTGCGTATTATTGCCAAAAAGTTGGAGGGTGAAGTTGTGAGTGGAATGGGACAAGAAGAATTGATATCAATAGTTTTCCGATACATCTCAAACTTCCATTCATCTGTTGTCAGCATTGAGACTGCATCGCTCCTTGTGCAGACGCTGGTTGCAGTCACCCTTCTCCCACAACATGAAGATTTTAGTGACAAACTTGGTAAGTGAATAAAATTTAATACTGTAGTTTCTTCAATGTTAGTTATGTAAACAGTGTTACTGTACATTATCTAAAGAAATCAGTACTTAACAACCTTTTACAAATGTAGACTCCTACATATATTATTTCTGAGTAATATTAAAGGACCAGGACATATTCAGTTTTTGGACATTGCATGTAAAATAAAGTAATTTTTTTTACACAACCCTTTCCTACCAAGGCAGGGCAACCCAAAGAAGGGAAAACATTCACTATAACTTACTCCCTTGCTGTCTTTCCGGAAGAACATGGACTTCATAATTATAAAGATGCACCAAAATGTTCTTCTCAACCCAATAACTCTTTAGTGCAGCTAACTTGTTTTTCCTGAATCCCCTCATAAATGTTACCCTGATTATACTCTTAACAACATGGCAGATACCAAAAACACTCCTCTCCACTCATTCTAATGTAGTATGCTCACACTTGAAACCTCCTTAACATTCTCCTTCATAATCTTGAAGTATCACCTGTATCCTTAGCCTCCAGCCACAGATTTTTTCACCTTGTTGGTCAGCCTAACTTGATCCATCTTTTCTGAACCACCGGATTATCTTGACAATCCCTCATTTTTCTGAATTGTGTTTCATACCACCACACTGTTTTCTAATTTCTTCACCCCTAATTCCTTGCATAACAGTCACACCACAGATTATTATCAAACATAACATCTTAGCTTCCAGCCTCCTACTTGTTGCAACTTTCAAAGACCATCCTTCATATCTATACAGAAGTGTTGGCACCACTATTCTCAGGTTTATTCCTGTTTTTGTATAAAAGAAAATTCACCATCACTCATTCAGTAGCTGTCTTGCCAGAGGTGTGCACATATCACAGTATGAATGACCCTCTGAACTAGAACATTGTCAACACTTTTTCTTCAGAATGAAAGCACTCAACTCACATATTGAGTGTGTGTGGTTCAGTCCCTGACACGAATGGAAATATTGGGCATGTTTCCTTATACCTGCTGCCCCTGTTCACCTAGTAGCAAGTAGGTACCTGGGCATTAGTTGACTGTTGTGGGTTGCATCCTCTGGGGTGGTATTATACCTTAGATAAGGCTGGGCTTTGAAATGAGCTGAGGTAGGATAACAGCTCTTAGCCTGTAAAACTGAGTCTGTGTAAAAAAAAAAAACACTATACCTCTCACATTCAGGACTCATGTCCAGCTAACCATTTTTCCCTGAATCCCTTCATAAATGTTAACTTGCTTCATAAAACCCAGGTGTTTCTGTTTTGAATTCTTTCTCCATAAGCCATGTGTGTCATTAGAGGCAACTAAAATGCTGGGAGCAAGGGGCTACTAACCCCTTCTCCTGTATATAATACTAAATTTAAAAAGAGAAACTTCTTTTTCTTTTAGGGCCACCCTGTCTCGGTGGGATACGGCCGGTTTGTTGAAAGAAAGAAGAAGTTTCTGTTTTATATTTTCAGTGGTATTTTTTTTTTCATATTTATAGTTATGTATTTTATGGGGATTTCTCCTATATGTATATATAGTTTTAGATACTGTATAATGTTTTAATTTTCTCTTTTCACATATAAACATTTATGATTTAAAAATAAGTGTGTAATAATATTTTGTTTCAGTGGAAGTTGTTGAAGATCTACTGAAGAGAGAATGGTATGCAACTGGTGGGGAAAGGGAGAAGGGAGCAGTGTTCAACCAACAAGTACATATTCTACTTCAGGTAATTATTATTATTATCAAGAAGTGCTAAACCACAAGGGCTATACAGCATAACAGGTAAAACTTCTTTATTCTTCTTAGGTTGTTGCAATGTAAATGTAGAAATGTAAAAAATACAGAAATATTTTTCACTCCAGAAGAAGGCCACGCAGACCAACTGACTGACATTAGTACAAATCCCATAGATTTTGAAAAAGAAATGGACAACATGCCCACTCGCTCAGCACCTGGACCAGATTCATGGAATGCTCTATTTATAAAAAAAGTGTCAAGTACCATTAGCATGAGCACCCAGCATTCTTTGGAGAAAGAGCTTAGATCTAGGTGAAATACCAGAGGCCTTAAAGAGTGCAGACATAGCTCCTTTGCATAAAGAAGGTAGCAGAGCACTAGCTAAAAATTACAAACCAGTAGCCCTAACTTCTCACATCACAGAAATCTTCAAAAGAGTGATGAGACAGCAGATTACAAATTTCATGGACCAGCATAACCCGAACCAGCATGGTTTTAGAGCAGGACGATCATGCCTGTTACAGCTGCTGAACCGTTATGACAGAATTACGGAGGCATTGGAAGATGACAAAAACGCAGATGTGATTTACACAGATTTTGCGAAGGCGTTTGACAAATGCAATCATGGAGTGATAGCACACAAAATGAGGTCAATGGGCATTATGGGGAAGGTAGGCAGATGGGTTTTGGGTTCCGAACACACACAACACAAAAAGTAGGAGTGAACAGGGCAAGATCCAACATCAGTGAGATCAAAAGCTCAGTGCCCCAAGGCACTGTCCTGGCACCTCTGTTGTTTCTCATCCTCATAGCAGATATAGATAAAAACACCTGGCACACTTTTGTATCATCATTTGCAAATGACACTAAAATAAGCATGAAAGTCACTATGGTAGAGGACACTGAAAAAGTACAGGAAGACATAAGCAGGGTTTTCCAGTGGGCAATGGAAAGCAACATGACGTTCAATGGTGATAAGTTCCAGCTGCTTAGGTATGGAAAGAATGAAGAACTCAAAAGAAATACTATATACAAAACTCAAGAGGATCACCATATAGAACGTAAAGAACATGTAAAACACCTGGGAATAATTATGTCACCTGACCCTTCTTTTAAAGACCATAACAGGACAAAGATCACAACAGCCAGGAAGATGACAGGGTGGGTACTGAGAACTTTCAAAACAAGGGAAATAATACCGATGGTGACACTCTTCAGATCACTAGTGCTCCCTCACTTAGAATATTGCTCAGTACTGATGGCCCCATTCAAAGCAGGAGAAATACCAGAGCTAGAACAAATACAGATATCATTTAAGGCTCACATTGAGCCAGTAAAGCACCTAAACTACTGGGAATGCCTTCAAGTCTTGAACATGTACTCATTGGAGCGGAGGAGAGAGACATACATGATAATATATACCTGGAAAGTACTCGAGGGCCTGGTCCCAAATCTGTACACTGCCATAACAACATACTGGAGTGAGAGATATGGAAGAAAGTGTAAAATAAACCCAGTGAGGAGCAGGGGTGCAGTGGGGACAATAAGGGAACACTGTATCAACATCTGGGGTCCCAGACTATTCAGCATCTTACCAGAAGATATCAGAAACACGGCTGGGAAAAGTGTAGAAGCCTTCAAGAGGAAACTGGACAAGTATCTTCACCAGGTGCTAGATCAACCAGGCTGTGATGGATATGTGGGGCAGTGGGCCTCCAGCAGCAACAGCCTGGTTGACCAGGCAAGCACCAGACGAGCCTGGCCCATGGCTGGGCTCAGAGAGTAGAGAAACTCTTGAAACTCTTCAAAGGTATATTAACGGTAAAGGTGTAGGTTATTGTAGTTACAGTGGCTACCATTGATTGTGGATGCTGAATACTGAAAACGTGCAATGGTTATGATTGACAAGATTGCAAAATACTGACAGAAATAGAAGTTGCAGTTTAAGTCTTTAGGGGGCAACATTTTACTCTGACTTTATAAAGCTCTCTGCAGAGTAAAATGGCTGAAGCATCTCACAAATAGTCACAATGTGGAGAGAAAACTTTTGATGATATTTCTGTCTATTATTGACCAAGTTGTGATACAATAAGGTCCAGGATGGACCAAAACATGATCTAGAGTTATATCTCCAAAAATTAGTTTGGCTGTAAAGTCTACCTTTGTTAATCCTGTCGATTTCCCAAAGTATTTTGTATATAGTAAACGTGTCCCCTCTTGTTCTTCATTTTGCCTCATTACTTATTTCAGACATCAGTCTAGATGCACTTTGTTTGGCCTTCTTAGGTTTTGTGTGTGTTTAAATAGGCAAGGCTTTTATAATAGAGTGCAAGTGCACTATTTCCCAACTCCATAGCTCAAGTCAGGTACAGTAATTGGAAATATAAGATTTTTTTTTTTTACAGGAATACTTGAAACAGAGCAAAAATCCTCTGTTATTGATAGAAAATATTTGCAGTGGACCACTAGAGGAATTTATGAGGGCTACTGGTCGTGATCCTCACTCGGACAGCTTCCCAACACTCAACAAGTAGGGATGATATTTAGTAAATAGTGATGTAAACCACCAAGTGTTAATTTCAAAGACACTTTTGACAGGGAAAATATTTGTATTACACATTTCACCCAGTGGGTGAAACATCTAATAAAGGTTTTTCCTCACTAAAAGTGCCTTTGAAATTACTAGTGATATTTGACTTGAGGTTTTCATCATTTAGGTTGGAAGAAAACCTTCCAGTTAATGTATGAAGTGCGTTGAAAACTTCAAAAGTTTGATTTTTTTTATAAAAACTACTGTATATATCTTTCACATGCTGATGATTTGTGCATTCCAGAATTCATCACTCATATGCAATATAATAATATATTTGAAGAAAATTGCTGAAGCATTGAATAATGCAGATATCCAGGTTAAAACTAATCATATTCTTGATCTCCTTTAGGGGCACCCTGGGAATATATTATCGCAATTTGCTGTCGTTCTTAGGGAGTGGAATTAAAAAGTCTCTCACAGCTTTAGGCTCATCAAGTAATAATATGCAGAAGTTACTGGTGTGGAACACTGCTATCAAGATATTTCATACATTGGTTATGGTGCTCAAGACACACAACTCCCGCCAGTTGTTGATTGCTTGCTTGAAGGTCAGTATTAATTAGGAAAACCAGTGAGTGAATAAATTAATGCCACATGGACCGACAATAAAACACAGAGTAGAAAGACTATTTTGGTCTCAAAGATCATCTTATTTGCCTCAGTAAGAGTTACTCTTACTGAGGCTGAGATATATAAATTCTCTTCACTCTGTTTTATTTTCTATCCATGTGGAATTTGCCTTTACATCAGTATCAATGTTAATATTTCTTAAAAATATGCAGTGTATTGTCCTTTCCGACTCAAATGTCTTGATTTTCTTAATTTTTTTTTTAGTTCATCTGCTAAATGCTTAGCACTAAATACACCTTCTAGCTAGGAAGTAACATGTAGCTCAGTGGTAGTATTTGGCTCACACCCAAAAGGCTCCAAGTTCAGTAGCAGGCAGGGAGTGATGTATGGGCAAGTCTTTAACACCTTTTGTCTCTGTTCATCAAGCACTAAATAGTTGAGTATCCAAGGTATAGAAAATTCTGAGTACTGTATTAAAATTAGAACATGTATTCAGATTTAAAAATTACAAATTAGAAAAATTTTCATAATTATTTAAAACAATTTGCTTCCAAGTTTCAGAGATTACTCTCTTCAGATTCACTTTTGGCTCTTCATCCCAGATTGAAGTTAGCCTTCAAAGCTCCATGCCTCATGAATATAGAGTATTTATTCTTTTGTATTATAGTCAGACAGATCATAGGTAGTAGGTTGGTAGACAGCAACCGCCCAGGGAGATACTACCGTCCTGCCAAGTGAGTGTAAAACGAAAGCCTGTAATTGTTTTACATGATGGTAGGATTGCTGGTGTCCTTTTTTCTGTCTCATGAACATGCAAGATTTCAGGTATGTCTTGCTACTTCTACTTACACTTAGATTACACTACACATACATGTACAAGCATATACGTATATACATACCCCTCTGGGTTTTCTTCTATTTTCTTTCTAGCTCTTGTCTATTCCCTCTTTTCTCGATGGGGAAGTGGAACAGAATTTTTCCTCCGTAAGCCATGCGTGTTGTAAGAGGTGACTAAAATGCTGGGAGCAAGGAGCTAGTAACCCCTTCTCCTGTATATATTACTAAATTTAAAAGGTGAAACTTTCGTTTTTCCTTTTGGGCCACCCCACCTCAGTGGGATACGGCTGGTGCGTTGAAAGGAAGAAGTCAGTCAGATGGAAGAAAAGGGGATAATCAACATCTTGGCTTGTGACAGAGCACAGAGAAATGTAAAAGTGGCAAGTGTAGACTAAATCTGAGCAAAAATTAAAAATTTGCCTATTTCTTAATACATATTTTATTTCTTTTATTAACACATCGGCCAATTCCCACCAAGGCAGGATGGCCCGAAAAAGAAAAACTTTCATCATTCACTCCATCACTGTCTTGCCAGAGGGGTGCTTTACACTACAGTTATAAAACTGCAACATTAACACCCCTCCTTCAGAGTGTAGACACTGTACTTCCCATCTCCAGGACTCAAGTCCAGCTTGCCAGTTTCCCTGAATCCCTTCATAAATGTTACTTTGCTCACACTCCAGCAGCACATCCAGTATTAAAAACCATTTGTCTCCATTCACTCCTATTAAATACGCTCATGCACGCTTGCTGGAAGTCCAAGCCCCTTGCACACAGATTTATGACACTAAACTGTTGTAATGGATTGCCTCTGCAAAGAGGTGAAAGTTTTTTTTTTTTTGGGTCACCCTGCCTCAGTGGAAGACAGCTGATGTGTTGAAAAATATAGAATAAAAATCAATGATTCTGTCAGAGAGCCTAACTTCAAAAAGTTCTGTTTTAGAATGTGTATGACAACAGAACTTGTATATTAATAATCTCTCTACTTTTGCACCTCTGGATAATCTTTACTAACAGTGGGATGTATTTCATGCATGGTTTATAACTGTTACAGCATGCACGGTCTTTTTTGGAGCTCTTTCTGCGCAGTGCTATGCCCCTGATGGACACCTGCCTACGCCATCACAATCAGGAAGTGGTTACCCTCTTGAAGAGTCTCCAGGTCTCAACAAGGCATTTGCAGCACGTGTGTACACATTCCAAGGTAAGTTTGTCTCGTTTCCTCTTCCTCTGGTTATTTGTGAATTCAAAGAGTAAATGTGTGATATTAGAAATGAAGCTCTAAGCTCTAAGTGAAATGAAGCCCATTGAAATACCTCAAAAAAGTAAGTTGCAATGAAACCCATTGAAATATCCAAAGTAATATGGTTAAATTTGTGCATGTCAATACACATTCTTTTAAAAACCATGATTATAAGAAATAACTGTTTAACTTGAGGGTTAAATTGGGAATAAAAGAAAAAATGGAAATTGACATACATTGTGCAACATATAAACAATGGCAGAAGCCCTATTATTATTATTATTATAATCAAGGGGAAGCGCTAAACCCGGAGGATTATACAGCGCCTGGGGGGGGATGTGGAAGGCATTCAGGCTTAATTCGGGGAACTGGAGCACAGATCCAATTCCCTAAATCAAGAGCCCCTCACCAACATCAAGGAACCTTCCTTGAGGGGCAGAAGCCCTATTATCACTTAAGTGGGTTCAAGTAAAGAGGACTTTTTGGACATTGAAGATGATATTTAACTTCATTCCATGGGTACTTAATTATGTTCCCCTTTACTAGGAAGTTCAAGTTTTCTCTTATGCTTAAGAAAATAGTGTGTTGGCTAGATATGCTAACAATTATGGTAAAAAGCTGTTCTTGTATAGAGCGAACCTTTATTTACAGATTTCTTTTTGATAAAGCTGTTTTGAGCATAATATTACCTCTAAAACTTGTTCTGGACAGTATTATTGTTATAATAAAACAGATGGGTTCTTTCTCCTATCTGCATGTACTTTATGTATTGAATCAGGTAAATTTTAGATTTCTACTTACATTTAGTAAACACTTTACTTTCCTACGTTTCTTTATCTTTTCGTTCTAACTCCTGTTATATTTCCTATCCAATTTACACACTTTGAGATGAGCTTAAGAGCTGAGGATTCCCAGAACCACTCGGATATTACTTTTTAAAATATTGTTGCAGTGATAGGCAAAGTATTTTTTTTTATTAATGAAACAAATTAGTTTTATGCTCTTAATTTCATTGTAGGTCATTCAGGATACAAGTTTAACTCGTTATGTCCCACTGGTCAAGAAGTTGCTAGAAATGTTGGTGTATCGGGTCAAGGCTATGCTGGCTCTCAACAAGTGTTGCAATGCTTTCTGGATGGGTAACTTGAAGAACAGAGACTTGAAAGGAGAAGAAATACTTACTCAGGTAATAATGCATTGGATGTTTATAATTATATACAAGAGGCATGTGTTTGAAAGTTAAATTTAAGTAAGAGCTAAGGTGTGAATGACTCGGCATTGGATATGGTAAAGAAAGGTTAAAAAACAAGAATCTGATATACCCCATTGTTCTTCCTATATTTAATTTGCCGTGCATGTTTCAGCATAGTATTTGATTAGGGACTATTGGATACACCCCATTTACCTTTAATATGGGTTCAGGATTAAATATCATAAGTGTCAAGAGTGTTTGTATACATTTTTTCTCTTTTTCAAATCTCAGTTGTATTTCCCACGAAAGCAGGCGACATGTTAACTACAGATTATAAAAGGACACTACAGGATAAATAAAGGATAATTCGTTAAGAACATCAGCAAGAAACAGCCGTAACTGTAAACTAATACTTTTTTTTTTTTTTCCTCAATGTAGGGCTAAATTAAACCTCAAAAAAAATATTCATATTTATTTAACAGTCTGCTAGAGCAGAGGCTGAAGCCAATGAAGAGGAGGAAGATGAAGAGGAGGAGGATGTTCCTGATGATCAGTCTGATGTTGACCTTGAAGATGACGACGAGAAGAGCAGGACGTCGGGCAAAGGAGAAGAGGAGCAAGTATCTGACTACAGTGCCAGCTTTTAAGGTTACATGCACACATCAGAAATTCTCAAATTAATTTGTTGCAATTAAAAACAGGAAATTTATTTATAAACAATTTTAGTAGCAAGTATGCATTAATAACCTCTTCAATATCTTCAGGCAGTTATATTCAGAGGATGTTTTCTCACTCTGGGTGTATTGAAGATAATTTAAAGCATGAAAAATTGTGGGCTTGAATTTCCAGCTAGTATAAATTCATAAGCAGTTAATAATCACTTTAGAGTTGATCAAGTAGCTATCCACCATCCTTGTCTTATGCTTTAGGACTGTTCACCACTTTGTAAAGTGTCATTAGAATTTAAGCCGTACCTACCATTCATTACCAATTGGTAGGATCTATAACTGACAGTGTAGATGAACCAAGCAAGAATGTTACCTGTATAATTAAGTTGGGAGACTGGACATCAGAAAGTGGCAAATTTAAGAGCACATAAAATCCACTCAAGTACAGTACTGCAGGATAAAACAATTAATAGGACTTGAAGGCCAATTGGTAAGTATATAAGGGATCTCTCATTATTATCCTGAAGAAAATCTTTCCATTCTGAGAACAATTGCTGTATAGTCCTTGTGGCTTAGCGCTTCTTTTTGATTATAATAATAATAATCTGAGAACAACTAGGCTTCTGGACTCTTCACTTGAACTGTGGGGAATAGTGCTCTCATGACTGCTTTTATGCCAGCCTTGCCTATAGTAGCTTCACTGAAGCAAGTCCTGCATCATTACAAGAAGAACTCTTGCAAACCTGTCACATGGTACCAAATTGCTGACAGTTCAATATTGTTTGGTAGACTATGCTATCATAATACATCAACTGTTTACAACATCCCATTATAATTATTATTATCAAAAAGAAGCGCTAAGCCACAAGGGTACAACATCCCAATAACGTTTACTTTTCCCCATACACTAAGTTCCACCTTTACAGAGTATGTGATTTTGCACATGACTAACCTGCACTGATAAAAATACCTCTTTCCATTTTTAGCACTGTGTAGCAGTCAATGCTGATCCTTTCCAGTTAAGTACTTCCCAACAACATGCTGCTCTTACATGGTTCATCAAACCTGACCCCACAAATGGCTACACTATAGTACTGTACATAGTATTTTTCACTAAAATGTAAAACTATTTTAATAGTACCGAGTTATTCAATTAAGTACAATCTGCCTAAATTGTGGTACAGTATAATAGATTCATTTCTGTTTGTTTCAGGATTTATCAAAGTTTATTATTATAATGAAAGTGCATTAGAAAAGTTAATTGTTAGCACTGCCATTAAAACTAACATTTTTAGTTGTAAAATGCATATTCATAATTGGTAATATCACTGTATATACACAACGTATACTTACACTTGCACTTTTGTTTATTAAACACAGAATTGTACATGGTATATTCATATTTTTAATTAAACTATTTGAAAAAAAAAAAAAAAGTGATTCATAATTTGCAAATCCTTTTTAATAATTTTAGTTAATCAACCAAATATTCTTGAGCTTGGTCTTGTAATTCATACCCCCCTCTATTATGCTAACAGAAGCACTAAACCTATAGGGGTTATAATACTTGGAGGAATGAAAAGGCATTGTTTTGATAAAAGGGAAAAGCAAATCTAATTCCTTGGGTCAAGAGACCCTCACCAGATCAAGGAACCTCAAAGCTTTGAGGGAAAAAGGCCTTCCAACTCTAAGAATTAGACTTACCCTTCCCCTCATTCCCAATTTGCTTTCCCATGAATCTAATATCAGGCTTTTTTTTTTTTCTCTCTAAGCATTATTTCAAAGTATTTTTTTTTTGATCCCCTAGTAAGCTGTCCCATAGTAATGCAACGTCTCCTTGTCTTCAATGGTGGTGCCTTGATGTTTGTGAGGAGTTGATCTAAGGGACTGGAGCAACCTTAACCTTGGATTAGGCAAGCCTGATTCACCTATTCCCAAGACACTGTGTAACATCTATGGGTTTAACACTTCCCTGATTATAATCAGGGGAAGTGTTAAACTCCTAAGGGTTATACAAGAATTGGAGGCAATCAAGTTTGATCCAAGGAAGGAGATATAGGTCCACTTCCTTCAATGAAGTCTATCTCACTGGTATCAAGGCACCACTGAGGGGGCTTGTGAAAATAATTTAATCATGTTGAGTGTTAAACTTACAGTATATGGGTCTTACAATGGCTGGGAATTCTGAGGTACTCAGGTTTCATGCAAAGAAGGGGATGGTAGCTTCAATTCTGTGCTTCAAGAGTCTTTCACTGGCATCAAGGCATTCCACTGAATGGCTCAAGGTTAAATTATCATTTTTTATTATTTATTATTATCACACTGGCCGATTCCCACCAAGGCAGGGTGGCCCGAAAAAGAAAAACTTTCAACATCATTCACTCCATCACTGTCTTGCCAGAAGGGTGCTTTACACTACAGTTTTTAAACTGCAACATTAACACCCCTCCTTCAGAGTGCAGGCACTGTACTTCCCATCTCCAGGACTCAAGTCCGGCCTGCCGGTTTCCCTGAATCCCTTCATAAATGTTACTTTGCTCACATTCCAACAGCACGTCAAGTATTAAAAACCATTTGTCTCCATTCACTCCTATCAAACACGCTCACGCATGCCTGCTGGAAGTCCAAGCCCTCGCACACAAAACCTCCTTTACCCCCTCCCTCCAACCTTTCCTAGGCCAACCCCTACCCCGCCTTCCTTCCACTACAGACTGATACACTCTTGAAGTCATTCTGTTTCGCCCATTCTCTCTACATGTCCGAACCACCTCAACAACCCTTCCTCAGCCCTCTGGACAACAGTTTTGGTAATCCCGCACCTCCTCCTAACTTCCAAACTACGAATTCTCTGCATTATATTCACACCACACATTGCCCTCAGACATGACATCTCCACTGCCTCCAGCCTTCTCGCTGCAACATTCATCACCCACGCTTCACACCGTATAAGAGCGTTGGTAAAACTATACTCTCATACATTCCCCTCTTTGCCTCCAAGGACAAAGTTCTTTGTCTCCACAGACTCCTAAGTGCACCTCTCACTCTTTTTCCCTCATCAATTCTATGATTCACCTCATCTTTCATAGACCCATCCGCTGACACGTCCACTCCCAAATATCTGAATACGTTCACCTCCTCCATACTCTCTCCCTCCAATCTGATATCCAATCTTTCATCACCTAATCTTTTTGTTATCCTCATAACCTTACTCTTTCCTATATTCACCTTTAATTTTCTTCTCTTCAGAATCTCCCAAGAGCACAGTGTCATCAGCAAAGAGCAGCTGTGACAACTCCCACTTTGTGTGATTCTTTATCTTTTAACTCCACGCCTCTTGCCAAGACCCTCGCATTTACTTCTCTTACAACCCCATCTATAAATATATTAAACAACCACAGTGACATCACACATCCTTGTCTAAGGCCTACTTTTACTGGGAAAAAATTTCCCTCTTTCCTACATACTCTAACTTGAGCCTCACTATCCTCGTAAAAACTCTTCACTGCTTTCAGTAACCTACCTCCTACACCATACACTTGCAACATCTGCCACATTGCCCCCCTATCCACCCTGTCATACGCCTTTTCCAAATCCATAAATGCCACAAAGACCTCTTTAGCCTTATCTAAATACTGTTCACTTATATGTTTCACTGTAAACACCTGGTCCACACACCCCCTACCTTTCCTAAAGCCTCCTTGTTCATCTGCTATCCTATTCTCCGTCTTACTCTTAATTCTTTCAATTAAAACTCTACCATACACTTTACCGGTATACTCAACAGACTTATCCCCCTATAATTTTTGCACTCTCTTTTATCCCCTTTGCCTTTATACAAAGGAACTATGCATGCTCTCTGCCAATCCCTAGGTACCTTACCCTCTTCCATACATTTATTAAATAATTGCACCAACACTCCAAAACTATATCCCCACCTGCTTTTAACATTTCTATCTTTATCCCATCAATCCCGGCTGCCTTACCCCTTTCATTTTACCTACTGCCTCACGAACTTCCCCCACACTCACAACTGGCTCTTCTCACTCCTACAAGATGTTATTCCTCTTGCCCTATACACAAAATCACAGCTTCCCTATCTTCATCAACATTTAACAATTCCTCAAAATATTCCCTCCATCTTCCCAATACTCTAACTCTCCATTTAATAACTCTGCTCTCCTATTTTTAACTGACAAATCCATTTGTTCTCTAGGCTTTCTTAACTTGTTAATCTCACTCCAAAACTTTTTCTTATTTTCAACAAAATTTGTTGATAACATCTCACCCACTCTCTCATTTGCTCTCTTTTTACATTGCTTCACCACTCTCTTAACCTCTCTCTTTTTCTCCATATACTCTTCCCTCCTTGCATCACTTCTACTTTGTAAAAACTTCTCATATGCTAACTTTTTCTCCCTTACTACTCTCTTTACATCATCATTCCACCAATCGCTCCTCTTCCCTCCTGCACCCACTTTCCTGTAACCACAAACTTCTGCTGAACACTAACACTACATTTTTAAACCTACCCATACCTCTTCGACCCCATTGCCTATGCTCTCATAGGCTCATCAAATATTGAATTCCAACAGACAGGCTCATGTAAGCAAGTGGAGTAATGTGATTTTTATTATTTGATGTGCTGCTAGATTCAGGAAAATCAGTTAGCTGGACTTAAAAAAAAGTCCTAGAGGTAGGAAGTACAGTGCCTGCACTCTGAAGGGGTGGGGATGTTGCAATTCAGAGGGTTATCCGAGCTGTGATGTCAGCATGCTTCTGGGAAGACAGTGATTGAATGAATGATTGTTAAAGTGTTTAATCTTATCCTTGGTCACCCTACCTTGGTAGAGAGACTGCTAATGCATTAAAAGAAATGTCAATTAAAAAATATCACTTTTTCCAGTTTTACATTTGTCCTAATTATAGGACATCTTTATTAGATATGTTTCAGTCTTGGGACACTGGTCATGCCAAATGATACAAGAGAATGAGAAATCACAGTACATATATAGTGGGAATGCAAATCACTGTTGAGGATCAGATGAAGGAACAACGTCATTTAATTACTGTCACATGGCAGCCGCGAAGCAGCACGTAGAAGTATCATGTACTAGAGTCGAGATTATGCGTGTATTTTCTATCTGTTCTATGGTGTGGAAGCTGCAATTAAGGAGGCAATGTAATAGCTTCTATTATCTGTTGTGTTCTCTGAAATGATCTACAGAAAAAATGACAGATAAGTGCCACTACAATGAAGCCTCGTAATAGTTACTTCCATCACCACCATAGAACAAAGGGCCGGTAAATATATCTCAACTCTGGACGTATGATATTGCTACATGCTTCGTTGCTGCCAAGTAACAGCAATTACAGTAGATGACCTCACACCATCTGACCTCTCACCAGTTACTTGCATTCTCCACACGAGTCCTGGAAATGGGAAGTACAATGCCTGCACATTAAAGGAGGGGTTTGGGATATTGGCAGTTTAGAGGGACATCTAAACTGTTGTATCTGAGTGCCTCTGCAAAGACAGTGATTATGAGTGATGGTGAGTGTTGAACAATGAAAAAAACTTTCATTATCATTCAACACTTTCACTATCATTCATACATAATCACTCTTTGCAGAGGCACTCATACTGTGCTTTCTCATTCATTTATCTCTTGGAGTGTGTAAGGTCCTAGGTCTGAAACATTCAGTAAAGATGTCCTATGTGTATGCACTTATTTATACTGCCTGTATTAATACACCTTTTACCTTCATATGTTGAAAATCAGTCCAAGATGAAATTATACGGTGTGCAAGTTGCAGCAAATTAGACTAGTCCTTCTGGCTCTTCAAACTTCTGCCAATCTGGCCTCTCCTCTATCCAGGTCTTAATGGATGGAATAGCCTTCACATGCTCCAAGAGGCATTTAACCTTTGGAGCAGCAGCCAGAGTCCCTGGCAGATAATTATCATAGGTGTCAAGGTATGCCGCCACAAACACATCCACCCAAGTCATCTGTGTGGATGTAGAGAGGGGTATGAAAATTTTGCACACTTTTGGAAGCTGGCAAATTTAAAACCTTTAAGAAAATAAATAATGTTGCATACATATACACATTAAGCAGGATTTACCAATTAAATTACCTTAGTATTCATCAAGGCTTAGCAAATACATTTTAATTATTTTTGTTTGCTATTCTGTGATCATTTTTTAAATGTATATTGTCATATTTATTAACAAGGAAACTAAAATTTAAAATTTTTAAAGGGGGCAAGAAAGCCAAAATGCAGAGCTTAAATTCGTAGCTTGTTTGGCGTTATGCTGCTACTGAATCTGTCTTCTGAATTCCCCAGAACTAATTATTAGTAAATATTGCATATAGTATATATGTATACAGAATGTGTTTTTGTAAAGAGTCCTGCCTAGGCTAGGAAGAAAAGTATTTCTCAAAGCACACTTTACTCTCATATTGCAATATTCCACATTCCTGCATGCATATGTGAAGGAGAAAAGTTCTTCTATTTGGTATGTCGAGATAGCCTTCTCCGTGAAAACCTTTTCCCTACCCACATACCTCAGAGGAGAGGATCCAGCCTTGCTTAGTGATGCGGGTCTCCAGATTCTTCAAGAGCTCTGGAATACGGATCTTTACTTTATCCCACATGACTGTCTTCTGCATCTCATCCTGTCGCATCCTACAGAGAGGAAGAGGGTTACACATAACATACAAATAAGATGGTTAATTTGTTTCTACAGATGAAAAGACCCAAGCTGGACAAGATATTTGGGCAAGTCTCCTTACACCTGCTGCCCATGTACTGTATTAGTTAACTGTTATGGGTCCCATCCTTAGAAAGGCACTACCATAAAAATAAACCATAATACCTTGGCTGAGGATGCTGCAGTTCAGAGGGCCATCTAAATTATGTCATCACACTTCTAGCAAGAGTGATGGTAGTGGAAGTTTTTTTTTTCATCTACCTCAGTGGGAGATGGCTGGTGGTAAAAACAAAACTGCTTTGCTTTTTTTTTTTATTATAGGAAGTGTATAACACTTCCAAGTTTAACAATTTACCATGAATATACAGTACTCTAATACAGTATTAACAATAATTTGTTGGAGTAATGGAGATAACATGTATGACCTTCATGGGTTTAACGCTTAGTTCCGAGTGTAATAATAATAATAATAGTAATGGAGATAATGTGATCATAGGCATATGCACCAAGGATGGGGGCAAGTTTTGGGAAAATTGCCTTGAACTGCAGATTTCAGTAAAATGGAACAAATAATTCCAATTTGGAGAAAAAAATAACTCAGTGAATTTTTTTTTTTTCAATCTACAATGGAACCTTGGTTTTTGTGATTAATCCATTCTAAAAAGTCTGATGAAAACCGAATTGTATGAAAACTGAAGCAATATTTCCCCTAAGAAATAATGTAAATAATTAATCTGTTCCAAATACCCAAAAATTTTAACAAAAAATACATTTTATAGAGAATAGCTATAGTTTTACATACAGAAAACAATGATAAATATAAATGACTAATGAAATGGATAAA
This sequence comes from Cherax quadricarinatus, assembly GCF_026875155.1. Lineage (NCBI taxonomy): Eukaryota > Metazoa > Arthropoda > Malacostraca > Decapoda > Parastacidae > Cherax > Cherax quadricarinatus. Next base: position 25,736,099 of record NC_069474.1, read on the forward strand.
TGAACATTTAACATCACTCTTACCTTTACTGAAGATTCTCATTGACATATGGAAGACGGTGAGGAGGGGAGAGGGAAGAGGAGAGGCTATTGTTTGGAAGGGGTATCCCCTTCCATAAGGATTTCAGGTATCAAGGCCCTATCCAGGGTTACTTCCATTCTTTGTCTTTTACTGGCACTAGGACCAGCTTGAAAGTCACTGTGCCCCTGTCACACAAAAAATCTGTCCTGAGAGGTCTGTTTCTGGAGTCTCTAAGATTTGCCTAAATTGGGACAAGGTATTGTCATTGAACATGTTACAGACAGCTTGCAACCGCTTTGTTAGGGTGATATTTCTCCCCAAAGCTTTGCAACTCGCTCCACTTTGCACACGTCCTTAATCACTGAAGAAGGCACATTCTTCCCTCTCTTCCTCCTCCTCTGCAGCACTGAACACTGAAACAGGCCTTCTCTATCCAGTCTATATTTGTCCAACCTATTTTTATGTTACCCAAGTAATAGCTTTTATATCCTTTTACTCGTGTACGAATGAATTGCTCTACCATATTGTATTACTACTAATACTACAACTTTTGTCACTACTACTACCACCACTAGTATTGCACCTCACTCTGAGCCTTTATATACCCTCTGTGTCCATATACTGTTTGTATCAGCTTGACAAAGCTCCTGGAGAGCGAAACATTGCCACAATAAAATGTCACATTAGTTGCACTTGTGTCCTTTTAAACTTTACAGCAATTTCCTCAGCTGCGGTCTATTGCTGTTCCAGTTGAAGGTCTTGCAGCTCTTCCCTGTGGTCATCCAACAACTCTTCCACATCCTGGCCACTCACATCCAACACCACGGACTTTCTCAAAGACACAATAGATTCCACAATAGGCATAAGGTCCTCAAGGCCAGCCTCAAACTCTTCAAAATCCTTCTTGAGGATACATTCTGGCCATAATTTTCTCCAAGCAGAGTTCATCATCCTGGAAGTCACTCCCTGCCAAGCCTTATCTATAAGGCTTATGCAATTGAGGATAATGAAGTGATTCCTCCAGAACTCTCTTAGGGCCAATTCAGTGTCTGAGGTCGCTTCAAAGAGCCTTTAAACATTGCTTTGGTGTAGAGTTTTTTGAAGTTTGAAATGACCTGCTGGTCCATGGGCTAGATGAGAGGAGTGGTATTAGGGGGCAAGAACTTCACTGTGATGAAACTAAACTCCTCCAACAACTGGTCTTCCAAGTCAGGAGGATGAGCAGGAGCATTATCCATTACCAGGATGTACTTGAGTGGCAACTGATTTTCCAGGAGGTATTTCTTCACACTCAGGCCAAACACTTCACTGACCCACTCAATGAAAATTTGCCTTGTGACCCATGCCTTACTGTTAGCCTTCCACACCACACAGTTTACTCTTGATGACACTGTTGTTCTTGAACACTCGGGGATTTTCAGAGGGATACACCAGTAAAGGCTTCACATTGAAATCCCCACTAGCATTACCACAGAACAGAAGAGTTAGCCTATCCTTCATAGGCTTGTGTCCTGGCACTGCCTTTTCCTCCTGCATGATGTAGGTCCTCTGGCATTTTCTTCCAAAAGATGCCTGTTTTGTCACAATTGAAGACTCATTGGGGAAGGAGTCCTTCAGCCTCTATGTACTCTTTGAATTTATCAACAAATTCTTTGGCCCCATGTTTGTCCGAACTTGCAGCCTCGCAATGCCTTACCACACTTTGTATGAAAGTTCGCTTCTTGAATTTGTCGAACCAGCCTCTGCTGGCCTTAAATTCATTAACAGCAGCACTTGTTCCAGGCATTTTCTTTGTGAGATCCGTATGCAACGGCCTTGTCTTTTTGCAAATTATCACCTCGAAAACACTATTCCTCTGTCTTTCATTGATCCACACCAACAACTCAACATCTTCCATTGTTTGGATCTCTTGTTTTGTTAGCACATTTACCCCTTTCCCAACATCAGCTTCCTTGATTTCTTTTTCCTTTGCCAGGATGAAACTGATTGTTGATGCGGACTTCCCGTGCATCCTGGCAAGATCAGCCACAGGTATGCCACTTTCGTACTTTGCTACAAGTTCTTTCTTGAATTCTATCGTATTTCTCTCCTTTATCAAAGGGCTGGCACTCAGAACTTTCTTTGGCCCCATGGTGGCTTATTTAGCAGTCGCACTCAATAAACAAGCACAAAAAACAATGGATTATTACGAAATGTTTCAGATCAATACACAGGGTGATGCTCACTCAAGAAACAAAGGCAGACTGAGTCACGAATGCATGGGATGCTTTGTGCGGACGCTTGAGTGGCTGAGTCACATGGACGCGTTTGGTACGGACCATTTTCAACTCTACGAAAACCAAGCAGATATACGAAAACGGACAAAATTTAGATGAAAAGAGTCGTCGAAAACTGAATCCTACGAAAACTGGGGCATACGAAAACCGAAGTTCCACTGTACCGAACATTTACACACATCTATGCAAGTTTTATTTTTTTTTATCTATGAAAGGATGGATAAAGACAACCTTCAAAACTAGGGATGCCAAATCAATGAAGAGTCTCTTGAAATCTCTCGTTTTCTCTAGGCTGGATTATTGTTATACGTACACTAATGGCCCCTTTCAAGGCAGGCAACATTGCAGAACTGGAGAATATACAGAGAACTTTCACTGCACGTACAAGTACAATAAAGCATCTAAATTACTGGGAACAACTGAAGTCCCTTGACTTGTACTTCTTTGAAGGCAGGTGATAAAAATGCATGATGATATACACTTGGAAAATTGTAGAGGGACTAGTCCCAAATCTGCACAAGAAAATCACTCCCTACAAAAGCAAAAGACTTGGCAGGTAGTGCAACATCACCCAATGAAAAGCGGGGGTGCCATGAGTATGCTAAAAGACAACACAATAATTGTCAGGGGCCCAAGACCGTTACACTGCCTCCCAGCATACAAAGGGGATTATCAATAGACCCCTGGCTGTCTTCAAGAGGGAGCTGGACAGGCACCTAAAGTCAGTTCCTGACCAACTCCCCTCAAGGAAGGTTCCTTGATGCTGGTGAAGAGCTCTTGATCTAGGGAATTGGATCTGTGCTCCAGTTCCTTGAATTAAGCTCTGAATACCTTCCATCCCCCCCCCCACAGGCACTGTATAATCCTACAGGTTAAACACTTCCCTACAATTATAATAATAATCCTATGGTTCATACGTCAGTGTGTGCAACCAGCAGTAAGAGCCTGGCTGATCAGTCCCTGATTCACCACGAGGCCTAGTCATGGACCAGGCTGTGGGAGGTGTTAACCCCCGAAATACACTCTGGGTATACAACACTTGAATATACGTACTGTACTACTATGTGAAACTTCCATGGTGGGCATTCAAATATTGATAGTGAGCAGTGATGGACTTTTTATTTTAATGTCAGAAGTGCTACACATGTAGGGGTCATATAGTACCTAGGAAATGATAAGTATCCAGGTTAGAATCAAAGGGAGGATAAGTACAATTCCTTGGATCAAGAGCCCCATACCAGCATCACAACACTTACCTTACAAGAAGACAGCAGTGGTAGGAAAAGGTTATTGACCTATTTTCCAACTGCAAGAATTAGTTTGGTTTACTGCAAAGTATGAATGCATCAACTACTCTTGTCTCCTGACCTATTTATTATTGTCATGTACCATGCTTCACTTATAATCTACTTTCATGTATAATTGTTCTGTTTAGAAGAATTGTGTATATCTATTAACATTTATGTATATGTACATACAAGTAAAATGTTCTATCAAGTTCTGCTAATCTTATTTTAAGTTGCCCTCAATGTTCTATAGACTATTATGTGGAAATATTATTCCGTGCCTAGAGTGGTGGAGGTTTGCTTCTCAGCCTGCTAATCTCAGCCCTGTCTCTGATCAGTCAGGCTGTGGTGTCACCTCTAGGTGAGCACAACTAGATAACTACAACTAGGCCGAGTACTGACCTGGCAAAAAAGGCGAAGGCTACATAGACAGAAACATCGTGGAAAGCCTCGACGACTTCTTGCTGGCGTGCTGCCTGCAACAAGTCCTTTGAGGCCAGTTGGTGCTTCTCCCCCAGGTAGCGACAGATGGTGGTGGTCTGATGAAGCTGCACACCCTCACACACCAGCACAGGAACAACACCCCACTCGAACTCTGTCAACATGTCAAGCAACGACAATAATTTTTTTTAATGCACCAGCCAACCTATACCAAAGGCAGGGTAACCTGAAAAGAAAAACAAAAGTTTTTCTTTGTTGGGAAGAGGTGTAGTATTAAAAGAAAAAATAAAGTGGGAATCATCAGTTGCTTTTTTCTTATGTTGTCACCGTTGCTTTTTGCTGATGACACTGCTTTTGAGGGATTCTGAAGAGAAGTTGCAGAGGTTAGTGGACAAATTTGGGAGGGTATATAAAAGAAGGAAATTAAGAGTGAACATAGGAAAGAGCAAGGTGATGAGGATAACAAACTTTAGAAAATGAAGATTGGATATCAGATTAGAGGGAGTATGGAGGAAGTGAATGTATTCAGATATTTGAGAGTAGAAATGTCAGCAGATGGGTCTATGAAAGATAAGGTGAACCATAGAACTGATAAGGGAGGAAAAACAGCAAGTGATGCACTGATGCCAGTGCGGCTTCCGGAAAGATTGCGGGACTGTCGATATGGTGTTCGCTGCTAGACAGCTACAGGAGAAATGTCAGGAACAGAATGCCAACTTGTACTCCACCTACGTCTTTTTGACCAAGGCCTTCGACACCGTTAGTAGAGAGGGCCTTTGGAGAATCATGGCAAAGTATGGCTGCCCAAAGACGTTTATCGCCATCGTACGCCGAATTCACGATGGAATGCTGGCTAGAGTCCAAGACAACGGAGAGACGTCGAAACCATTCCCAGTCTCAAATGGAGTGAAACAAGGCTGCGTGCTTGCTCCCACCCTGTTCAGCCTGATGTTCTCGGCCATGCTTACAGACGCATTCAGGGACACAGATGCAGGAATCGGCATCAGGTACCGTACAGATGGGTCTGTCTTCAACCTCAGGAGGCTTCAAGCAAAAACCAAGGCTGCAACTGACACCATCAATGACCTGCTATTTGCTGATGACTGCACCCTCAACGCTGCTTCAGAAGCCGCCATGCAGCACAGCGTTGACAAGTTCTCTGACGCCTGCAACAACTTCGAGCTGACAAATCAGCACAACGAAGACTGAAGTGATGCACCAGCCTGCTCCGGGAAAGACGTATGTTGAGCCAAACATCACCATCAATGGGCAGCGACTGAACGCCATAGACAAATTCACCTACCTCGGCAGTACCCTTTCCAGAAACGTTGTCATCGATGATGAGGTGAATGCCAGACTTGCCAAAGCCAGTGCCACCTTCGGCAGGCTCCACAAGAATGTATGGAACCAAAGAGGCATCACCACAAGCACCAAGATCAAGGTGTACAGAGCCATAGTCTTCACCACAATTCTCTATGGCTGCGAAACCTGGACTGTCTACAAATGTCACGCCAGAAAGTTGAACCACTTTCACGCCACACGGCTCAGAAAAATTCTTGGCATCAAATGGCAAGATAAGATCCCAGACACAGAAGTGCTGACTACAGCTGGCCTGCCTAGCATCCACACCATCCTAATGCAGACACAGCTTCGCTGGGCAGGTCACGTTGCTCGCATGCCAGACCACCGGCTGCCAAAGAAACTCTTGTTTGGCGAACTGCAGCATGGAAAGCGCTCTCAAGGAGGCCAAAAGAAGCGCTATAAGGACACCCTTAAGACTGCTCTGAAAGCTTTCAACATCAACCACACCATGTGGGAGCTGATAGCTCAGGACAGGAATGACTGGCGAGCAGTTGTCCAGAAAGGGGCAACATCCTGCGAGGCAAGCAGAATCTTACTAGCTGAGCAGCGCAGGCAGGCGAGGAAGACCAGAGCCATCAGACCCCTCGATGCCGCCACCCTTCCCTGTCCACACTGCCAGAGAACGTTTCGTGCGCTGATTGGCCTGACAACTTCGACCCCAGGATGATTAGATGGTCCTCGTCGAATCGACGGACAAACAAATATAATAATATGGGTATGAAGTGTGGGTGGTGATGCCATAACAAAGAGAAGGCTGGAAGCAGTGGAGATGTCACATTTGAGAGCAATGTGTTGCTAAAAAAAAAAAAAAAAAAAAAAAAAAAAAAAAAAAATATCCAGAGGGCTGAAGAGGGGTTGTTGAGGTGGTTGGGGCATTTACAAAGGATGGAACTAAATAGAATGGCTTGGAGGGCATATAAATCTGTAGTAGAAGGAAAGCAGGGTAGGAGTCATCCTAGAAAAGGTAGGAGGGGGGAAGGGGTAAAGGAGGTATTGATTACAAGGGGCTTGGACTTTCAGTGAGCATGTGTAAACATGTTAGATAGGAGTGGAGGTTTTTCATTACTACAAGTGCTGTTGGAGGGATTCTGGGAAACCAGTTTGCTGGACTTGAGTCCTGGAGGTGGAAAGTACAGTGCCTGCTTTTTGAAGAAGAGGTGGAGAGATGTTGCATTTTTTTAGCTGAAGTATCAGCATGCCTCTGAGAAGACAGTAATGGAATGAAATGATGAATGTTTCTTTTTTTTTTTTTGGGTCACCCTGCCTTGTGGGAGACGGCTAGTGTTAAAAAAAATTAAGTTACAGTATTTATAATCAGTATTATTATAAAACTAACAATAATAAAATTTAAATTTTACTTAAGATTATACAAAAATATACATTACAACATAAAATAATTTTATTCTTCAAAATCTTTTATAGCACCATTGCTACAAACACCAACACCACCACTACATGAAACATTAAATTCAGATGGTTCCTTAAGTGTGAGGAACAGAGGCTCGACCCACCGTCTATTAACACTGGCATCAGGGCAAGATTAGGAGTAACAAATGAAGCAAGGACAGAAACAAGAACTGATTAATTATTACTGCATTAATAGGGAAGTACTGAACAATTACGGATCATAGTGCCTGATGAATGGGAGGGAGTCAGGGGCAATCAGAAGAAGGGAAGGACAGTTCTAATTCCTTGGATCAAAATCCAGCTCCAATTCCTTGGATCAAAATACTTTCACCAATAGTCTGTTTAGATTATTACATTCATGAGTGTTAAACCTGTAGGGGTCATATGGCCCTGGGAACATGGGAGTCATTCAGGTTTGATCCAAGAAGAGATTATAATTATAATCAAAAGAAGTGCTAACCCACAAGGGTTATACAACACCCAAGAAGAGAGAGAGAGCACAATCTTATTCCTTAGATCCAGAACTCCCTCACCGACAAAGGAACCTTCCTTAAGGGAGGGGGGGGGGTAATTACAGAGAAAGAAAAGGGATGGATATTAATTGGTCTGATTAGTAGGTAAAATAATGTTAAGACAAGAGGAGTGTCACTATTAAATAGTTCTCACCACTATATCACCACCATATTCAATAGGCTTTACAGTAGCACACCATTTGCACCAATTGTGCACCATACTCAATTCAATGTTTGCTTCCATGAGGCTGGCGAATTTTTTCTTCTTCTTTTTACACAAATCAATTTTACAGTCTAACAGCTGTTATCCTACCTCGGCTCTTGATTATAAGGATTAGGGAAGTAGGGAGATGAGAAACGCACTTTGAAATACTTCTATGAATTTAAGTAATTAGTTCCAAATCTGATTTGCTCCCATTTCCCAGGCGCTATACAACCCCCTGTGGATTTTGCTCTTCCTCGTGAATATAAAAGTGCACATCATACTCTCACTGTTAAATGTAGTACAACCTGTCTTCTCTAACTTCTAGAAAGACTTACCAGGCTTCCTAGTCTTCCACTCCGTGAAGAAGTCCAACCTCTCTTCAGTGAAGGATACATCCAGGGCCCGTAGTACCCACCTGACCGGTTCTCCTCGAGCACGCAGGTCAAAATAGGCCAGGTGGTAGGTCATCCTTCTGGCGCTGAAGGAAAGAGAAGGGGCAATTAATACAGTGTCATCCTAGTAGAGGTGTGGCTGTTATCTTAGTATGGTTGTTACCCATTAGTGTGGCTGTCACTGTTGGAACTTATTCGGTCCGAGAAGTCCCAACGGGGAAAAACACACCGTTCAAGGGCCCTTAAACCCACCCAAAACACAAACACACTCACCCGGGTTGGCGAAGGTGGTTGGAAGGTACTTTTTAATTGATAGATTTACCCTTCAGGGAAGAAGTAGGTAGTTTATACTGTTAGTACACTAATATTAGGATTATTGAGGCAACTGTAGATAATAATAATGTAGACCTAAGACCTTAACATAGGTAGTAATAGGCCAAATGTAGGCAAACACTAGGTTAAGTTAGCTAGGGAGAACTGGCAGCCCAAGTTTGAATGACGAGGCACGGGTCTCGAAGATGCCAGAGCTTCCTTCTATGACTAGACACCATTTGAATAACACATGCCGTGATCAGCAGGCGGCGCCCCCACGTGTCTTCACATATGAGACCTGGGGAAATCTGGTGGAGGCACCTCGACGTACTGTAGATGTCCTCCGTCAGGCCCATACATTAAGACAAGACCTCCACTTTTTCTTAGGATTCTGGCCAGTGTCTGGGGAAAGTTGAGAGTGAGTTGAGCTGTAGGCCTTTGTGCAACCGGCAGTTCATGACCAGTACGTACTTTGTCTCTTGTCAACCTAGAAGCTACTGTCCGTTTCTGCATAGTTATACTAGGGGATACACACCCTCTTGGATACAGGAATTTCTGAGGTGCAGGCAGGTCACTAATATCGATTGAAAATTGCAGGAACTAAGGCTCCCGGTTGCACGTGGTTTCTGAGGGGAAGTCCAAAGGGGCTAAGCTTAGGGAGGTTGAAGACCAGGATAGGATCTACATCACCAAGTAAGTTAGTCCTTTAAACGTGCATGCAGGCGAAATTTTCTTGCAACATCAATCATTTATGAAAATCTGTCCTATATGAGGCTGAGGTACCGACCTCAGAGCTCGGTGTCAACAGAGCTTGCCAGGGTAGGCGACTCACTTGGAGGCAGTCCAGACAAATTTTCACAGTCATCCTAGGAGTGTGGCCGTTACTCTTGGAGCATGACTTACTCTAAGAATGTGGCTGTGATCCTAGCAGGAGTGTGGGTGTACTCGCCTAACTGTGGTTGCAGGGGTCGATTCATAGCTCCTACAAGTGTGGGTGAGAGCCTACAAGTGTGGGTGTGATCCCAATAATGAGCCTCTTATCCTAGGAGGAGTGTGGCTATTATCCTAGGAGTGTAGCTGTGAGCCTACAAGTGGTGAAAAAATATAAGTGGAGACGTTGTAGTTAGTCTCCAAGAAAAACCTTCAAACGTTTAACAACCCTCAAGGAAAGTGACAATGCCAGGAGGGGCTTTTGATCCAAGGAGCTGGACTTTCATCCTGTTCCTTCATCGAACCAATTGCCTCATTCCTCAGGCGCCGTACGACCCGTAAGAGTAACACTTCCTAGCGAATATACAGTAATAATATACACAGTAACAATATTCCATGAAATCTGGGACTAGTAGTTTCTGGTGTATGTAAGCAATTTGTGTGAAGAAATAATTCAGCGTACCAGTTTTCCTCAGATAATGTGTCCCGTAGCTTGATCGCTAGTGCACTCAGCTCACACAATGTCAGGAGATCGAATCCCCGGTTCGGCTGGAGAACATTAGGACGTGTTTCCTTAAGACAGCTGTTGTCCCTGTTCACCCATCAGTATAAAATGGGTACCTGGGTGTTAGTGAACTGGTGTGGGTCACATCCTGGGGCAAAACTGACCTAATTTGCCCGAAATGTTCAGCATAACAAGCGGTTCTCTATATAGTAGTATGTCATTGATGTCAGCTAGGTACGTCACCTTGTACATGTACTTGTAAAAATAAAGATGATATTAATGAAGATAAAAAAAGCGAACGTGATAGATAAAGGATAAAATATGATCTAGATAAACTAGAAAGTTGGACAAATGTCTATTGGAATTTAACCACTAATAAATACTAATAGTATAATTTTATTTACAAGTTAGTTTTTACAAAATTGGACGACTTTCAACAATACATGTGGAGAGCCCCTAGTTATGCAGATTTTGAAATTTAGGGAAGAAAAAAAAAAAGAGTAGAGACTGGAGGTGGAGGGACAGAACCTTCACTAATGTAGAACAGCAGAGGTATAAATATAGTTTATGAAGAAGGCATGTGCAGCACCTAGATATGTCACCAGGTTCGCTCACCAACCACCGGCCAATCAAAAATTTGCGTTCAGAAACTAATAGCATCATTCGCAAGCCAATGTGCGACATAGGTTAGGCCAGTTATGGAGTATGCAGCATCAACAAGAACTCTCAATCAAGCAGGTCCAAAAACCTAAAATAAACTGGTTCACAACGAGACTAGATAGAGTTACGAGAAGAATAAAGATCCGAGTCTGAAAGCATTGGATGAATAAGGGACAGAAGGACTAGGGAAGGGGGGAACATACATAATGATGCAAAAAATACTTAAAAGGACTTCACAGATTGGACAAGAAAAGGCTTTTCGACAGGAAAGAACAGAGAATGGGGTTATAGGGTTATAGACGAAAATTAAGACGCACGAGTTACAGAAGTCAGATTTTTTTTTTTTTACTTCAGCCTCAGTAGTTAGAAACGGAAATGCCCTAGATTAAGAAATGGTGGAGGCAAACTTCATGTACAGCTTTAATAATGGGTATGATAGGGATAAAGTCCCACGAGTAAGAGCGAGTGAACCCAGAAGTACACACAGCAATTTACCAAGCGGGAGGGCTATAATTTTTCGTGTGATGAGGCTGAGGTACATTTCGTCAGAAACGACTAACAAGATAAATGACTATCAGCTCTGAACCCCTCAACGAAGGTTCCTTGACGCTCCAGTTCCAGTTCCCTGAATTAAGCCCGAATACTTCCCCCCCCAGGCGTTGTAAAATCCTACGGGTTTAGCGCTTCCCCTTTATTATAATATCAGCTCTGAAGGGAAATCAGATAACAAGAGTGCACACTAGCACATTTAGATAAGGGGGTTCTGACTGCTCAACATTACAACACAATGACTCGACAATGGACAATGAAGGACACAAGACAGCTGGACAAAACAGACTTTCACGATTGCTGCAAAGTTTTTGCAGTTAGAACGCGCATTGTCCGACGAATTTTAAAGTATTTCTACACGCTCAGTGTTTTTTTCTTTTAGAAATTTTAATATTTATTATTCTCGGTTGAGTTAGGTTTTTAGGTTAATGTATATTAACATTTATGCATAATTACCATATAAAAATAATAGAAAAAAAGAGTGGTTTACTTCTGGCAGGGCTGGGCGTGTTGTAAAAACAGGAACGTACATTTTCTTACTATCAAAATGGTAGAGGATAGGCTGCACCATGAATACTCAAAGAACGGGTCACAGTGAAGGTTTATAGCACTATTCGTACATTGGTAAGGCTAAAACCATAGGAAGCATACAGTCTAGAGAAAGAGGATGGAAAACAATCCAATTCAATCCATAAAAGGGGAGCCGAGGTCCAATTCTTTGGATCAAGAGCCTCTCTGAATTAAAAATCCTTCCTTGAGATACAGCACTAGAGCATCACAACAGACGGGAAACGCTTAGCTACATATCCATGTGTAACTGATTCACATATCCTGTTTTTAGTTAATACAAAACTTGCAGTGCGAGGCTACCCTACTTCTATGACCTTTCACGGGGGACTCGCCGGTGCAGATGGGCTTTTGATCCAAGGAATTAGATATCATCTCCTTTGATCAAACACGATTCCACACATTTTTCCAAGCAATGAATGACGGATTTGTCGAACCCATGAATATACTGTAATTAAATTATAATAACTATGTATTTCGATTGTTGCACAATCCGAGAAAGGTATCCTGTATCACGTAACTCCAGTCTCCTGCCCCTCAATGCAGGAAAATGGAATAGTGCAGTGTGTGGCACAGCTGATAATGCAGTTCAACACTGGAGTTGAAGACTTGAAGGGAACCAAGAGACATTCACAAATCTTACGCTTAACACTGACAAAACCTACTATATTATGTTTGGTAGCAGAGCAGGAGATGCACAAATTAACATTAAGATCGACAACACTCTAATTACCAGACATAATGAGAGCAAATTCCAAGGCCTATACCTTGACAACCTGAATTTTAGCACCCATATCCAACACATAACCAAAAAAGTATCCAAAACAGTTGGGATCCTCTCCAAGATACGATACTACGTGCCGCAAAATGCCCTTCTCACACTATACCACTCATTTATCCATACCTCACCTAAGCTATTTGTGCTTGGGGATCAACTGCAGCAACACACCTAAAGCCAATAATAACCCAACAAAAAGCTGCAGTAAGAATAATCACTAAATCCCATCCCTGGCAACACCACCCCCCCACTCTTAGGGCACCTAAAATGGAGGAATATAGCAAATAATATTGTTGCAGTAATAACACCAGGAGGCAGCTCTGATGAAAACTCACACTCACGCGAGCTTTTAAATCTCTGCACAAAATTCAATTTAAACCAGCAAATAATAGAGCCTACTAGACTGGAGAATACACTAGACCTCATCTTCACTAACAATGATGATCTGATAAGAAATATCACCATATCAAAAACAATATACTCAGATCACAACATAATTGAGGTTCAGTCATGTATGCGCGGAGCCCCAGACCGACATAATGAGATTAGTCACGAGGGAGCATTCACCAAATTCAACTTCAATAACAAAAACATAAAGTGGGACCAAGTAAACCAAGTCCTAACCGATATAAGCTGGGAAGATATACTAAGCAACACAGACCCCAACTTATGCCTAGAACAGATTAACTCGGTAGCACTCGATGTATGCACAAGGCTTATTCCTCTAAGAAAAAGGAGGAGTAGATGTAAAACAGAAAGAGACAGGCGCTCCCTTTACAGGCGACGGAAAAGAATAACAGAGCGGCTAAAAGAGGTCAATATATCTGAAATGCGTAGGGAGACACTGGTCAGAGAAATAGCAAGCATCGAACTTAAGCTAAAAGAATCCTTTAGGAGTCAGGAATCCCGGGAAGAACTAAAAGCCATAAATGAAATCGAAAGAAACCCAAAGTATTTCTTCTCCTATGCCAAATCAAAATCGAGAACAACGTCCAGTATTGGGCCCCTACTTAAACAAGATGGGTCCTACACAGATGACAACAAGGAAATGAGTGAGCTACTCAAGTCCCAATATGACTCAGTTTTTAGCAAGCCGCTAACCAGACTGAGAGTCGAAGATCAAAATGAATTTTTTATGAGAGAGCCACAAAATTTGATTAACACAAGCCTATCCGATGTTATCCTGACGCCAAATGACTTCGAACAGGCGATAAATGACATGCCCATGCACTCTGCCCCAGGGCCAGACTCATGGAACTCTGTGTTCATCAAGAACTGCAAGAAGCCCCTATCACGAGCCTTTTCCATCCTATGGAGAGGGAGCATGGACACGGGGGTCGTCCCACAGTTACTAAAAACAACAGACATAGCCCCACTCCACAAAGGGGGCAGTAAAGCAACAGCAAAGAACTACAGACCAATAGCACTAACATCCCATATCATAAAAATCTTTGAAAGGGTCCTAAGAAGCAAGATCACCACGCATCTAGAAACCCATCAGTTACACAACCCAGGGCAACATGGGTTTAGAACAGGTCGCTCCTGTCTGTCTCAACTATTGGACCACTACGACAAGGTCCTAAATGCACTAGAAGACAAAAAGAATGCAGATGTAATATATACAGACTTTGCAAAAGCCTTCGACAAGTGTGACCATGGCGTAATAGCGCACAAAATGCGTGCTAAAGGAATAACAGGAAAAGTCGGTCGATGGATCTATAATTTCCTCACTAACAGAACACAGAGAGTAGTCGTCAACAGAGTAAAGTCCGAGGCAGCTACGGTGAAAAGCTCTGTTCCACAAGGCACAGTACTCGCTCCCATCTTGTTCCTCATCCTTATATCCGACATAGACAAGGATGTCAGCCACAGCACCGTGTCTTCCTTTGCAGATGACACCCGAATCTGCATGACAGTGTCTTCCATTGCAGACACTGCAAAGCTCCAGGCAGACATCAACCAAATCTTTCAGTGGGCTGCAGAAAACAATATGAAGTTCAACGATGAGAAATTTCAATTACTCAGATATGGTAAACATGAGGAAATTAAATCTTCATCAGAGTACAAAACAAATTCTGGCCACAAAATAGAGCGAAACACCAACGTCAAAGACCTGGGAGTGATCATGTCGGAGGATCTCACCTTCAAGGACCATAACATTGTATCAATCGCATCTGCTAGAAAAATGACAGGATGGATAATGAGAACCTTCAAAACTAGGGAGGCCAAGCCCATGATGACACTCTTCAGGTCACTTGTTCTATCTAGGCTGGAATATTGCTGCACACTAACAGCACCTTTCAAGGCAGGTGAAATTGCCGACCTAGAAAATGTACAGAGAACTTTCACGGCGCGCATAACGGAGATAAAACACCTCAATTATTGGGAGCGCTTGAGGTTCCTAAACCTGTATTCCCTGGAACGCAGGAGGGAGAGATACATGATTATATACACCTGGAAAATCCTAGAGGGACTAGTACCGAACTTGCACACGAGAATCACCCACTACGAAAGCAAAAGACTTGGCAGACGATGCACCATCCCCCCAATGAAAAGCAGGGGTGTCACTAGCACGTTAAGAGACCATACAATAAGTGTCAGGGGCCCGAGACTGTTCAACTGCCTCCCAGCACACATAAGGGGGATTACCAACAGACCCCTGGCAGTCTTCAAGCTGGCACTGGACAAGCACCTAAAGTCAGTTCCGGATCAGCCGGGCTGTGGCTCGTATGTTGGTTTGCGTGCAGCCAGCAGCAACAGCCTGGTTGATCAGGCTCTGATCCACCAGGAGGCCTGGTCTCAGACCGGGCCGCGGGGGCGTTGACCCCCGGAACTCTCTCCAGGTAAACTCCAGGTAAACTCTTCACAGATCTAAACTTACTCCCTGTTCAGTACATCCACACTTACTACTGTGCAATCTACATCTACAGGACCTTAAACTCCAATATCAACCTTGACCTAAAACGCTTTCTTGATAGTTGTGACAGAACCCACAGGCATAACACCAGACAAACATCTCTACGACATTCCCCATGTCCGACTAAACCTTTACAAAAATTCAATGTATGTCAAAGGCCCTAAAATCTGGAACACCCTACCTGAGAACTCTAGAACTGCAGACACATTCATAACCTTCAAAACTACCATTAGAAAACATCTTATCTCCCTGATAAACCCCATCAACTAACTACACGAATACCACCTGGTGGTTCACACTTACACTCACTCACCCATTTGACCATAAACAGAAATATCAATCTCAATCTTAAAATAATGAATCCTATGATACTCCAATACTGAAACTATGTACTGTGCCAAAACAAAAGCATTCACATTGCTAAACTCACAAACTAGTATTTAGTCACTTAGCCATACCTCATAATTTGTAATATTTTAAAATAAAGAATTAAACTAAGTCTGCCCGAAATGCCTAGCCATGCTAGGCGTTCTAGTGGTACACTCTGTAATCATTATTTAACTACATGTAAACCACACAACAACCAAATTCTGTAAATTCAACATTGTAATCTTTATAGAGAATAAACTTTGAATATAGAGAGCAATATCCAAATTTCTTTAATAAAAATGGTGAACCAGCCCCTCCCACAGCCCGAATATGATTCAAAGCTTTCAACGAGACCTAGATCTTTAAATACATTAAGTCTGGGGTCGCTAAGAGGTTGCGTTATCAAGTTAACAGCGAACGTGGGTTGAAAATCAGATGCGACACTCAGGAATTATCGCATGATAAGCAGTATTCATTTTTTTTAGCTTGGCTGGCGGGCAATTTCCGCAATTTTTCCCGACTAATGTACTTAAATTTTTTAAATTAAGTTTTTTTTTAATTTGCTTTAAGTTTTGGATAGAACCTATCTATTATAATTTAGTTATTACTGTTATTAAATCTAGATGAACGCTAAATCCGTAGGGGTCATATAGCGGCTAGGGGAATCTGAAGGAATTAGATTCGATCCAAGGAAAGGAAGAGCAGGGAAGGTTCTATTTCTTCCAAAAGTCATTAGGAGTTTATCTCCCAAATGGCTACAGAGAATTACGTAAAAAAAAAATGATGCGGTGTAGATACGAGGAAATATATAGATACGTTTAATTTGTCCACCATAATACACTTTCTTAATGCCCTAGTAAGGTACGATATCCGATTTTTATTCTGTAACTGACAAATTGAAGCCTAAAAAGCTAACTTCTCATTCTTCCTCAAAGTACGGCACACCAATGTTGAAAAGTTTGAGGTCGATATGGAGTCATTCTCAAGTAATTTATACACACGAACAAATTCCTCACCTTACTAAATAAAATTAAGAAAAAAATCTACACAGCACAAAATAAATGTGAACTTTTTAATAACACGCCATTGTTGGTAATTTAAAGTCAATCGGTATAGGCATTCTCCAGTTATTACAAGACAATATTACATTTCTTTCATTTTATTGAAATTGGTAAATACTTGACTTATACAGTCCAACAATAATGCGAACCTTCCTGTAAATGATCACAGAAATTATCACTATCGCACGCAAATTAATAATTTCCAATTTTAATTATATTAGTAAACAGACAAATCAAAACCTACACAGCCTAAAACTGTACTGATTTCTTCATAGGTTAGATGCATCTGTGGAAAATGCTGTATATATTTTCCGGAAATACGGTAATTTATAGGTAAATAGATGCCCTATATTGTATTTTTAAAAAAAGTATGTTATCGAAAAAAAAGTAGACACTCGCCATCTTGGTTTTTGAATTTGTATTAGAAACGTTGGTGAATGGGGAAGAATTTTTCGTGCTCTAGAGGTTAAAATTGTGCTGACACCTCTCAAATAGGAGGCGAAATTGGTGGATATGCATTCCTGCATAACTTGAGATATCAGGCGACTGGACAAGACAGCTCCAGGAACCTCAGATAAGCTCTCTAGATTTGTGTATAATTCTGGCCAGCATTATTTTCATAGATTTAGTTAGAGTGAGGTTTTCTGAGTATGATACACATTAATCTCCAGTCAAATTGGTGAGTGATATTAAGATATATTTTCAATCTGTTATGTAATTGTGTATATATATAACCATTTATTATTTTTAATATACAGTCCACAAATTTATATATTTACCAGTATTCCTGGTGTATGTATATTTCATTTATAATTAATAGGTCCAGAGCAACTTGTGGATATGACAGTGGTAGGTATCGAAGGGGGACATTTTTGTGACCTAGGTGTCCCAAATTCCCACTTGTCGATGTAACTCTGATTAATAATGATTATCTTTGTTATCATTTACTGTTATGTACATAATTAGTTACATTCAGATAAATGCAATTTTCCACAGCATCAGCGTTTAATGTATTGTAATTTAATGCAACATTATACATAAACAAAATATATAATATATATATATATATATATATATATATATAATATTATATATATATATATATAAATGGAAGCCTATACCTGGAGAGGGTATCAGGGGGTCAACGTCCCCGCGGCCCGATCTGAGACCAGGCCTCGTGGTGGATCAGGGTCTGATCAATCAGGCTGTTCCTACTGGCCACATGCCAACTGACGTACGAACCACAGCCCGGCTGCTCAAGTACTGACTTGAGGTGCCTGTCCAGTGCCTTCGTGAAGACAGCAAGGGGTTTACTGGTAATCCCCTTTATGCATGCTTGAAGGCAGCTGAACAGTCTTTGGCCCCTGACACTTTTGTGTTGTCTCTCAGTGTACTCGTGGCGCCCCTGCTTTTCACTGGCGGAATGTTGCATCTCCTACCGAGTCTTTTGCTTTCATGGGGAGTGATTTTCGTGTGCTAGGTTGGTAACTAATCCCTCTAGGAAACGAAAATTTTCCTATAATTAATGAAAAAAAAAAGTTATCGGAAATTCCTCTCACACCCCAGCTTGGCAAGTCTGAAGCCGATCATCAAGGCATTCTCAAGTTATCGCACGGAAACCAGTAAGACTTTAAGAACGAAAACAGGCCCCTTCCTGCAAATCAATTTAAGGCCCTACTTAGAAATCACCTCATCACCCAAAATTAATCAAACACTTTACTTAACACCTACCAGTTACTCAAAAACTCCTAAATAATTTATGGCTGCTCAACTTCAAACCTAAAATTGTTTCAATTTCATTACTGTATACTGTGCTTGATGATTGCTCAACTATTTGCTCACTACTTCAAACTTAAGTTATTTCAACTTCACTGTTTTAAATTGTGCTATATTGTAATACTGTATTTTTTATATACTACATGAAAACTGTAATTATTCTCTCCCGAACTACTAGTCATACAGCGTGAACTAGTTGAGCATTCAATATTGTATTCACTAATTCACCTAATGACCATATGTAAAATTACAGCACTGTTATTGCCTTATTAATCTTAAGTTAGTCATAAGCTTGCCCAAAATGCTCTGCATATAAAGGGGCTGTGGAAAATTGCATTTATCTGAATGTAACTAATTATGTACATAACAGTAAATGATAAAGATGATTATTATTTATCAATGTTACATAGACAAGTAGGAATTTGGGACACCTAGGTCGCAAAAAATGTCCCCCTTCGATACCTACCACTGTCATATCCACAAGTTGCTCTGGACCTATTAATTACCAATGAAATATGTATAACCAGGAATACTGGTAATATAAATTTTGTGGACTATATTAAAAATAATAAATGGTTATATATATATATATATATATATATATATATATATAATATATATATATATATATATATATATATTACACACACACACAATTACATAACAGAAGGAAAATATATCTTAATATCCAGTCAAATTGGTGAGTGATATTAAGTTGTATCATACTCCGAAAAACCTCACTAATTAAATTTATGAAAACACTGGCCAGAATTATACACAAATCTAGAGAGCTTATCTGAGGTTCCTGGAGCTGTCTTGTCCAGTCGTCTGATATCTCAAGTTATGCAGGAATGCATGTCCACCAATTTCGCCGCCTATTTGAGAGGTGTCAACACAATTTTAACCTCTAGAGCACGAAAAATTCTTCCCATTACACCAACGTTTGTACAAAATTCAAAACCAAGATGGCGAGTCCCGTCTGCGCAGACGCAGGCTTTCCGTTTTCTATGACAATTATTAAATTCAGTATGGCCATCTATTTACATATAAATACTGAATTTCTGGAAAATATATACAGTATTTTCCACAGGGGCTTTCGGCAAGTTCAGCTATCAAAACTTTGGGGGCCCAGTCCCTGGACCCATTACTTACCTCTGTAATCTGTAAATACCTTTGTAACTTGTCATGATTGTGACTAGACCTACCTGGAGTTCATTACCTTTGTAAATTGTGAGTTCATTACCTTTGTAAATTGTGAGTTCATTACCTCTGTAATTTGCTCAGCTATCAAAACTTTGGAGTCCAGTCCCTGGACCAATTATGTACCTCTGTAATCTTTTTACTACCGCCCACAAGATGGGTATGGGGTGCATATTAAACTAAGGCATGTTCACTAAATTGTTACACTCCTTTGTTCAAACATGTATCATGCTAAAATAAACTTATTGTTATCCTACAGGCATTCCCTTTCAGGGATACCTAAATTATCTGAGAACAGCACCCACTGCTTTTTTTTTTTGGTAGTGAGCCGATCGTTTTAGCACTGCCAACTTGAGAGAGAGGCCAGAGTTTACTGGAGTGCCGGTTTCAGCTTAAAATAGTTAAGTAACTTACTTGGTCGCAAGTTTCCGACAAGCGGTAACTACCAGAAGCACCAGTATACGAGGGCGGTAGTGGCAACTGTATTTGAAATGAGGGTGGTGGCCTCTGTGATAGATTAGTGAAGTGATAAAAAGTAGTGGCGACTGTGTAGGAGAGGTAGTGCGACTGTCGAGGTGGTAGTGGTGACTGATAATGTTCCACGAGTGAACAGTAAGGGAGCCAGCCACTGGTATATCAGAGGCCCTCACTTTTACCACCCTTTCCTGTGCCTTCGCGCTCTTTTAGTCCTGTAATTAGTCTATCCCTTCACGATTAGTCTCTTCCTTAACTTAGTTTTAATGATTATTTATTTTTTATTATCACACCGGCCGATTCCCACCAAGGCAGGGTGGCCCGAAAAAGAAAAACTTTCACCATCATTCACTCCATCACTGTCTTGCCAGAAGGGTGCTTTACACTACAGTTTTTAAACTGCAACATTAACACCCCTCCTTCAGAGTGCAGGCACTGTACTTCCCATCTCCAGGACTCAAGTCCGGCCTGCCGGTTTCCCTGAATCCCTTCATAAATGTTACTTTGCTCACACTCCAACAGCACGTCAAGTATTAAAAACCATTTGTCTCCATTCACTCCTATCAAACACGCTCACGCATGCCTGCTGGAAGTCCAAGCCCCTCGCACACAAAACCTCCTTTACCCCCTCCCTCCAACCCTTCCTAGGCCGACCCCTACCCCGCCTTCCTTCCACTACAGACTGATACACTCTTGAAGTCATTCTGTTTCGCTCCATTCTCTCTACATGTCCGAACCACCTCAACAACCCTTCCTCAGCCCTCTGGACAACAGTTTTGGTAACCCCGCACCTCCTCCTAACTTCCAAACTACGAATTCTCTGCATTATATTCACACCACACATTGCCCTCAGACATGACATCTCCACTGCCTCCAGCCTTCTCCTCGCTGCAACATTCATCACCCACGCTTCACACCCATATAAGAGCGTTGGTAAAACTATACTCTCATACATTCCCCTCTTTGCCTCCAAGGACAAAGTTCTTTGTTTCCACAGACTCCTAAGTGCACCACTCACTCTTTTTCCCTCATCAATTCTATGATTCACCTCATCTTTCATAGACCCATCCGCTGACACGTCCACTCCCAAATGATATAAAGCTAAATAGCTTGAACTGCTAGGCTTCCAGTTACTAATGACGCGAGGATTCCATAGTGGCTGCCAATCAAGTCAGACTTTTGCTTTAATATATCAAGGAACCTCCCTTGATGTGGTATACATACTGAGATAGTTGAATTGGTATGATAACGACCTTAAGTTGTGGAGAGATACCGGCAAACATTACAATATTTAAAAAGTTTCGCCACTCGTGTGCAGCGCTGTATGGCCCTTGTGGTTTAGCACTTCTTTTTTATAATAATAATTCGCCACTCGTGGCGAAGCTCTTGAAATGTCTATACCTGTCCATATGCATTTCTTCCCACAAAATGGATGGAGGGATAGAGAGGTATAGATAATGCTGAACAATTCGCAAACTTATGTCCCCAAAATTATGTAGGGAATAAGTATTATGTAATGAAGTTGTCGTAATGGGACTAACAAAATTATATTCATATACAATTATTAGATCAGTAAATAACCGTCAGAAGTAATTAAATAATAATTAATATCAAATAGATTTGCCGCCAGCTCACAAATGTGAGGAATAATGTTGTAGTTAATAAATGAAAAAAATATAAATAATATATATATAGGGAAATGAATCACTGCTGATAAACTGAATAACATAGTTCCGGATTAAATTATTCAATAGGATATCTCATTTTCTCCATTCTTTTACTCTCAATTTGTTCATAGTAACCATGGTTGTACATACCCAATTAAACCAGTCACACATCAGGATCCAGGTGGTGTAACCCGGACAAAATCATCTCCTCGAGTACATCACAATTCTCCGTGGACCTTGATATATTACCGTAATTCAATTTTCGATAACCTTACACTGCAATTATGTATCCACAAAGAGAGCAACAACACACGACCTCCCCCCCTGATAGTTCCTTCCTTACTGCCTCAGAAACTGGTTTTCACTTTTGTAATCACCTGATAATCCTCAGATTTTTACCTAAAAATCCCAAATATTGAAAAAATAACATGAAACTTCGTCAGCTATTCTTAATATCACCAGCATAATTTTTAATGTGTAAGAAAATAGGAAAAGTCGAAGGTGAATATTTCTAAAGTATATTAATGTATTAAAACGTCAACAACATATTTTTAAATTCTAAAAAAACTTACCTCTACAGTATGACTAAATATATTTTACTACAATCAGTTCTATAGTGATCAAAGAAGTGCATTTACTTAAACAAAACAAATACTATTTATAAAAACGGATAAACACAGTGATTCCTTCTCCCTGACAAGCCCAGTACGAACCCATATTTAAACCTCAAAAAACTCATAATTACGCTAATTTACAAGAAGTAAACCATCTTGCAACCTTCTCTGGTGTTCGTAGAATAGTACAGTATGATTTTTTTTAATGCGTGTATATCTAAACAAGGAAAGTTTGAAAATACAACTTACTTCACACAGGTGTGGTAGCTGTTATACTCAAGTTAGCCCAGGTTCACCTCATAAATATATTTTATATGGCTATTAACAGGTAATTTATAACAGTAAGTTCTCTTGTAACGATGTCCTGTGTAGTGCTATTTTGGACGCCCTATTTCCATTCGAATTTACAAAAAATAGCATTATATAGAATAACTTATACAGATATATATATATATATATATATATATATATATATTATATATATATATATATATATATATATATATATATATATATATATATATATATAATATATATATATACACGATGTGAGGCCTTATAATACGCTTGTAAAAATGCAAGTGTAATTACACACTGCATGTGTTATTAACTATAAGAATATTATTATTTTATGTTAAACAAGTCTAAAACGTAATTATACTTTCATTATTCACAGAATTTCGCACTTTTTCCCACAGAGATGCCGAGGAAAGCTAGCAAATAAAAATACGTATAACTACAACTACCATAATACAAATTATAATTATTATTGTTTTATCATTGTTATTATTATCAATATTATTATTGTTATTAAATTAATGAGGAAATACTAAACCCATAAGAGTCCTACAGCACCTGGGAAAAAAAGGGAGGTTCTTATAAAAGTTCACTGGTGTTAAAATATCTACCCTTCCCCCCCCCACAATGAAGGAAGAAGAGTAAGAGTATTGCAACAGTAGTCACTGTTTACTTGCCCTTGATATTTCTTATATTTACTGGTGGAAGGTTAAGAACCATGAACCTTCATTGCTGTTCCAGTGCTCTCTCTCTCTCTCTCTCTCTCTCTCTCTCTCTCTCTCTCTCTCTCTCTCCGCTTATCACATACCTGCTTTATTCTATACTTCCTCCAATATTCTTCATTATATATATATATATATATATATATATATATATATATATATTATATATATATATATATATATATATATATATGGGCAGGGTGGCCCAAAAAAAACTTTCACCATCATTCACTCCATCACTGTCTTGCCAGGTAGTAGGTTGGTAGACAGCAACCACCCAGGGAAGTACTACCGTCCTGCCAGATGACTGTGAAACAGAAACCTGTAACTGTTTTGCATGATGATAGGATTGCTGGTTTCTTTTTCTGTCTCATAAACACGCTAGATAACAGGGATATCTTGCTACTCCTACTTACACTTTGGTCACACTTCACAGACACGCACATGCATATATATATATACATATATCTAGGTTTTTCTCCTTTTTCTAAATAGCTCTTGTTCTTCTTTATTTCTTCTATTGTCCATGGGGAAGTGGAAAAGAATCTTTCCTCCGTAAGCCATGCGTGTCGTATGAGGCGACTAAAATGCCGGGAGCAATGGGCTAGTAACCCATTCTCCTGTAGACATTTACTAAAAAAGAGAAGAAAAACTTTATATATATATATATATATATATATATAATATATATATATATATATATATATATATATATATATTTGTGTGTGTGTGTGTGTGTACTTACCTATTTGTGGTTGCAGGGGTAGATTCACAGCTCTTGGCCCAGCCTCTTCGCTGATCACTACTAGATCCACTCTCCTTGCTTCATGAGCTTCATCGTATCTCTTCTTAAAGCTATGTATGTATTCTGCGTCCACTACATTACTCTCCAGATTGTTCCACTTCCTGACAACTCTAATGTACAGAGAACCTTCACGGCGCGCATAATGGAGATAAAACACCTCAATTACTGGGAGCGCTTGAGGTTCCTAAAACTGTATTCCCTGGAACGCAGGCGGGAGAGATACATGATTATATACACCTGGAAAATCCTAGAGGGACTAGTACCGAACTTGCACACGAAAATCACTCACTACGAAAGCAAAAGACTTGGCAGACGATGCAACATCCCCCCAATGAAAAGCAGGGGTGTCACTAGCACGTTAAGAGACCATACAATAAGTGTCAGGGGCCCGAGATTGTTCAACTGCCTCCCAACATACATAAGGGGGATTACCAACAGACCCCTGGCAGTCTTCAAGCTGGCACTGGACAAGCACCTAAAGTCGGTTCCTGACCAGCCGGGCTGTGGCTAGTACGTTGGTTTGCGTGCAGCCAGCAGCAACAGCCTGGTTGATCAGGCTCTGATCCACCAGGAGGCCTGGTCACAGACCGGGCCGCGGGGGCGTTGACCCCCGGAACTCTCTCCAGGTAAACTCCAGGTATGGTTGAATAAAAACTTCCTAACACCACACTAACTCATCTGAGTCTTTAACTTCCAGTTGGGACCCCTTGTTGCTGTGTCCCATCTCTAAAACATTCTGTTCCTATCCACCTTGTCAATTCCTCTCAGTATTTCATGTCGTTATAATGTCCCCCTTATCTATCCCGTTCTCGAGTGTCGTCAGGTCGATTTTCCTTAGCCTCTCCTCGTCCGACATACCCCATAGCTCCGGAACTAGTTTTGTTACAAACCTTTGCACTTTCTCTAATTTCTTGACGTGCTTGACCAAGTGTGGGTTCCATACTGCATACTCCAACATGGGCCTCATGTACACAGTGTACAGAATCTTGAAAGATTCTTTACTCAGGTGCCGAAACGCTGTTCTTAGGTTTGCCAGGCACCCATATGCTGCAGCAGTTATTCGGCTGATGAGTGCCTCAGAGATATGCTCCGTATTATACTCATCCAAGGTTCTTTTCCTCGAGTGAGGTTTGCAGTCTTTGGCCCCCTAGCCTGTATTCTGTCTGCGGTCTTCTTTGACCTTCCCCCATCTTCACAATTTTGCACTTGGTTGGGTTAAACTCCAGGAGCCAGTTGTTGGACGAGGGCTTGCAGCCTGTCCAGATCCCTTTGTGGTTCTACCTGATTCTCATCCACTTGAATTCTCCACATTAGCTTCACGTAGTCTGCAAACAGGGACACCTCTGTAACTATCGCTTCCATCATGTCATTCACACATACCAGAAAAGAGCATCGGCCCTAGGACTGACCCTTGTGGGACCCCGCTCGTCACAGGTGCCCACTCTGACACCTCGTCACTTACCATCATTCGTTGTTTCGTTCCTCTCAGGTATTCTCTGATCCATTGCGATGCCTTTCCTGTTACTCCTGCCTGCTCCACTAGTTTTTGCATTATCTCTTGATCGGAACTGTGTCGAAAGCCTTCTTACAATCCAAGAAAATACAGTCTACCCACCCCTCTCTCTCCTGCCTTACTTCTGTCACTTTGCCGCAATGCCTAAGCTCGATCAAAAGTTTGTTGGTCCTTATCGAGTAGTTGAACATATCAATGGCAATAAGTATAAAGTTGGAGAAATTAGTACTGGTCTATAAGGAATCGCATTTAGATCATATGAAGTTAGTATGCGATGTTGAGGATATTTCTACCCAGACTAATGTGAGACGCTGACAATCCTCCTGACTCTGTACCCTCTACCTCTAACACTCAGTCAGATGATCAACCTAAATGTCATTATTAAATGTCATTATTCTCTGCGTACACGACAAGTAATGAGAAATCCCCAGGTATCTTTTGTAGATACTTGTTCAGATGTCCCTCAGTCAAAGCTGAAGGAGATCTGCCAACAACTTGTGTTTATCTCCAATTATCATATCTTCACAAACCCTCTCAACATTTATAGGTGCTCCACCAACCTTTTCCTGATAAGCTTCTCCATGACTTTGCATACTATACATGTCAGTTACACTGTTCTGTAGTTTAATGCTACCTGCATGTCTCCATTCTTAAAGATCGGGACTGCATTTGCTGTCTTCCACACCTCAGGTAGTCGCCCTGTTTACACAGATGTGTTGAAGATTGTTGTTAGTGGCACACAGTGCCTCTGCTCCCTCTCTCAGGACCCACGGAGAGATGTTGTCCTGTCCCACCGCCTTTGACGTATCTAGTTCACTTAGGAGCCTCTTTACTTCCTCGTCGGTTGTATTATGTCCAGCACTTGTTGGCGCTGGACACAATACACCATTCTGGTTTACAGTAATCCATTCTGTCTCCACTGAAAATACTTCCTTAAATCTTGTGTGGTTCTTCATACTTTTTTATCGTTTCCTGTGATCTCCCAACCTTCCTTCCTCAGTCTGATTACCTGGTTTGTGTGCACTCACCTGTGGTTGCAGGGATCGATTCATAGCTCCTGGCCCCGCCTCTTCACTGGTCACCACTAAGTCCACTATCTCCCCGCTCCCTGAGCCTTATCGTACCTCTTCTTAAAGTTATGTATGGATCCTGCCTCCACTACACCACTCTCCAGACTATTCCATGTCCTGACAACTCTATGGTTAACTATATTTTTTTTGAACAAGTGATTAGTGACTAGTAATTTCTTAGTTTTTAACCACTCAAAAGGATTATTAAAGTTTCTCATCTGACTAGAAATAGACACATGAAGGATGAGTTGAAAAAAACACTATCAGGTTTCGCTCTCAATAAGCCCATCATTACATTACTCACTTTATCGCCAAGCTGTTTACACCGTTCCGTTATCAGTACTGGGAAATCCTGTGACACTGTTGATGTAGGAGGATTGTAATGGTGATGCTGGTGATGCGCATATATATATATATATATATATATATATATATATATATATATATATATATATATATATATATATATATATATATATATATATATATATATATATATAAGGCATAGGATGGTGACTGGAATACACAAATAACCCTCATATAGGACTAAAAGTAATGACGTTTGGGTCCTACTTCCACTATTAACTAGTCACACTACTAGTGTGACCAGTTAATGGTCCAAATCGGACCGAAACGTCGTCATAAGTTTCAGTCTCCTGTGTGCGGGTTACTTGTGTATCTTTGATGTTAGTGTACAGGAAAAATGGTATAATCTTTAATATTTAAAGGGGTGGAAGGGGAGGCCAACTGAAGGTCTCGTTGTATGAGCGAAAGTTGTGGTGTAGGATCATCATGTGACTAAGACCCGCGTCAGGAACCATTCCGTTTCTTGGTGAATCTCACCTAACATCTTTCTCACTAATGGTTGACTGTGATTAAGAAACGCAAACAGACATGGCTGGGGTACAACCGGACATATGGTAACGCTACGTACGGTTGATAGCCTTTCAACTCTAACAGACTGGTTTAATTGAAACTGACGGTGATGGAGGGTTGATCCAGCTGACTCAACATGAGAGGATGGTGCCCCCATGATGGTGACAAGTGTTGACAGGATGTCAGGGAGACCCGCGGACGGCGAGTGAATGGGTACTGAGGGTGATAGGAGTCAACAAGTCTTCTGACAGACTAGATTTAGGGTATATCAACATTTTTTCTATAATGGCCTTGAGGGTATAATTATTATATAATTATAATCACAGGGGAGAGCTAAATCCCTAGGAATATACAGCGAATGTGGGAGGGGATGGAAGGTATTCAGGCTCAATTCAGGGAACTGGAGCACAATCCAATTCCCTAGATCAAGAGCCCCTCATCAGCGTCAAGGAACTTCCCTTGAGAGCTTTGAGGGTATACTGACGTTGTGAACGCAGAAAAAATACATTTGTGTAGCTTCAACTTCAAATAATCAGTCAAACAATGAGTTCTGGTTCCATAGCCTTACACCTGCTGTCCCTCACCCAGCAGGAAGTAGCTACCTGGGTGTTTGTCGACTGATGTGGGTCGCATCCTGGGGGGGTGGTAGTATACCTTAGATAAGGCTGGGCTTTGAAATGAGCTGAGACAGGATAACAGCTCTTAGTCTGTAAAATTGATTTGTGTATAAAACTTAAAAGCTCAAGTTTACAGGTCTTCCTCGAAATGCCGCCACACTCGTTCACTTTATTTTTTTGCTGCTGCTGATCCACGGAACTGGAGTTGCTCTTCCCCTTCCTCAGATCAAATGTGACTGCCTCTCATTTCCCAGGCGTTGTGTGACCTTCCTCCCTTTAGTTTGATACACAACCGTAGGTCAGTGGCATGTGTGTGATGGACGTCTTCTTTACCTCCGTGATATGCGTAGTGGGGGCTGACTTGATAGCCTTCCCTCCATTCTCCAAGATAGCCGTGGTGGAGGCTGCTGTGGCCTCCTCCTCTCCCTCCTCTATGATAGGCGTAGTGGAGTGTGACGTGGCCTTCTCCTCTCCCTCCATGATAGGCGTAGTGGAGTGTGACGTGGCCTTCTCCTCCTCTCCCTCCATGATAGGCGTAGTGGAGTGTGACGTGGCCTTCTCCTCCTCTCCCTCCTCTATGATAGGCGTAGTGGAGTGTGACGTGGCCTTCTCCTCTCCCTCCATGATAGGCGTAGTAGAGTGTGACGTGGCCTTCTCCTCTCCCTCCTCTATGATAGGCGTAGTGGAGTGTGACGTGGCCTTCTCCTCTCCCTCCATGATAGGCGTAGTAGAGTGTGACGTGGCCTTCTCCTCTCCCTCCTCTATGATAGGCGTAGTGGAGTGTGACGTGGCCTTCTCCTCTCCCTCCATGATAGGCGTAGTGGAAGCTGATGTGGCCTCTCCCTCCATGATAGGTGTGGTGGAGACTGAGTTAGACTTCATCATTTCCTCTACAGAGTAGCGCCTCAACTTGCCTATAAGCACACCATCAATGTTAACAATCACACCAAAAACAAGTGTAGCACCATTAATGTTACTTATGCATAATAGTAATATGCCAATGAACAAATAAAATTTGAGAAATGAGTCTAGTTATACTTTGTGTGTGTGTGTGTGTGTGTGTGTGTGTGTGTGTGTGTGTGTGTGTGTGAGAGAGAGAGAGAGAGAGAGAGAGAGAGAGAGAGAGAGAGAGAGAGAGAGAGAGAGAGAGAGAGAGAGAGAGAGAGAGAGAGAGCGAAAATGAGAATAACACTGAAAATTAAGTCACCCTATACAATAATGGTATAATTATACCATGGTACCTAATATATAAACTTGTGAAACATTACCGTTAGTCTGGTGACGGAGTGTCGAGTGTGAGGCCAGGAGCTGGAGCAGTGACGCTGAGGGTGCTTCCACCAGCAGCAGCAGCAGCAGACCTGCCAGGCAGCTCAACACCACGTCTCCCAGCACCAGGTACACCTTCGCCAGTAAAACGTTTGACTGGCATTATTAACACGAAGAGTTAGTAACCCAGGATAACCCAAGAAAGCCGTTCAGTGTAGCTTATTTCTAGTGGAGTATTATTATTATTATAATAAAAAAAGAAGCGCTAAGCCACAAGGGCTATACAGCGCTGCAGGGTAGGGAAGGAAGCGAGGGTATTGGATGGCAGAAGGGAGAAGAGATGATCAGTAAGTTACAGAAAACAGCGGGGCAGGGGATAGTACGGGGGTAGGGGGTAGCAAGAGATTGAAGTAGAAAGGGCTGAAGGTATCAGAATTTGTGAAGTCAGTTGTTGTCAAAAAGTCAATGAGAGAGTCTGGATGAAAGGTTGGTCCATCAGCGAGAAGGGTAGGTAAAAAGAGAGCAGCAGAGCGAAAACGACGACGGAGGTAAATTCTGCATGCTCGTTGATAAAGTGGGCAGTCCAACAGAATGTGGCTGACTGATAATGGAACTTGGCAATTCTCACAGAGAGGAGCAGGGCGCCTCTCCATGAGATATCCATGAGTAAGACGAGTATGGCCAATGCGAAGACGGGAGAGAGTAGTCTCCCAACCTCGACACCGGTGATAAGAAGACGGCCAGTAACCTATACTCGGTTTAATAGATTGAAGTTTGTTGCCGAGCATAGTAGACCAACGTTGTTGCCAACGGGTGTGAAGTTGGGAAGATATTGCAGCACAATAGTCCGTAAATGGAATACCTCTACATGAAACTGGTAGGTCATGTACTGCTGACCGCGCAGCAGTGTCTGCCTGTTCATTGCCCTGTACGTCAACATGACCAGGGACCCAACAAAAAACAATATCTTTATGCTTGGTAAAGATGCGGCTTAGCCAAAGTTGGATACGGAGGACTAAGGCGTGAGGTGTATCAAATTTCTGTATAGCCTGTAAAGCACTAAGGGAGTCTGAAACAACCACAAATGATGACACAGGCATAGATGCAATACAGATAAGTGTTGTAAGGATGGCATACAATTCAGCAGTAAAAATACTAGCCGAAGATAGTAAATGCCCTTGTACGACGCTGTCCGGAAACACTGCTGCGAATCCTACGCCGTCAGAAGACTTAGAGCCATCTGTGTACACAGCAATGGCATGAGAATGAGAGTGAAAGTGGTCAAGAAAATGAGAGCGGGAAGCGACCGTAGACAGTTGGGCTTTCGAGCAAGGGAGAGAGAAAGAACAGACTCAAACAGCTGGAACTTCCCAGGGGGGTAGGGAAAAGTGAGATGCTACATGTACATAGAAAGGTGGTAATTGAAGAGAAGACAAGAGCGAATGAAGGTGAAGAGAGAAGGGATGGAGTAAACAGGGGCGGCGAACAAATAAAGAATGTCTACTAATATCAGTGACCATTCTATAAATGGAAGGATTGTGGAGATCATGAGAGCGTACATAGTAGCGAAGGCAATGGGCATCACGGCGATCGGATAAGGATGGAACGTTCGCTTCTGCATAGAGGCTCTCGACAGGGGAAGAGTGAAAAGTACCAAGGCATAAACGTAATTCTTGGTGATGAATGGGGTTAAGGCTAGAGAGAGTAGCAGGAGATGCCGCTGAATAGATCTGGTCACCATAATCAAGTTTCGATAAGATAAGGGTGGAATGTAGGCGAAGGAGGGTTCGACGATCAGCTCCCCATGAAAGATGAGCAAGGGTTTTAAGGAGGTTCAGCCGGCTGTGGCAAGTTGCCTTCAGAGAGGTAATATGAGGTTTCCAGGATAACCTACGGTCAAAGAGGAGGCCCAGAAACTTGACTGTATCACGTTCAGGGATACGGGAGCCATAGAGGTACAAAGGATGATCGGAGATGACAGAGCGTCTAGTGAAAGTAATTTGGTGGGTTTTAGTGCTGGAAAATTTAAACCCACGTGTGGTGACCCAATTGGAAACATGGTCGACTGCATGCTGGAGAGAAACTGTAATAAGGTGACAGTCAGCGCCTGCACAGCGAAGTCATCAACATAAAGTGATGACCAAATATTTGATGGAAGACTAGAGGCCGAATCATTAATAGCAACGAGAAAAAGTGTTGTGCTCAGAACACATCCCTGGGGGACACCTTCAGCTTGGATAAAGTCCGGGGAGAGCACATTATTAACCCGAACACGGAAATGCCTGTCAGTTAAAAAGTTCTTAAGGAAGGATGGTAGATTGCCTCGAAGGCCTAAGGAGTGGGCTTGGGCTAAAATATTATACCTCCAAGTTGTGTCATATGCCTTCTCAAGGTCAAAAAATATGGCAATAACTGAGTGGTTATTCGCAAAGGCATTACAAACATACGTATCCAAGCGTAGTAAGGGGTCTATGGTAGAACGTCCCTTACAAAAGCCATATTGACGAGTGGAGAGACTGTTGTGTGTCTCTAAATACCACACTAAACGTCTATTTACTAGGCGTTCCATCACTTTGCAAACTGCACTGGTAAGAGCAATGGGACGATAGTGGGAGGTTTCATGTCCCGTAGTGCCTGGTTTGCAGAAAGGGAGAACAATGGCGGATTTCCACAGCTGTGGAAAAACTCCTTGTGACCAAACAAGATTGAAAGGCATAATAGGCTGAAAAGGGTTGATGTAAATTGTAGCATACGAATATGAATGTCGTCGGGCCCCAGGCCGATGTCGGCAAGCTGAGAGTGTTGCCCCCAGTTTTAAAGTGAAAAGGGACATTATATGTTCTTCTCTAGAGAAGAAAAGCCCAAAGGGGCTAACTCTCTGGCAGACTTTGAGGAAAGAAATGAGGGGCAAGATGGAGTCCCTGAAAAATAGGACCAGATGTTTGCCAATTCTTGGCAACTTTTAGGGGGTTTGCTTATCAACCCCGGGAACCCGCAGAACGGGCGGGTCAGGAGAATATTTACCACTAGTTTTCGTACTTTTTTCCAGACGCACTCATAGGGAAAGCAGAGGTGATGGTGGGGGACATAATCTCCCAGCAAGGGTTTAGCGCCGGGAAAGACAGGGGCCAGTGATCGCCGCTTTCTTAAATTCAAAAGTCCTCTTGGTTTTTGTCCCCGGTACCTGCCCCTGCAGGCGTTTAAAACGTACTGCACGAGCACAAGCGGAGACCCCCAAAGGCAGCAATTTGAAAGCCTGCCCGAAATTTTGGGGGTATAGAATGAGAAGTGCGGTTAAAACGGGGGACGAGAAGAGGTGAAAAAAGTCATCGAGGAGGACGAAGAAGGAACCCCCCTAAAACAGTTAGGTGTGGTAAAGGTTTCCCAATTGCCTGATAAAATTGCCAGCGTGGGATGCGAAGAGGGGGGAAAAAAAGGGGAAAAGAATGAGGGGGAAATGATTGTGTCATGTAAGTCCGAAGAACAGACCAAGTAAAAGTCTAATGCGGGGGAGGAAAACCCGACTGAGAACAATGCAAGAGAGAGTGGAGTCGAGGATAAAAATGGGTGTGAGTCCCTGTTTTTAAAAATGGAGGGGGTGGGGGAAAGGGAAAACCCCTCAAACTGAAGGGCCAGGGGAACACGGAGACCCCCCCAGAGGAAATGGGGGGCATTAAAATCCCCAAGAAAACAGAATCGGTGGGGGTAATGCAAACAAAAAGGAAAATATCCGGAATGATAAGCCCGAGAAGGAGAGGATATAAAGAACAGAGCGTTACCCCCTATACAAGTGGAAGGGCTGCTGTGAAAATGCAGCGAAGTCGAACAAAAAGCTGAGGGAAGGAATTTCCCGGGGCGTGAAGAAGGGCACTTTCATTAAAGGCCCATCAGGAAAAGGTCTGAAGAATACAAAAATTTATGCCTGAGATGGGAGAGAAAACAGAGGTGTTTTTTGGCCCTGTAAGCAAACCCCAAACAGGGGAAAACGGGGAGAGAAACATCTAAAAGCTCCCCCCGATTACCCCTGGGGCCCGCGATTTTTCCACGTAAATAGGCCATGATTGGCAAGAAAAAGAACCTGAAATCCGCGGGTGGGGTTTTCCTACGGACTAGAGGGGTTAAAAAAGTCCACAGCGGGGCGGGGGAAAACGTTAAGCAGCAAAGGGAACGGTGCACTTGAAGAAAGGGTTGCAGAGGAGTAGAGGGAGAAAAGGGCGGGGGTGGATCTGTCTTTGATGGTTTGGTCTCTCAATATATTCGAGATTGCTTAAAGTGTTTCAAAATTTTCGAGACTATTTTTGGGAGACAATTTGGAAATGGTAGGGGGGGGATGATTTAAAAGATTGGAACTGAAATGGACTGTCCCAAAGGTAGGGGGGGCCGGAAGGGTGGGGAAGGGAGAAGCGGGAAAGGGGGACGAAGAGGCAGAAACCTGGGGGGTGGCAGGGGAAGAAAACTGGGGGGGAAAGGGGAGGAAGGTACAGTACTAGGGGGGGGTGAACCTCTACACTTGTCAGGCCATGGGGGGGGGAGAACCAGGGGACAGAGACAGGAAGGGAAAATGAGGAGTGGAAGATGGGTGGGGGTGTTTTAAAACCCCCCCCCCCCCCCCCCCCCCCGGCCCCCCTTTTTGACTTTGGGGAGAGAACAGAAAAAGGTCAACGGACTTGGTAGGGCTTTTGAGGAGGACACAAAAGAAAGTCAGGGGTGACTTGGGGAGGAAACCCCCAGGGGGGCAGAAATGGGGGACCCAAAAGGGGGGGGGGTTTTAAAAAGGGGGAAAAAAAAGAGGATTTCCCCTTTGGGGAGGGAAAAGATGGAAAAAGGGGGGGTCTCCCTTTGGGGTAAGGGTTTTCCGCCTTTTAAAAGGGGGCTTGCCCGGGGGGTACGAATGGGTTTAAAGGGCTTAAGGCAAAAAGGGGGGTCAGACATTAAAAAGGATGGCCAAGACGGGGTTGGGTATCGCAAACGTGGGGTGGCCAAAAAGCGCAATTTTCCCTGGCCTGAGGATCACCTTTCGTTGAACCAATTCCGAAAATAACAGTGGGGGGCATCTGAAAAGTTCAGGCCCTTTTTAGGGGGCGCCACCCGCGGGCCGGAAGCAAAGGACTAGGATTGGGGGATTGGGGGTTAGCGTTTTAAAAATTCAGTGCCCTGCGGAAATTTTGTTGAACATGGTATGGGGGCAGGGAAAAGATGGTACCACTACAAGAATTGAGGGAATATGTTTTTTCAAAAAGTTACAGAACATATCGATATGGGGAAAAACGGAAAGTCATGCCTGGGTACATTCTGATGGTGACGATGCGCGTACCGCTCTTAAGAGCAGAAAAAAAA
Source organism: Cherax quadricarinatus (assembly GCF_026875155.1). Taxonomy (NCBI): domain Eukaryota; kingdom Metazoa; phylum Arthropoda; class Malacostraca; order Decapoda; family Parastacidae; genus Cherax; species Cherax quadricarinatus. The sequence continues at coordinate 25,770,883 of NC_069474.1, forward strand.
TACTTTTCCAAATGGCATAGGAGGCCTTCCAAAACGTGTCAGAAAGATAGGCATAGAGGAAGTCGGTGAAAGTGAAGAAATTTAGTCCATTTTGCAGTCTGAAACTGAGCGTGGAAAAATAAGATGGGACTTTTTTTTTCCAAGGAGAAGGTGGAGAAGTTCTAGCAGGGGAATTTTCGGTTTTGGCTGGGACCAATTGCCCACTGGAAGGGGGGCCGAAAAACCACCTGTAGAGGGGGAGGCCGGGAAAATAGTAAGAAAAAAACGAAGGGCCAAAAAAAACGAAGGGGTCAAACGAGGTGTCCAAGGGGGGAAAAAGAGGGGGGGGGACAGGGGGGGGTTCCCAAAAGGGGGGCCCGGGGGGGTAGCGGGGGGCATAAAAGGGCCCGGGGGGGGGTTCTTTTTGGGTAGGGAAAAAAAAAGGGTTTTTAAAAAAAAAAAGAAAAAAAAAGAAAAAAAAAAAAGTAAAAAAGGGGGGACCCCGGGGGGAAAGGGAAAAAGAAAAGGGGCCCGAAACTCCCCCCGGCCCCAAAACCTAAGCAAATCCCAAATCGATGGAACCTCCATACCCTACCTACATGCCAGTAAACCGGCAATCCGGGATAGCAACCTCACATCTGCCGAGCTACCTCGGTGGACAAAAGAGAGGGCGGCCGGAAATCTGCCACAAAGCATACCTCCTTCGGCCACCACCCCCGGAATCCGAAAGGTGGCTTCCAGAGATACACCCGTCGCCCGAGAGACACCCAAAGCCACCCTCCGGGATACCGGAGAGGGATCAGGACATCCCCAGGCAATCCAGATTCCACGGCAAACTACGCCACCGCCAAGAACCTCAACGGAATGGGATGGACCCCGGTACCCTTTCCCCTACCTAGGAACTAGCGTGCCTGTGGAAAAAAAAAAAATGCCAAAAAGGCCAAAAAGGAAGGGCAAAAGGGAGGGGTGGGGAGGAGGAGGAGGAGGAAAGGAAAAAGGGGAGGATGGGATAGGGAACGGGGGATTGGGGGGTAATTAGGTTCGGTCTGAGGAAGTAGACCGACAGGTCTAATTCCTCAGACCAAGAGCCTCTTCACCACGCCAAGGAGCCCCACTTGAAGAGGTCTAGTGAAGTAGATCTTCTTCCCTAAGATGCGACCCAGAAAGTCGCCTAACACCCAGGTACCTACTCACTGCTAGGTGACCAGGGACACATACCAACAGAAGGCCAGGCAAATAATTCAAAATTACGTGTAATATTTTTGTTATTGAATTCATGTCTACATAAACAAATCATTACGACTGTAACTTGATATAAACAGGCAAATATTTCATTACCACTTGCTTAGCTATCAAAACTTTAGTGGCCCAGTCCCTGGACCTATTATATACTTCTATAATCTCTTGACTACCGCCCATACCATGGTATGGGGGTGCATAACACAGCTATTAACCTTACTTACGGCTGTGAGGTGGTGATAGTGCATCTTGTGAGGGTTGGCGGTGGCACTGAAGGTCTGGAGTGGCACTGACACCAGGAACACGCTGTATGAGAGTCGACCCAGAGGCGCCCACACCTGTCTCGATGCCAACCATGCTAACACACCTGACCAACACCAACACTACTCACGTCACACATACAATTGAGCTTATATTTACATCTGTACTAATTCTATTATTATTATTATTATTATTATTATTATTCGGTGTGAGTGATGCAAAAATAATTGCATTAGGAGGAGATGCAACATTCCCCCAATGAAAAGCAGGGGCGCCACGAGTGCACTGAGAGACAACACAGTAAGTTTCCGGGGCTCAAGACTGTTCAACTGCCTCCCAGCATACATAAGGGGGATTACTAGTAAACCCTTGGCTGTCTTCAAGAAGTCGCTGGACAGGCACCTAAAGTCAGTACCTGACCAACCGGGCTATGGTTCGTACGTCAGTTTGCGTGCGACCAGCAGTAACAGCCTGACTGATCAGACCCTGATCCATCACGAGGCCTGGTCTCAGACCGGGCCGCGGGGGCGTTGACCCCCGAAACCCTCTCCAGGTAAACTCCAGGTATGGGAATCCCTGCAGTAGGATGGGAATCCTCTCACTGCTGGACGGTGCAAAACTGTACATTGATTTATATATAAAATAAAATATCTAGATAATATCAGAGGCTGGTAATAAAATCACTTACATGGTGCCTCTATTGACAACATTTCGCAAACACAATCCTCATCAAGCTACATAATAAAGCCCATTGTGAGGGCGAAACATGTCTCCTGAGCTCTGGGAACCAAAGCAATCGTAGTACTAGGGGGAGAGAGCACAACTTTGTAGTACCCACAGTCAGTGGCCAGGCTTCAAACACCTTTTATTGTACAGCAATAAAGGAATGGAACAGACTGCCTGCACATGTCAAAGCCAGTCATAGCATGAACCAGTTCAAGAAGAGTGCCAAAAGGTGTCTGATGAATGTAGCTACAGAAAGGGAGGGGAATGATTTTCTATTTTTTAGCTAACATACGTGTAAATTTTATCTTATTCCTAGTAATGACCCTCGTATTGTAGTCTTAATGACCCTCGTGTTGTAGATAGACTTAATGACCCTCGTGTTGTAGACTTAATGACCCTCGTGTTGTAGATAGACTTAATGACCCTCGTGTTGTAGATAGACTTAATAGTATGATAATAAGCTGTTATCTTCATTATAGAATAATAATAAGATATTATAATTTTTTTTACACAGGGTTTGACAAGGTTAAGGATCCTTAGTTTTATTGACAAGCTATTTACAGGTTAAGGATTCCTAACTTTATTGGCAAGCTAAAAGCTGTTACCTACATCAGCTCATTTGAAAGCATTTTTATTGTTATGAAACATACAGGTAAAAGGACCCCAATGGAAATAAGTCACTCTGACTTTCTTGGGTTATCCCAGGTTCTCTATACACATGCTGCTATGTACGATAATCTATGTAACTGTATTTGTGTATACCTGAATAAACTTACTTACCACGGTGTGGGTATCTCATAGTGTTACCAGCATAGCTGTGCTCCAGTGCCGACAGATAGATAATTTTAAATAGGTCAGGATAGGACAGGATACTCCCAGGTAAAACCCATGAGGGGTAAGAGGGAAGAGTGGGATGGTGGAAGAGAAGTAAGGGAGAGGAATGGTTAGAGTGAGGGGAAAGAGCCGAGGCTAGACCTGTAGACAGCCTGCACTGTCTGCACAGACAGCCCATGCTGTCTGCCAGCTTAGTTCATATTTCGTGCCACTCAAGTGCTGCCACCTATAGGCGTTGCCACTTCAGCCTGCCTTCCCTTGCCTCACTCTCACTCACACAGCGGCCTAGCAGGAAGACACAAGGCCTACGCCTAGCTCCTCTCGTGGGATGGCCCTCCCGGGCCAAGGGCACAACACACAAGCCTGTGTACCCACCACGACTTAACAATACAGTAAGAAGCCTCCAAAGACGTATCATTTACTCCCCGCTACCAGAACACCAAACAAATTGCTTATAGACCCAGCCGCATGACGTGGGTAATAACGAGTGATGGGAGAGGCTGGGAGACTCACCTGGTCGACCTCTGACGGTGCTGATGACGAAGAAGGTGAGGGCGCCTGCCCAAGCAGGTCTGGCCAGGGAAGAGTAGAGGGCAGCCCAGTAAGTTCCAGAGGCAGGGATGAAGCTCGGGGATACCAACACACCCACCACCACCACCACACATGCCCATCCACACGCCCGCACGCACGCCTGCCGGAGACATATACAGACTTAAGCTCATATGTAATAATAATAATAATAATAATCTTTATTTCTACAAGTACAGTACATGTACAAGGTATACAGACCATAGTTGACATCAGTGACATACTACTATATAGAAAGCCCCTTCTTATGCAGAGCATTTCGGCAAATTAGGTCAGTTTTGTCCCAGGATGCGACCCACACCAGTCCACTAACACCCAGGTACCTATTTTACTGATAGGTGAACATGGACAGCAGGTGTCTTAAGGAAACACGTCGTAATGTTTTCCAGCCGTACCAGGGATCGACCCCTGGACCTCAGTGTGTGAGCCAAGTACGCTACCAATCGAGCTACAGGACATCACTACACCATACTGTGTACAAATATGTACATGAGTTTTTATTTAGGTATTATATGTATAACGGAAAATTATACAATGGCTTGAGGGAACACAAGTGCTATGTGCACACTGATATTATGTGCACACTGATATTATGTGCACACAAATGTCAACACACAAGTGTTGTGGGAGCACAGATCTTTTGAACACACAAAATTGTACATTATATAAACTAGGATAACCCTGTGTGACCTTCGTACACACACACACACACACACACACACAATGTTTCAGATGAGATACAGAGATGTTAGGAAGTATTTCTGCAGTCACAGAGTTGTCAGGAAGTGGAACAATCTGGAGAATGATGTAGTGGAGGCAGGATACATACATAGCTTTAAGAAGAGGTATGTTAAAGGTCATGGAGCAGGGAGAGTGGACTTAGCAGCGACCAGCGAAGAGGCGGGGCCAGGAGCTGTGAATCGACCTCTACAACTACAAATAGGTTAGCACACACACAGAAGTGACTCACAGGCGTGAGGGTGAGGTCGTGAGCAATCATCGTGTGGTAGAGGCAGCCAGCAGCCAGACCCACGAGGTACGATCCGGCACGACACCACGGCATCGTGTAGTATACACTGTAGTACATCCTGCAACACACATACTAGCATTACATTTGTCAGGTTACAGGTCAGGTGAAATCTTACCCTTATTAAATCTATTATATTTGCTATTTTTTCCGTGATAATATGAGAAATCACGAAAGCGCTTAGAATTTCATCATTTTTTCACTGTGGTTATATATTATATATATTAATATATATATATATATATATATATATATATATATATATATATATATATATATATATATATATATATATATATATGCAAGGAATTCGCAAAAGCAGGCGAAATACACACAAACACTGATCTCTGGCTGAAGGAGACTCGAACCTACGAACCTTGGAATAAGGTACGCAGTGCTATACCAATCTACCCACACTGGACAATACCTTGGCGTGCAGCTTGAGCTACACAATGATCCAAGGCAGCCAGCTTTCAGGGAGAAGGCTTACAGCTTTTCATCTCATCCCCTGCATGCATCAGCCTTACTAGAGATTTTAACAATGCAAGGAATTCGCAAGAGCAGGAGAAAATTACACAAACACTGATCTCTGGCTGAAGGAGACTCGAACCTACGAATCTTGGAACAACCTTGTTCCAAGATTCGTAGGTTCGAGTCTCCTTCAGCCAGAGATCAGTGTTTGTGTGTATTTCGCCTGCTTTTGCGAATTCCTTGCATATATATTATATATATATATATATATATATATATATATATATATATATATATATATATATATATATATATAGAGGAAAGAGAGAGAGAGAAGGAGAGAGAGAGAGGAGAGAGAGAGAGAGAGAGAGAGAGAGAGAGAGAGAGAGAGAGAGACTAGGTGTTGAGAGGTCACCTGGTAGCAGGAAGCTCGGAGAATGATGGTGTGGGAGGCAGGTGATGGAGGAGGGTGAGGGCAGCAGGCAGCAGGAGAGTCACGCTCAAGCAGGCGCAGAAGGGCAGCAGGCGGCCAAGTTGGGACTGGTGCCAGCGGTAGTAAGGCAGCAACAGCAGCGGTGCCACCACGAACAACTGCCACTCTACCGCCAGTGACCACAGGTGACCCAGACACTGCCGGGGATCATGAGGCGAAGCGGTAAAACCGTTGGGATGGGGTCATATGGGGGAATGGGAGGTAATCAGATTTGATCCAAGGAATTGAAACTTCTCTTCCTAGGATGCATCCTAATTACCTCCCACAGGATAACTGCTGTTTACAACTGCCCCCAGAGTCATAGTGCTAAATATCCTGACCCTATGGGTTTAACACTCCCCTTAATAATAATAATAAATAATAATAATAAAGCAATAATAATAAAATATTATTATTAAAATATAAAAATTATGTAAATATTGGTGGTTGTGGTATAACACAATGACTTATTTTCTCAAAGACTCAGAGAAACTGTTTTTATACTTGGAGGTACATGTTAGTCACCCCCATGTTCCTGCGTTCACTCTCGTAAGTTACCTGTGTCAGATAATCCATCCTGAGAGTTGTCTGGTAATTCCCGAGTAACGGTAATTTCAGTTCTGTTGAAACTAAAGTGTTGTAGCTCCCATAGATGATTAACCCTTAACGGAATGTTAGACGGTATCCTCACTGACCTGCTTAATTAAGTCTCCCAGCTCAGGCTGACACCACTGAAGTCTCCCAGCTAAGGCTGACACTACCCAGGTCTCCCAGCTCAGGTTGACACGACTGAAGTCTCCCAGCTAAGGCTGACACTACCCAAGTCTCCCAGCTCAGGTTAACACGACTGAAGTCTCCCAGTTAAGGCTGACACTACCCAAGTCTCCCAGCTCAGGTTAACACGACTGAAGTCTCCCAGTTAAGGCTGACACTACCCAAGTCTCCCAGCTCAGGTTGACACGGCTGAAGTCTCCCAGCTAAGGCTGACACTACCCAAGTCTCCCAGCTCAGGTTGACACGACTGAAGTCTCCCAGTTAAGGCTGACACTACCCAAGTCTCCCAGCTAAGGCTGACACTACCCAAGTCTCCCAGTTAAGGCTGACACTACCCAAGTCTCCCAGCTCAGGTTGACACATTTCGTTACTTCATACATATATAACCCATCTTCTGTGATGGAATATAACAAGGACACACACCTAGCTTTATTCCCACTACACAGCTATCATACAGAGTAGGGCAGCAGTACACTGTGGTTGTATTTAAGTCTGTTTAATAATAAAAATTACCAAGTCTCATTAACTGAGAAGGAAATATTACAAGAGGAGCACCGAGGAAAATCAAGTGTATAGTGAATGTCGGTGGGTGTTTGTAAGATTTGACCTCTCATCTTACATAGTCGTGTGCTCGCCATGTTATTACAGTCGTGTGATCACAATGTTATTACAGTCGTGTGCTCACCATGTTATTACAGTCGTGTGCTCACCATGTTATTACAGTCGTGTGCTCACCATGTTATTACAGTCGTGTGCTCACCATGTTATTACAGTCGTGTGCTCACCATGTTATTACAGTCGTGTGCTCACCATGTCATCAGAATGGTTGAAGTTGTTGATGAGAAGCATGTTGGTCCAGCCAGTGGTGGCACAGGGTCGTCCAAACATGGTGTGGTAGGTCGAGTGCCACACTGGACCGCTGCCCAGGTGCCTTAACACACTGCTGCACCCCCACGTCACGTACATCATCGCTGGCACCAGCCTGATAGAAAACACTAGATTATTAACCACGGAGGATAATAATCCAGAACCAGGGAAAATCAGGCGGCCTTAGGTCCTCTCACCTAGAATACCACTCAGAATAGTCGTCTATTATTATTATTATTATTATATTTACGGGAAACGCAAAACCCATTGGGCTGCTAGCGCCTGAGGAAGGGAAAGTATCATATTCGTCCAGAAAAAGCGGAAGTTCCAATTTCTGACACCAAGAGTCTTTCATCTGCATAAGTAAGTTTGTTAAGGCACAGGTACACATAAATACGGTTACACAAATTCTCACATATACTAACATATGCAACAAGATCACAGTAAATAGGTGATATCATAATATGCAAAAGAACCACCGTGAAATATTATTATTATTATAATCAAAAAGAAGCGCTAAGCCACAAGGGCTATACAGCGCACCGTGAAATAAATAGTGAACATCCAAGCGCTTTCGTGAAATCACGAAAGCGCTTGAATGTTCACTATTTTTTTCACAGTAGATGTTTTGCATAGTAACAGATGTGTAAGGTACCTAGGATAACCCAAAAAAGTCAAGTGACATATTTCCACTAGAGTCCTTGCCCTGCATGAAGGATTGTTCACTGAGCTGGAATACACACACTCAGCCTGACGTTCATCAGCCACGTGTGTCGGTTCTGAATATATTGTAGAGATCAATGAAGTATTGCGAAAGCTTACCACACACATGACCGCACACACACACAATGGTCTCTCAAGTATATACACGGACACGAAGAAGTTTCCCCACACGACACAGCAGTATAGGAGGAAATAGTGGAGGTGGTAGAGGAGCTCACCTTAGGTATCGCTGGAGGTAAAAGGTCGTGAAGGAGAACTCCTTGAGTCGCGTCTTGAGAAATGCGGAGACGAGGAAGGCGGAGATGAAGAAGAAGGTGTCTACTGCAGGGTAAGCGTTGAACACCCACCAGTAGCGCCAGTCACCCAGGTGCTGCCGACAACACAATGGCAAGGGAGGAATTTATGGTGTGAGAAGGAGTAACAAGACGTGTTTGTCAAGCATCAGTTGCTGGTTGGTTAACTGAGTTTAAAGCCGTTAGGTTATGCGATGGTCATTATGACTGCATGTAACCTGTTCACCACCAGCCATGACTACTTTAATTGTGATTAAAAATAAGTAATCAGCGTATATACACTAAAAGACATACATTCCTAGGTGAATATATCCTATGGTCAGCAGTATCACCTAATGAAGGATTGAGGGGAGAAAATTAGAAGATTGAAATGAAACAGATGAAGACGTGGAGAAGCTGTGAGTGTAGTGCAGCGAATTGCTATAGAAGTTCAGCTGTATAGTCCTTGTGGCTTAGCGCTTCTTTTTGATTATAATAATAATAATATAGAAGTTCAGCCTCAACATCTATAAGTTCATACATGTGAGAGATGTGAAGATCAGAGAGGGAGGGTACAGCAGCGAGTGTTATCTTACCTGAGTGATGATGCGAGGATTGGCGACGGAGATAAGGAACAGCATATAGCGGTGAGCCATGATAATCCATACCATACTGATCACCCTGTGGAACACCATCAACCATAACCACCAGAACACCTTCCTCCTCCTCCTCCTCCTACACCACAACACTCACAACCTACAACAACATAACAGTATTTCATGTGATGCGTATTTCGTCTACGAGTGAAGCATTGATGAAAAGGTTTATGTAAAACAATGGCAAAATATAACACAACGGCAGTATATAACACAACGGCAGTATATAACACAGTGACAGTATATAACAGTGGCAGTATATAACAGTGGCAGTATATAACACAACGACAGTATATAGCAACAATACAAATACTGTAATACTTGATTACTGTAACTTAGTGTAGCTCATAAGAGAAGCCTAGCAGCTAGGCTAAATGAAACCTTGACTGATCACTAGCAATGATACAGAATACATAATTATATCCGATGGATATACACAAGCATATAGACAAACATATACACAAACATATAGACAAACATATACACAAACATATAGACAAACATATACACAAACATATAGACAAACATATACACAAACATATAGACAAACATATACACAAACATATAGACAAACATATACACAAACATATAGACAAACATATACACAAACATATAGACAAACATATACACAAACATATAGACAAACATATACACAAACATAAAAACATTCACAAGAATATAAACAAGAAAAATAAGAAATTCATTAGTTAAAACAAGTGGAAATACCAGTGCCACGGAGGACCAAGTTATTTTAAATCACTGGCTCTTTTCTGTATGTACATTATTATACATTATTATACTATTATTAATACTAATATACATTATTAATACTAATAATATCTTTATTTCTACAAGTACATGTACAAGGTAACATGTACCTAGTTGACATCAATGACGTACTACTATATAGAAAGCCGCTTGTTATGCTGAGCATTTCGGGCAAATTAGGTGAGTTTTGTCCCAGGATGCGACCCACACCAGTCCACTAACACCCAGGTACCTATTTTACTTATAGGTGAACAGGGACAAAAGGTGTCTTAAGGAAATACGTCCTAATGTTTTCCAGCCGTACCGGAGACGAACGCCTGACCTCAGTGTGTGAGCTGAGTACGCTAGCGGTTGAGCTACGGGACACCTATTATATATTCACAGGGAAGTACAAAACCCGCAGGGGTCATAAAATGCCTGGAAAATTTGAGGTACTCAGGCTTGATCCAGGGAAGGGAAGGGCATGTCCAATTCCTTGGATGCACTGTCCTTCACATAGCATCAAATCTCGAAGATTTTAACGGACTTTGTTAATTTAATGTTAATTTTTACGTTAATGATACTTAAATGAGATGTGTGTTACTCTACGACTATTGAAGGCTCGATCCTCCGTCTTGCAACGGGCAGGGCAGGTGGTGTACCAGGTGGTGGGAAGCTCACCTGAGGCCGTCGAGAATTTGCAGGTGGGTGGTGGAGTGAGCGGTCAGTCGGCTCCAGTTGCGGTTGAGAGAAAAACAGTGAAGTAGTCGAACACCTGTCCATGACAGGTGTGTGTGTAATTAGTGGTCTACGTACATGTGGATAATATATATATATATATATATATATATATATATATATATATATATATTTTATATATATATATATATATATATATAAATATATATATAGAGAGAGAGAGAGAGAGAGAGAGAGAGAGAGAGAGAGAGAGAGTTGGTTTTGAAAAAAATTGAAAAAATGTATACTAGGTCTTTCCCAAAATAAATATCATCAACGCATAAGGTTTTTTTTTTTTTTTTTGAGGAAACTTCTATTTTCAAGATAGTGGCCTGCCTGACCAAGCATTTTTAAAAAACAAAAATTTACCACCTGTGGAGCACCCACAAATGATTTGAGTTTACTTGGGTTGCGGGGGACTGCAGCATCATGCACAGTACTGCTGCTACAGCGCTCCCAAACAACCTGTTAAAACCTGATAACGACAAGGAAACACATGAAAAAGGGCGTGGCCGAGGTATTTTTTAAAACTTTATTGGTCATTAGATACACCCAGTTGTTTTGCGTGCTGTAGATAGTTACATAGGGGTAACTTAGCAGTGTGTTCTACGTACTCTATATGATAGTTCGTAGTAGGAACACTGTTTCTATGAGGGTTACATAGGGGGGACAAAACAAGCCATTTTTACTCTTATATTCCATCAAAACCGAGGGGTCACACTATTGTATGAAATCTGCAGCCTAAACTGGGAGTCTTCATGTGTCACTTGAGCGGAAGACTTCAGTATTGTCAGGTGAATGGGATATTTCAGTCTTATTCATTAAAAGGGTTTCATCAGCTACGCTTGAAAGGTTTCATTGAGGCAGAGCTGTAGCTACTATCACTCGGGTATTACCGCCTCTCAGGATGGTCTATCCCATACACAAGATAAATGGAATTTTTATGAAGATGTGAAGTACTCACAGGAAGGAGAGGTCACTCCTGGTCCAGGTGTGGTGATGGGAATCATCATGACAGGTGACGGTGAGAGAGGTCCCGGTCTCTTGCTGCTGCTGCTGCAGCCACTCCTGCACCAGGACACACACATTATAGCACTCGCTAGAGACCTGCCACTCCAATCCTAAACTAAATTTGCTTCAGTCGCTGCGCGATCCAAGAAAGGTATCCCCGTGTCCCTGCCCAAAATGCTTCGTATGCTAGTGGCTTTCTTTGTGCTTAGCAATACTTCATTACAAGTAAAACTACATTTTGTATACTACAGAAAGAAATAAAGTTTGTCCCGTAGCTCGACTGCTAGCATACTCATCTCACACACTGAGGTCCGGGGTTCCAGCCCCGGTACAGATGGAAACTTTAGGGCGTGTCTCTTTAAGGCACCTACTGTCCAGTCTATGTTCACCTATCAGTAAAATAGGTACCTGGGTGTTAGTAGATTGGTGTGGGTCGCATCCTGGGACAAAACTGACCTAATTTGCCTGAAATGTTCTGCATAACAAGGGGCTTTCTATACAGCAGTATGTCACTGATGTCAGCTAGGCCTGTATACCATGTACATGTACTTGTAGACATAAAGATTATTATTATTATTATTATTATTATTATTATTATTATATTACTACTATTATTATTATTTTTATATTACTATATTATTATTATTATTATTATTATTATTATCCATAAGCCCAGCCTCCTGATCCACTATCCATGAGGCCTGGTCACAGACCGGGCCGCGGGAGCGTTGACCCCCTGGAACCCTCTCCAGGTATACATGTTTGTATCTGGTCATAATTGTAATGAATTCTTTATGCAGCTTGTAAGAAAATATATTTGTCAGCCATAAAGGTATCCCTTTGAGGATACCTAGTTATGTATTATTAACTATATAAATGGGGAAGTACTTAATACGTTGGAAATCATACGCCTGGGGAATGAGAGGTAAGCAAGTTTGATACGAGGAAGGTGAGGGTCGTGAAATAATCCTTCACTAGCATTAAGGCACATCTCCCAATCTTAAAGTGATAAATAACAAAACGTCTTTACCAACTCTGGAAAGAACGTTGTTGCTGCTGAAATGCTCTTACTCCAGGGACTTGGAGCTACATCCCCTTACTCGGATCAAACCTACCATTCACAAGGAGTTGTATGACCTCATAAGGGTTTAGTCGTAAACACGAATATAACAGCAACTTTGATATGTAACTTATGTGCTTCTACAACAATCTTAAAAACTGATGTATCAATGATAGGTTAGGTAAGGTTTGTCAGGAAACAAGACAAGTGTTTCCTGTCGCGGGTCTTAGTCATATGATGACCCGCAGTTCGAGCTTTTGGTCATGTGACCGAGGCCTTACACTGACTTTCCCCTCCACCTCTTTAAACATTGTGGTTATAATTATAACCATTTTCTCAATATAAGATTGTTTTCGTTATGAGGATGTGTTAGAGGCGACCTACCTGCAGGAAGTGTGTAGTGCAGGTGTGAGGTACACAAGTACCGTAGGTGTGCTGGTACCTGCCTGCCATGGTACTCACTGCCTGCCACGACCCACCGCTCTGCCCTACACTATCTTCCTTCCTGTAACACAAACAACATTATATATACCTGCTGAAGAGGACCCCAGTTGGAGGTTGAAATATGCAGATTCATTTTTGTTTCTTGTTTCTGTCTCCATCTTATTTATGTCTTATCATTTTTGGGGTAAATAATTTAGCCTAATTAGTGTTTGAAATAACAGACAAGTTAACTGAAAAGAATTGTGTTGTATTGTTATATTTACGAGTAAGTGATAAGCAATGAACCCATGTGGGTCTACAGCGAGTGGTATGGGAGGCACTGAGGTTCGATACAAGGGAGGATGTCCAAATTTTTTGATCAAGAGCCCCTCACCAGCATCAAGGTACCTCCTTGAAGAGAACCTCCAGGGAGGCAGCAGGTGAAACATTTTATGTAGTGGCCGAGGCGTATCAAGAGAGTTGCCTTCATACTAGTGAGAGGCTCCTGATCTGAAAAATTGAAGCTGACTTCCCTTTCCTCAGATCACGCCTCATTACCTTACATTCCGCAGCCTTTCTATGAAGGGGCTGGTCCAAAATTTCTCTATAGGGGAGAGGGTTAGGGAATTTATTTTGAAGCTTCGTTATTATTTTTGTTTGGGGGACTTTGGGTGAGCTGATGAGGCTTGTGTAGGTTTCAACCCCTCGCCCCCTTTGGCGCCATCACTTAATTAAGAATAAAATAAGAGTCATTTGGGAGAAAAGAGTATAAGAGACGGCCAAGTGTATACCTGGAGGGTGTTCCAGGTGTCAACACCCCCGTGGCCCAGTTGATGACCAGGCCTCGTGGTGGATCAGGGCTTGATCAACCAGGATGTAACTTGGCCGCACGCAAACCAGTGTACGAACCATAGCCCGGCTGGTCAGGTACTGAGTTTAGGTGTCTTGCCAGAGAGTTGCCAGCGAAGCAGTATGTACATCCTACATCCCTTTAAGCTTTACAAACATCCACTAAATTACCTGCACAATTTTACCCCTTTCAGTTTCTATAGTAGCACTCGGTTAGTTAATAGGGTTTCAAACCTATCAACTACCAGATAGTTTTGGGTTATCCTAGGTAATTTATACATATGTTTAACTATGTATGATAACTGTACTTACACCTAAATAAATTTACCTAGTTAAACCACTGAATTGTCGTTGTTTTTTGGTGATTGTTTTAAAGGCCACTGACAGCTTGCTCAGCATCAAGCCCTGTTTCCCGATGTCCAGGAAAGAAATATTGCCCATGGTCGGGCAATATTTCTTTTCTGGAACGAAGAGGTTCCAAGTTAGGTCAGTTGAACTCCTTGCTTAAGCCTCAGCAGAGCGGGACACCTACACACTCACCTGAGTTCCTTAACCAGCTTCCCACCAACACCAGCAAGCATCCACAGTGGAAGGCTGGAGCTGTGCCCAGCCAGCAGAACAAAAATGGTGACAAACGTCCCGGAGAAACTTGTTACCTATGACCAGGCGAGGGCGAGACATGCACTCCACACACCAAGAAAATTGAAACATTAGTTTAATCATTGATTTAAAGCCAATGGGTAAACTTATGTTTATGATGTATAAGGTCTAGGATGATTTTTTTGAGTTATCCTAGATAATTTACACATGTTACTATGCATGATAATTGTATTTATGTGTACCTGTACCTAAATGACCTTACTAAGGAACTAACTATACTGAGTTGTCTTGTCGTGACTCTAAAATGCACACTTTGTGATTCTTAATCAATTAAATTGCATTTATAATAAAAGTTGCCTTTAAAGGATCAGAATTCACTCCCGATTACTGGCGTTGACAAAAGTTAGATAAAATATATTAAAGTACTTTAGTTTACCCTACAATCTTGATCAGATTGTTCGTTCTTTGACACTACTGTTCATGCGAGGGAACACTGAATTAAATATATTAACAGTATATCAGTGTTTAGTTGGTAAGTTTATTTAGAGGTACAGATAAACGTAAGTGCAATTATCACACATACTGTAAATTACTTAAGATAATTCCAGAAAGTATACAAAGTGACTTATTTCCATTGTTTAGTAAGTTTATTCAGGTATACACAACTACAGGACTCGGGGCCAGGAGCTAGGACTCGACCCCTGCAACCACAAATAGGTGAGTATAGATTATCATACATAGCAGCACTGTGTAAAGAACCTAGAATAACCCAAAAATTCGAAGTGACTTATTTTAACATTGGTTTTATAAATTTAACCTGAGATAGCGCAATAAAGTCAAATAATGTTTGTTTTTATTGAGGACCTCTGGACCTACCTCAGGGTGACGAGGCAATACTTGCCCCTGAAGAAGGTGTCCTGCTGAAGGAGGACCTCCTGCTGCAGTGGCTGCTGGAGTGTGAGGTTGTGCGAGGCCAGCTGAGCCTCGTAGTGGTGGAGGTGAGAGGTGAGGGTGCCAGGGAGTGCCACACTGACACTCAGACACAGGTGAGGGTCACCCCTGGCTTCTGTGGCACCCAGGCCCACACCGTCACTCACCTTACCACTAGCGTCCCACACTGTGACCACAGAATGAATTATGTTCTTGATCCAAGGAAACAGAGGTATTTTCTACTAAATGTTGTTCATACTATGGGGTTTTAATAATTAAAATTATTATTACTAATTAGTAGTAGTATTACTACTAATAATTAGTAGTTTTACTAATTATTATTTTTATTATTACTAATTATTCATTATTTTTATTTACTTTAGACTGTAGAATAATGAGTTACAATGTGGTGCTGGAAAGTTGACAATGAACCACAAAAACCATAAATGGAACCAGAGAACATATACACCTGTACCTGATAATGGTTCAGGGCAGACCGAAACATCGTGTAACTATGTCTCCAACTTGTGGCTTTAATGTGAATCATTTAAAATAGTATGGGTCAGTGGAAGGACTGGTAGAGGCTCGATCCTCCGTCTGATGAACCGTCAAATATCATTAGAAACAAAATACGGACAGAAAGTAATCATATCACTGTTATGGCAAAACAAAGTGACGTGAGTAATATATTGTGAAAATTAATGCATCTGAGAAAATTGATTTTTTTTTTTGTAGAAAGATATTGATTTATAGGAGTACATATATTGCATTCTTAAATATTCAGATAGTATAATAATACTAGCCAGGGAGCAGGAGATACGTGTGTACTCACCTAGTTGTACTCACCTAGTTGTACTCACCTAGTTGTATTCACCTAGTTGTGGTTGCAGGGGTCGAGTCATAGCTCCTGGCCCCGCTTCTGTGTGTGTGTGTGTGTGTGTGTGTTACTCCATGAGTGTGTGAGCGTGGGTATAATATGGGAGACAAGTTCAATCATAACTGTAATAATGTTGGTAGAATTACCGACGATATGTTTGGTAAAAGTACGCAAGTGCAATTAATGCGGCATTTTATTGTGTCAATGTTTCGCTCTCCAGGAGCGAAATGTTGCCACAATAAAATGTCACATTAGTAGTCCATGTGTCCTTTTACCCAAGGTAAGGAGAAATCAGAACAAGCGGTGGGGGCTGTTGGGTACTCACTGGTGTTGCTCCAGGATTGTGTGGAGACCAGAGCGAGGATAGAATGAACCACACACAGGTTGTCTGCTAGGTCGTGGCTTCCCTGCTGTGCCTTCGTCGGGTAGTAGTGCTTCCCCAGCTGTCTCCTAGAATGTATACACCACTCACAGTCAGCACACTCAGTTAGCAAATAAACACATCCACACTCACACACATACTCGCAAACACTGGTGCCCTTACTATTGCTACAACTGTTACTAGTGCTACCACTGTTTTTATTACAGTTATTAGCGCTGTTGCAGTTGCTACTGCTGTTGTTAGTGCTACTACTGTTGTTACTGATGACGCTATTGAGTCATTCATTTGTGGCATTTCTACTGTTGCTGCTAGTCAAGTTATAGGTGCTACTGTTGATGCTGCTAACGTTACTCCTGTTAATACCGTCACTGTAACTACTACTGCTGTGTTGTTGCTATTGACTCGGTATCTACCAGTATTTATAACAGTACCGCAGTGAATAGACTTCAAAATTACCTGAGCGAGTCGAGGACCTCCTTGCGGTGCCCTGGGATGCTGATGGCCGATGCTGGTAACACTATCATCATTATCATCATCATCATCATCATCATCATCATTACTAGAAGAGAAGATCCCACTTGCAAAGCCTGGCTCGGATACACAGAGATAAGTAATTTATGTGTCTTGCAAGAATACATGCTTCATGACTAACGAAATCGTAATGGCACGACAGCAAAGAAATCATACATGCTTCAGTGTCTAATTAAAGTATCGCCACTGTTAAATTTGCGTCACCAGTCTCACTTAACTGTTATCATTGTTAAAATCTTCTGTTAAATCTACATAAAAGTTTCGCCAGCCAATGGCTTCTTCAGTCCAATACAACTCTCTCCAGGTAAACTCCAGAGAAGAACGGTGAAGATGAGGAGTTTGAGGTTATCAGTACCTCACCTTGGACTGACTACCTTATTCTCCTCCTCATCTTCCACTGCTCTTCTTTGTACTGGACTGAAGAAGCCACTGGCTGGCGAAACGCTTCCTTAATAAAGATTCCCAAACATTGCACAAGTGTCTCATTCTTCAACTTGTCGTTTTTATAAACCACAAACTATCAGAGTAAATATACGGAGAGATGTGCACGTCTCGGTGTGTCCCTGTGTGACACCTCAGCTATAGAACAATCAGTATACAACAAGGGGGAAAAATATCAGAATTTCCTTGATAAATTGTAAGAAAAGGCCAGGTGGACCGTCCAAAATTCTGGAGCATCCAGAATTACAGTAAAATAGCTTATCACGCGGCTTTGTGAGAATGTGTATAAGAGTATCCAGAACCCAGGCAGGAAGAATAAAAAATTCCTACAGGATACATAGATACCCACGGTCAAAAATTCCTACAGGAGGATACATACAAAGACTCCTACAGGAGGATACAAAGACTTCTACAGGAAGATACATACAAAGACTCCTACAGGAAGATACAAAGACTCCTACAGGATACATACAAAGACTCCTACAGTAGGATACATACAAAGACTCTTAAAGGTGGATACATGCAAAGACTCCTACAGGAGGATACATACAAAGACTCCTACAGGATACATACAAAGACTCCTACAGTAGGGTACATACAAAGACTCTTAAAGGTGGATCGTACGTTGGTTTGCGTGCAGCCAGCAGCAACAGCCTGGTTGATCAGGCGCTGATCCACCAGGAGGCCTGGTCACAGACCGGGCCGCGGGGGCGTTGACCCCCGAAACTCTCTCCAGGTAAACTCCAGGAGGATACATACAAAGACTCCTACAGGAGGATCCATAGAGACTCCTACAGGAGGATACAAAGATTCCTACAAGAAGATACATACAAAGACTCCTACAGGAAGATATATACAAAGGCTCCTACAGGAGAATACATACACTCCTACATGAGGATAAAAAGACTCCTACAGGAGGATACAAAGAGTCCTACAGGAAAATACGAAACGGTAAACTCATTTAGACGGAGGATCGAGCCTCCAAGACTCACACAGGTTTAGTGGTTCACATAAAGTAAATGAGTAAAGCCTAGAACCGAGAATATGAAAGCCTGAGTCTCTTGTTTAACAACAAGTAATGTTCACTGGATCAGTTACGTGATAAAACCTTACATCTTCGTGGCTGTGACAGTGGTACTGTTGTGGCTGTGACAGTGGTACTGTTGTGGCTGTGACAGTGGTACTGTTGTGGCTGTGACAGTGGTACTGTTGTGGCTGTGACAGTGGTACTGTTGTGGCTGTGACAGTGGTACTGTTGTGGCTGTGACAGTGGTACTGTTGTGGCTGTGACAGTGGTACTGTTGTGGCTGTGACAGTGGTACTGTTGTGGTTGTGACAGTGGTACTACTGTGACAGAGACAGTGGTCCTACTGTGACAGACACAATGGTACTACAATGAGACAGTGGTCCTACTGTGACAGACAGTGGTCCTACTGTGACAGAGACAGTGGTACTGCTGTGGCCGGGTATACTCCAGTTTTCATACCCTTAGATCGGTGGATGATAATCAAGCAGGTTGTTGCTGCGAGAGTCTGGCAATACTCTCCCGAGGCTGCTACTGGAAGTACTCGGTAGCAAGTGTCAAGAGTGAGTGTATATCACCTATAACACAGGTGTTTCTACTTCCCCAACACCTGTGCTCATATCATCATGGACAGAAATAGATGTCTATCGTGTGCCTAATATAGTACAGCTTCAAAAAATACCTCTCAAGCCTAGCCGTAAATAACCCTGATTTTTTTTTTTGCCAGTAAAAAAATCTAAGTTAAACTGATGTTATCTGGGCCTTTTATGCAATTTATGTCATGCCTGTGTTGCAATATGCAACATAAGCATGGAACCCACACCTGAAAAAGCATGACAGGTTAGGTAAGGCTTGTCAGGAAACAGGATAAGTGTTTCCTGACGCGGGTCTTAGTCATATGATGATCCACAGCCGGAGCTTTTGGTCATCTGACCGAGGCATTCCACTGGCTTACCCCTCCACCCCTTTAAAAATTATGGTTATTATTATTTGCCAGGAAAGTGTAAAATGTAGAGACGCACGTAGCTAGGCTTATTTCAGAGCTACGAGAAGCTAACTTGAATTAAATCTGAGGATCAGTGACAGCTATCTCCTCGTAGATTTCCAGAGGCAAACTGTGTACATTCCTAGTAGCTTGATAGCTGCTCTGTTAGATAACTTGCACTATTTGTTAGATAACTGCTATGTTTGTTAAATAATTTGTCAGCAAACTGCTGTTTATTAGATAACTTGTTTTATTTGTTGATAGATTGTTAGATAATGTGCTCTATTTGCTAGATAATTGCTCCATTTGTTAGATAAATGCTTCATTTATATAATTGCTCTATTTGTTAGATAACTGCTCTGTTTGCTAGATAACACTGCTGTTTGTTAGATAACTGCTTTATTATGTTAGATAACTACTCTACTATTTGTTAGATAACTGCTTTATTATTTGTTAGATAACTACTATTTGTTAGATAACTGCTTTATTATTTGTTAGATAACTACTCTACTATTTGTTAGATAACTGCTTTATTATTTGTTAGATAACTACTATTTGTTAGATAACTGCTTTATTATTTGTTAGATAACTACTCTACTATTTGTTAGATAACTGCTTTATTATTTGTTAGATAACTGCTCTGTTATTTGTTCGATAACTGCTTTATTTGTTAGATAACTGCTTTATTTGTTAGATAACTGCTTTATTTGTTAGATAACTGCTTTATTTGTTAGATAACTTTGTTAGATAACTGCTTTATTTGTTAGATAACTGCTCTGTTATTTGTTAGATAACTGCTTTATTTGTTAGATAACTGCTTTATTTGTTAGATAACTGCTTTATTTGTTAGATAACTGCTTTATTTGTTAGATAACTGCTTTATTTGTTAGATAACTTTGTTAGATAACTTTATTTGTTAGATAACTGCTTTATTTGTTAGATAACTGCTTTATTTGTTAGATAACTGATTTATTGTTAGATAACTGCTTTATTTGTTAGATAACTTTGTTAGATAACTGCTTTATTTGTTAGATAACTGCTTTATTTGTTAGATAACTGCTTTATTTGTTAGATAACTGCTTTATTATTTGTTAGATAACTGCTTTATTTGTTAGATAACTTTGTTAGATAACTGCTTTATTTGTTAGATAACTGCTTTATTTGTTAGATAACTGCTTTATTTGTTAGATAACTGCTTTATTTGTTAGATAACTGCTTTATTTGTTAGATAACTTTGTTAGATAACTGCTTTATTTGTTAGATAACTGCTTTATTTGTTAGATAACTGCTTTATTTGTTAGATAACTGCTTTATTTGTTAGATAACTGCTTTATTTGTTAGATAACTGCTTTATTTGTTAGATAACTGCTTTATTATTTGTTAGATAACTGCTTTATTATTTGTTAGATAACTGCTTTATTATTTGTTAGATAACTGCTTTATTTGTTAGATAACTACTATTTGTTAGATAAATGCTTTATTAGATAACTGCTTTATTGTTAGATAACTGCTTTATTTGTTAGATAACTTTATTATTTGTTAGATAACTGCTCTGTTATTTGTTAGATAACTACTTACTATTTGTTAGATAACTGCTCAATTATTTTAGATAACTGCTCAATTATTTGTTAGATAACTACTTTATTGTTAGAAAACTGCTGTGTTAGTTAGATAATTGCTCTATTATTTCCTAGATAACGGCTGTTTTGTTAGATAATTGCACTGTTAGACAAAAATATATTAAGTAAATTGTGTATTTGTTATATACCTAATGTATTTGTTCGAGAAAGGATGTATTTGTTACACAACTGTTGTATTTTTTGTCAAGAACAATTACTGTTTTTGTAAGACATTCGTTGTATTCGTGGGAAGCGATAAACCCGTAGGGGCTCACCCAGCCCCGCTAGGAAAATGGAGAAAAAAATCAGTGTTTGATCCCAGGAAGTGGAGAGCAGCTCAACTTTTTTTATGATCAAGAGCCCTTTTTTTTTAAGGGTCATCAAGGGTGTAATAAAGAAATGATTATTATAATCATAACTAAATAAATAAAGGTATAAATAAAACTAATATCCGTATAGTATTTCTTTAATAACTTTATCTTCACATGTTTTCATTACTAACAACACACATCTTTATTATTCATCTTTATTGTTACGCTTCTTGCTCAGGGGAATGTGTTAATATACGTTATATCTTATTACATATTCTATAATCGATCGGTTATTCATTTGATTACTGGGTGTAAATATACATTATATCTTATTATATATTCTATAATCGATCGGTTATTCATTTGATTACTGGTTATATGTATAACTTTTGTTATACATCTGTTTAATTTAGTATATTACATATCCTTAAGGTATTTTTGAAGGTATTGAGAGTGGTGATGCCAAGCGCTTACCACAACAGTTTAGTGTAACACTGTAGGCACAGTATCGTTGGGGCAACATGATAGAAGGGGCAGGAATTTTGATCATATGGAATAAATGAAATTTTGAACATTATCTTATCAATATATTTACTCGCAAGTACGTGATGGTTTGAAAAACCCACAAGTTGAAGATTGAGACACTTATGCAGCATATGGGAATCTTTATTCAGGAAACGTTTCGCCACACAGTGGCTTCATCAGTCCAATACAAAGAATAAGGCGTAAGGAGAGGAGGAGTATGAGGTAATCAGTCCCTCAGCCTGGAGTCGATGTGTTCAGTCCATCAATCTTGTAGAATGTACAGCATAGGGCCGTAGACGTGGCTTATATACTGTAGTGAGGTGATGTGAAGCAGGAGGAGGCGGGGTCATAGTGGTACCATCCACTAGTCCAGGCTGAGGGACTGATTACCTCATACTCCTCCTCTCCTTACGCCTTATTCTTTGTATTGGACTGATGAAGCCACTGTGTGGCGAAACGTTTCCTGAATAAAGATTCCCATATGCTGCATAAGTGTCTCAATCTTCAACTTGTCGGTTTTTCAAACCATTCATCACAACTGTCAGACACTGCAGCATCATGGGATCTTGTTACAAAGAATTCTTCAACACTTGTTCAACTTTTGGACGAAGACCTACTTCGACTAGTGGATGGTACCACTATGACCCCGCCTCCGCCTGCTTCACCTCACCTCACTACAGTATATAAGCCACGTCTACGGCCCTATGCTGTACATTCTACAAGATTGATGGACTGAACACATCGACTCCAGGCTGAGGGACTGATTACCTCATACTCCTCCTCTCCTTACGCCTTATTCTTTGTATTGGACTGATGAAGCCACTGTGGCGAAACGTTTCCTGAATAAAGATTCCCATATGCTGCATAAGTGTCTCAATCTTCAACTCGCAAGTATATTCACACACACACACACACACACACACACACACACACACACACACACACACACACACACACAAACACGAACACACACACACAGATATGAAGCATTGAACTACAGACCAGTGTCACTGACATGTACAGTATGCAAAATCATGGAGAAGATTATCAGGAGAAGAGTGGTGGAACACCTAGAAAGGAACGATCTCATCAACAGCAGCCAACATGGTTTCAGGGACGGGAAATCCTGTGTCACAAACCTACTGGAGTTCTATGACATGGTGACAGTAGTAAGACAAGAGAGAGAGGGGTGGGTGGATTGCATTTTCTTGGACTGCAAGAAGGCGTTTGACACAGTTCCACACAAGAGATTGGTGCAAAAACTGGAGGACCAAGCAGGGATAACAGGGAAGGCACTACAATGGATCAGGGAATACTTGTCAGGAAGACAGCAGCGAGTCATGGTACGTGGCGAGGTGTCAGAGTGGGCACCTGTGACCAGCGGGGTCCCACAGGGGTCAGTCCTAGGACCAGTGCTGTTTCTGGTATTTGTGAACGACATGACGGAAGGAACAGACTCTGAGGTGTCCCTGTTTGCAGATGACGTGAAGTTGATGAGAAGAATTCACTCGATCGAAGACCAGGCAGAACTACAAAGGGATCTGGACAGGCTGCAGACCTGGTCCAGCAATTGGCTCCTGGAGTTCAATCCCACCAAGTGCAAAGTCATGAAGATTGGGGAAGGGCAAAGAAGACCGCAGACGGAGTACAGTCTAGGGGGCCAGAGACTACAAACCTCACTCAAGGAAAAAGATCTTGGGGTGAGTATAACACCAGGCACATCTCCTGAAGCGCACATCAACCAAATAGCTGCTGCAGCATATGGGCGCCTAGCAAACCTCAGAACAGCATTCCGACATCTTAATAAGGAATCATTCAGGACCCTGTACACCGTGTACGTTAGACCCATATTGGAGTATGCGGCACCAGTTTGGAACCCACACCTAGCCAAGCACGTAAAGAAACTAGAGAAAGTGCAAAGGTTTGCAACAAGACTAGTCCCAGAGCTAAGAGGTATGTCCTACGAGGAGAGGTTAAGGGAAATCAACCTGACAACACTGGAGGACAGGAGAGATAGGGGGGACATGATAACGACATACAAAATACTGAGAGGAATTGACAAGGTGGACAAAGACAGGATGTTCCAGAGATTGGACACAGTAACAAGGGGACACAGTTGGAAGTTGAAGACACAGATGAATCACAGGGATGTTAGGAAGTATTTCTTCAGCCACAGAGTAGTCAGTAAGTGGAATAGTTTGGGAAGCGATGTAGTGGAGGCAGGATCCATACATAGCTTTAAGCAGAGGTATGATAAAGCTCACGGCTCAGGGAGAGTGACCTAGTAGCGATCAGTGAAGAGGCGGGGCCAGGAGCTCGGACTCGACCCCCGCAACCTCAACTAGGTGAGTACAACTAGGTGAGTACACACACACACACCATATACACGTGAGTGCACTGGAAGTTTTATGACTAAGTTACTGAGATAAAACAAGAAAGACAAGGATGTGACCATCGCATTTTCCTGGACTGCCAGAAAGCATTTGGCAGAGTTCACCACCCAAGACCGAGCCACAAACTAAAGCAAGTAATAAAGACACCCAAGTGTTGCACATATCTTATTCGTCAACCTGTCGCCACTCACGAAATCGTAATAACACAGTATTACACGCCATTAACAACATGAAACAAAGAGGAGTAAGAAGATAGTCATATAGTGAACCAAGGTGTACCTACGAGGCGGACGACAAACCACTAACAATATGGGAGGAACTATCAAGTTGCATTTAGATAAAACAAAAACGTGGGTATTCTCTATCCCTCAAGGAATAATTTTGATTTTGTCGCCGAAGAGGCTAGTTGCTAGTTCGTTGTGCGCCCCTTATCCATCCTGTGGACGGTAGCACAAGAGCAAATGGATACACAAAAGGCCTAGGAACTAGGCTACAAAAAAAAAGATTAACAGGTATTTCTAGATTTATATTTACAATTTGCCTTAAATGTTGGAAGCAAATTGACGATCAGTTAATACAAGGACCACTATGTTCCCCACACACACACACACACACACACACACACACACACACACACACACACACACACACACACACACACACACACACACACACACATGCACACGCACACATGCACGCACACGCACACATGCACACGCATACATACACACACAAATACATACACACACACTAATATATATATATATATATATATATATATATATATATATATATATATATATATATATATATATATATATATATATATATATATATATATATGTCGTGCCGAATATGTAAAACTGGTCATTTAGCAAGAACTCATTTAAAATTAAGTCCTTTCTAAAATTTTCTCTTATACGTTTAAAGATACATTTTTTTCATTAATGTTGATGTAAAAAATTATAATTTTGCACCAAAAGGAACTTAGAAAACTTACCTAACCTTATTATAAAAAGCGCAATTTATTTTAACCTAACCCAACTAAATATATTTTAAATACGTCTACAATAATTTAGTACTAAACAAACACAATCAAATATATTTTTTTCGTTAGGTTCAGAATGATTTTGGCGAAATTGTTGCATACACAAATTTTCACTTGTCCTATATGGCAAGATGAGCGTTGCTATTTAAGCCAAGATCGCAAGTTCTGCCTATTCGGCACGACATATATTATATATATACATATTATATATATATATATATATATATATATATATATATATATATATATATATATATATATATATATATTTATATATATATATATATATATATATATATATATATATATATATTTATATATATATATATATAATATATATAATATATATATATATATATATATATATATATATATATATATATATATATATATATATATATATATATATATATATATATATATATATATATAATGTGCCGAATAGGTAAAGTTGGTCAATTAGCAAGAACTCATTTAAAATTAAGTCCTTTCTAAAATTTCTATTATACGTTTAAAGATATATTTTTTCATTTATGTTTATGTAAATAATAATAATTTTGTGCCAAAAGAACCTTTGAAAACTTACCTAACCTTATTATAACAAGCGTAATTTAATTTAGCCTAATCCAACTAAATATATTTTAGGTAAGTTTACAATAATTTAATAATAAACAAAGAATGAAATATATTTTTTTTTCGTTATGTCCAGAATGATTTTTGCGAAATTATTACATACACAAATTTTCGTTTGGCATATTCGGCAAGAAGAGCGTTGCTATTTAAGCCAAAATCGCAAGTTTTACCTATTCAGCACGACATATATATATATATATATATATATATATATATATATATATATATATATATATATATATATATATATATATATATAAGAACATTTTGCAAGTAACCTAACATTAGTTAAACCGGTGACATGCTACTTGCAGCTCGTCTCTAGCCTCTACTGGCGGCTATTCTAGTCTCTTATTTTTACGTGAGCCTAGTGTCCACAGCTATCATTAGTTCAGCCTTGCTTCACTTTATATATATAAGTTCACTTACACACATCTATCACAGTCTAAAGTGGCTACACCATTTCTCTTACTATATATCGCGTGAAGATACATCTCTCCATAATTTATACATAAAAAAAATCCAGTCAGGATTAAAGATAATTTTGATAATTTCAATAATTTCAATTGTAATTATATTAGCAGAGAAAAGGTTATTTGATGCTATGAACGTTTTCTATGTGGATTATATATATATATATATATATATATATTATATATATATATATATATATATATATATATATATATATATATATATATATATATATATATATATATATGCGGAAAAAAAAACCACGGGGAGAGTTGAATGATAGCTCTAGGCCTTTGGTGTTGCAAACAAGATATCGGAGCGCTTGCAATGCTGCAGAAATGAGTAGTAAGTCCAAGCTGATTCGTTCAGGGAAACGTTCTAGCTCGAATGAATCTACCTGGACTTCCTACTCATTTCTGCAACATTGCAAGCTCCTGATGATGTATTGATTTCAACACGAAATGCCTAGGGCTATCATTCAACTATCACAGTGGTTGTTTTGCGCATATATATATATATATATATATATATATATATATATATATATATATATATATATATATATATATATATATATATATATATATATATATATATGAACCAACTTGTATTACTGAGTTCTTAAAACATTTTCTAAAATACAGTAAATTTAGCAACATACAACTTGTAAACAACAGTGGACACCTGTAAACAACTGTATCTTCAACAAGTGTCATGTATTATACATCTGCCAGTGATGTATTACACCGTAAACACCTCCCCCAAAAAATACACATCCCTAGACACTTGAAAACAGAGATATACATATTTGAAAGTTTATATTGCTCATGTGTAAAAATTTGTTTTTACAATCGCTTACAAACATGCATATGTTTTTTTTTTAAATAATACACACTCGTAAATAATAGTATTAATAAACAATGGAAATAAAGTTGTGTAAATGTTCATGACTTGTAAACAATAGTCTACATCTAGGTAAACAATTTATAAATACACTCTGCAAGTAGACTAGGTTTTCCACCCAATAAGTTGCAACTTAATTAATGTTATATTTAGCTGTATTTATTGCCTCTATGCATAAATACAGCTGTGGCACTTGTAATACAACGAATTTATGTTTGATTTATAACCCACACACACAAAATAATAATTAATAATAATACTAATAATAATGATTATTAATATTACTTTTAAAAATAAGTATATTTAGTTATTATTATTATTTGGGGAGTATTAAACCCTTAAGATCACACAGCGGTGGGACTGAGAGGTAATCAGGTTTAATCCGAGGAATTGATATCAAGGCGCCCCTTAATAATAATAAAATAATAATAGGTAACATTTATTTTGGTGCTCTACTGAATTTTCCATAAATTTGTGATCGAATTTTTATAATATTTCTTGATCTGTGCTCTGGAGGTAGTTTGATTTTGTGCTAACTGGGGAAAAAATAGCAGTTTTTCGTAATATTTTGGCTCAAAAATCAACATAGAAGCCCCGTAACCTAATGTATCCTAACGTAACCTAACCTAACCCAACCAGACCCATCCAAACGTAACCTAATGTATCCTAACGTAACCTAACCTAACCAAACCAGACCCATCCAAACGTAACCTAATGTATCCTAACGTAACCTAATCTAACCCAACCAGACCCATCCAAACGTAACCTAATGTATCGTAACGTAACCTAACCTAACCCAACCAGACCCATCCAAACGTAACCTAATGTATCCTAACGTAACCTAACCTAACCCAACCAGACCCATCCAAACGTAACCTAATGTATCCTAACGTAACCTAACCTAACCCAACCAGACCCATCCAAACGTAACCTAATGTATCCTAACGTAACCTAACCTAACCCAATCAGACCCATCAAACCCAATCTAACGTAACCTAACCTTGTGCAACCCAACCTAGCTTAAGTAAGCCTAACCTAACCCAACGTAACCCAACCAAACTTAGCCTAACCTAATCTAACCTAACCTTACCCACTAAGTAACTAATCAACACTGGTATTTATATTTACCGTGAAGTTGCAGTGACGCCTGTCTTCTCCACTGAAGTTGCGATGGATAATTGTCTTCTCCACTAAAGTTACAAAGGACGCCTGTCTTCACCAAAGTTACAAAGGACGCCTGTCTTCACCAAAGTTACAAAGGACGCCTGTCTTCACCAAAGTTACAAAGGACGCCTGTCTTCACCAAAGTTACAAAGGACGCCTGTCTTCTCCACCAAAGTTGCAGATTTTGGCTTAAAATGTTGAGACTCGGGAGACATTGCTCTGGTGTTGGTATTATTGGAACTGTTTACCTCACTGGCCCGGTGAGTCACGTGACTGTATGCTACTCGCTGATTGGCTGACTGTCCTGTCTATTTTGGCACATACATTTAAACTCCCATAAAAATAATCTTGTTGTTAATAACTCCCCAAAAAACAATTTGCACAAGAAATGACTATTTTTGCCGGGCTATAGATAGAGTCTTTGTGTTTTAAAATGTAAATAAAAAGTTTGCTCATCCGAGCCCCTAAAATAAATATTAGCCTAATAATAATAATGACACTAATAATAGTAACGAGAATAATAATAATAATAATAATAATAATAATAATAATAATAATAATAATAATAATAATAATCTGAACAGCATTAAATATTTTCAATATTCAACAAACATTTCATAATACTCATTTATATTTATACATGCTAAAAACTACCACCACTTTTATATTTTTAATACAGTAATATACAGCAGGTAATAAAGCCATTCCAACAACATTTTTGATAGGGGGTGTGAAGGATTGTATTTTTTTTATATAATACAATATACAAGTGTAACAACAGAGGACCAAGTGTACTCTCACGTGGGAGTCCTGACGTAGCAGTATTACTGCGGAGTCCTTTTTCTTCTTGGGTATGTACCTTGTAATTAGGTTTAAGCTTGTCCTCAGACCATACTTACGTTTTTCAACGCTTCTCACATCCACAGTGTATCGTATGTTCGTTCAACTTGCCCTACCAGCAGATGTAGTCCTTCTTATTTATGAATTTTTCGCGACTAAATTTAGTGAATTTAGGCCTGGTCTGGGACCGAGTGGGAGGACTAACGACTCCCAGAATCTACATCAGTTAGATTAATTAACGTTATAAGACGTAGTTGAACGTAATTTAAAGGTAGAAATTAGCATAAGGAAGGACTGGATCTGGTGGAATCATGGGCCGAACAATAGGAAGGTTAGTGAATATCTTGAATGTGCGAAAATACAGGCAATAATGTACTTTAGAAAACACCCGTACCACCAACCCGGAGTTGTGTGGTTAAGTGGGTTTCAAGCCTATCGACTACACGAGGGTCATTAAGGCTGCATGTCACCTGTTCGCCACCAGTCAAGAATACTTCGAGTCCCAAATATAGGCCTATGAGGGATAAACGAAAACTAAAGTATATATATATATATATATATATATATATATATATAATATAATATATATATATATATATATATATATATATATTTCTGAGATATAAACCCCTTCAATTGTACATGCACTGTTGCTCTCAGTGTGTAGGCTGAACATGAACGTAGGCCTACTGAGGTTCTGATATTTGATATGGCTTCTCCAGACATTTGATGAGTAGTAGGAGTCAATAGGTGAGCGTAGTTCACCTGGATGTGGGGTACCTAAGGACCCTCAGAAGTGGGATACCTGAGGGCCCTCAGGTGCTAGGAGGCGCGGGTGAAGGTGGAATACCTGAGGGCCCTCAGGTGCGATGTGGCTGTGATGAAGGGTCACTAGGAGGGACGGTGGTGTTGCTACCGTGGACCCCTGACGAGGCTGCCTGCAGCTCCCTCAAGATGTCTTCGTTCTCCTTCCTCACTGAAAGTAAACAATTTTGCTACTTAAGAAAAAAGGAAAAAAATCTTAAGATATTCAATATTTTCTCTATTTTCTTATTCATTAAATATAAATAATACTGTTACATAGCATTAAATTGAACAAATTTTTAACATTTTAAAATGTTTTAAATTTAATTTAATATGTATTTCTCTGCATAATATACATAGTGTATATTGTTACATATTAGACCAAAGACAAAGTTATTATTCATTAAAAATACTGTTACATATGGAATAAAAGAAAAAAAATCGCGTTTTGCATTGGATTTATACATTTTATTCCCTGAAAATTAAAAACACTGCTACATGAAGGAAAAATAAAAATATTCTTAATTATAATTATCAAGAAAATTATAAAACTTTTCAATACTCATACGAAATGTTTCTTTTCTTTCTTACTGAATGTTTTCGAAAAATATTGGAACAAAATATATGTGATAAAGGGAAAAATGCCACCTTTGTACTCTTGTTGGTACCACCCCAGGTATCTACCTCACTCTGACCATCTACCAGCGTAGCTACTTACCATTCCAGTCATATAGTACCACCATCACATACCATTCCAGTAATATAGTACCACCATCACATACCATTCCAGTCATATAGTACCACCATCACATACCATTCCAGTAATATAGTACCACCATCACATACCATTCCAGTAATATAGTACCATCACATACCATTCCAGTAATATAGTACCACCATCACATACCATTCCAGCAATATAGTACCACCATCACATACCATTCCAGTCATATAGTACCACCATCACATACCATTCCAGTAGCTACCAGTTCAGTCACCTACCAGTCCAGTAGCTACCAGTTCAGTCACCTACCAGTCCAGCAGCTGCCAGGTCAGTCACCTACCAGTCCAGCAGCTACCAGTTCAGTCACCTACCAGTCCAGTGTACCACTTCAGTCACTACCAGTCCAGAAGCTACCAGTTCAGTCACCTACCAGTCCAGAAGCTACCAGTTCAGTCACTACCAGTCAGAAGCTACCAGTTCAGTCACCTAGCAGTCCAGCAGCTACCAGTTCAGTCACCTACCAGTCCAGTAGCTACCACTTCAGTCACCTACCAGTCCAGTAGCTACCACTTCAGTCACCTACCAGTCCAGAAGCTACCAGTTCAGTCACCTACCAGTCCAGAAGCTACCAGTTCAGTCACCTACCAGTCCAGAAGCTACCAGTTCAGTCACCTAGCAGTCCAGCAGCTACCAGTTCAGTCACCTACCAGTCCAGTAGCTACCACTTCAGTCACCTACCAGTCCAGTAGCTACCACTTCAGTCACCTACCAGTCCAGAAGCTACCAGTTCAGTCACCTACCAGTCCAGCAGCTACCAGTTCAGTCACCTACCAGTCCAGTAGCTACCACTTCAGTCACCTACCAGTCCAGTAGCTACCACTTCAGTCACCTACCAGTCCAGTAGCTACCACTTCAGTCACCTACCAGTCCAGAAGCTACCAGTTCAGTCACCTACCAGTCCAGCAGCTACCAGTTCAGTCACCTACCAGTACAGAAGCTACCAGTTCAGTCACCTACCAGTCCAGAAGCTACCAGTTCAGTCACCTACCAGTCCAGCAGCTACCAGTTCAGTCACCTACCAGTCCAGAAGCTACCAGTTCAGTCACCTACCAGTCCAGAAGCTACCAGTTCAGTCACCTACCAGTCCAGAAGCTACCAGTTCAGTCACCTACCAGTCCAGAAGCTACCAGTTCAGTCACCTACCAGTCCAGCAGCTACCAGTTCAGTCACCTACCAGTCCAGAAGCTACCAGTTCAGTCACCTACCAGTCCAGCAGCTACCAGTTCAGTCACCTACCAGTCCCTACGTAAAAGAAATGCAATACAATGCCTTTACCGCAATATTTTTGTCAATTTTAAAATAAGTGACTCTCTCTCTCTCTTTCTCTTTCACTGTTGATGGTTTTCAAAAACTTTTCTTTCTGTTTTTGTTACATTTCCATTTATAAGTTTGTCGCAGGTTATGGTGTCTCCCATCATCTTGCTCAAGACCATTTGCAAAGGCTTTTAGGTTTCCTTTGAAAGTTATTTCCCCAAAAATTTTGGGATCCATTTCGTTGCACACATAAGTTCTCATATATTTGTGTGTGTATCTGTGGTAAGGTGAAGCGTCATGGACACCTACATGAACGGAAGAAACATAAATTACTGACTGTATGATATGATTCTAGACAAGAGGGGGCTGGAGAGGCACCTAAACTCAGTACCTGACTAGCCAGGACTGTGGTTCGTACGTTGGTTTACGTGCGGCCAGCAGTAACAGCCTGGTTGATCAGGCCCTGATCCACCGCGAGGCCTGGTCCTTGACCAGGTATTACGGGAGACCTTGTATGTTAGAACACTATCGTCCTGACTTCCCTATAGTGTATAGAAATATACCTAGATGGATGAATCTTATTAAAGGCAGCTGGTCGAGTGGTTAGCGCATTGGCCTGTCAGTTTTAAGACTCACTCGCCATGGGTTCAAACCCCACCCATTCCCTGATTAGAACGCTATCGTAGCATTTGCCAGAAATGATTAGGATACCTCTTAACTAATTTTAAGTGCTACAGCAGCTAACTCTATTCATTACAAGGAGTGGTTATAACTATGACCAAAACTTTTAAAAGGGTGGAGGGGTAAGCCACTGGAAGGCCTCGGTCAGATGACCAAAAGCTCCAACGGCGGATCATCATCTGACCAAGACAGGAAACACTTGTCCTGTTTCCTGATAAACCTTCCCTAACCGTGTTCCGTACTCGATCACTAGTGCACTCAGCTCACACACTGAGGTCCGGAGTTCGAATCTCCGGTCCAGGTGGAAAACATTAGGACGTATTTCCATAAGACACCACCTGGGCGTTAGTCGACTGGTGTGGGTCGCATCCTGGGGCAAAACTGACCTAATTTGCTCGAAATGCTCTGAACATCACAAGCACCTTTCTATATAGTAGTATGTCATTAATGTCAGCTAGGCCTATATACCCTGTACATGTATTAACCTATCCTAACTGCAAGGAGTGGTGGAGGCTTGTGAGGCTCGATACTCTATCCGGTAATCTCCTCTGAAATGAGTGATAGCCTCCTTCCTTCTGGACCGGGAGGAAGGACGTAATCTCACACCATTGTCACGACCACAGCAAGAACAAGGCGAAGAACTTTGTCTCGTGCATCATTACCAAGAAAATTGCTGTAGTTTTCCTGTATGTTGAACTCTGCAGTCGTCTGTCTGCAGCTGCTCTGCAGTTACTAAAATTATCTCCAAATAAAGTTTTTTCAGCATCTTCCGTTTATTTATATTTTCATTTAATTCTTCGTCAAGAGTGAAGAGCTTGTTCCAGCTTCACTGTTCTCCCAGGCAGTGAAGAGCTTGTTCCAGCTTCACTGTTCTCCCAGGCAGTGAAGAGCTTGTTCCAGCTTCACTGTTCTCCCAGGCAGTGAAGAGCTTGTTCCAGCTTCACTGTTCTCCCAGGCAGTGAAGAGCTTGTTCCAGCTTCACTGTTCTCCCAGGCAGTGAAGAGCTTGTTCCAGCTTCACTGTTCTCCCAGGCAGTGAAGAGCTTGTTCTCGCTTCACTGTTCTCCCAGGCAGTGAAGAGCTTGTTCTCGCTTCACTGTTCTCCCAGGCAGTGAAGAGCTTGTTCCAGCTTCACTGTTCTCCCAGGCAGTGAAGAGCTTGTTCCAGCTTCACTGTTCTCCCAGGCAGTGAAGAGCTTGTTCCAGCTTCACTGTTCTCCCAGGCAGTGAAGAGCTTGTTCCAGCTTCACTGTTCTCCCAGGCAGTGAAGAGCTTGTTCTCGCTTCACTGTTCTCCCAGGCAGTGAAGAGCTTGTTCTCGCTTCACTGTTCTCCCAGGCAGTGAAGAGCTTGTTCCAGCTTCACTGTTCTCCAGGCAGTGAAGAGCTTGTTCCAGCTTCACTGTTCTCCCAGGCAGTGAAGAGCTTGTTCTCGCTTCACTGTTCTCCCAGGCAGTGAAGAGCTTGTTCCAGCTTCACTGTTCTCCCAGGCAGTGAAGAGCTTGTTCCAGCTTCACTGTTCTCCCAGGCAGTGAAGAGCTTGTTCCAGCTTCACTGTTCTCCCAGGCAGTGAAGAGCTTGTTCCAGCTTCACTGTTCTCCCAGGCAGTGAAGAGCTTGTTCTCGCTTCACTGTTCTCCCAGGCAGTGAAGAGCTTGTTCTCGCTTCACTGTTCTCCCAGGCAGTGAAGAGCTTGTTCCAGCTTCACTGTTCTCCCAGGCAGTGAAGAGCTTGTTCCAGCTTCACTGTTCTCCCAGGCAGTGAAGAGCTTGTTCTCGCTTCACTGTTCTCCCAGGCAGTGAAGAGCTTGTTCCAGCTTCACTGTTCTCCCAGGCAGTGAAGAGCTTGTTCCAGCTTCACTGTTCTCCCAGGCAGTGAAGAGCTTGTTCTCGCTTCACTGTTCTCCCAGGCAGTGAAGAGCTTGTTCTCGCTTCACTGTTCTCCCAGGCAGTGAAGAGCTTGTTCCAGCTTCACTGTTCTCCCAGGCAGTGAAGAGCTTGTTCCAGCTTCACTGTTCTCACAAGCAGTGAAGAGCTTGTTCCAGCTTCACTGTTCTCCCAGGCAGTGAAGAGCTTGTTCTCGCTTCACTGTTCTCCCAGGCAGTGAAGAGCTTGTTCTCGCTTCAATGTTCTCCCAGGCAGTGAAGAGCTTGTTCCAGCTTCACTGTTCTCCCAGGCAGTGAAGAGCTTGTTCCAGCTTCACTGTTCTCCCAGGCAGTGAAGAGCTTGTTCCAGCTTCACTGTTCTCCCAGGCAGTGAAGAGTCATAGCCTCAAATGTTACCAAACACTCAAATAAGCAAGAGTTGTATAATTTAACTTCATCGCTTAATTTACACAGTAAAGAGTTGTACATTTAAGATGGAAGGTTTATACTTGTTGATGGAAGGTTTATACTTGTTGATGGAAGGTTTATACTTGTTGATGGAAGGTTTATACTTGTTGATGGAAGGTTTATACTTGTTGATGGAAGGTTTATACTTGTTGATGGAAGGTTTATACTTGTTGATGGAAGGTTTATACTTGTTGATGGAAGGTTTATACTTGTTGATGGAAGGTTTATACTTGTTGATGGAAGGTTTATACATTAAGACTTTGGACTTGTCAAGTGACGATTTTCTGTGATGTGAAAGTATTATAGTGTCAGGAAACAACACAGTGTTTCATGACCCGAGTCTTAGTGAGATGATGACCTGTGGCAGGCCAAGCATCCGTTGACCTGTGGCAGGCCAAGCATCCGTTGACCTGTGGCAGGCCAAGCATCCGTTGACCTGTGGCAGGCCAAGCATCCGTTGACCTGTGGCAGGCCAAGCATCCGTTGACCTGTGGCAGGCCAAGCATCCGTTGACCTGTGGCAGGCCAAGCATCCGTTGACCTGTGGCAGGTCAAGCCTACGCTGACCTGCCTCACTTGACTTTTACACTACGTTTATAAATATAAAGGATCACTACACGCCAGATAACCCAAGAGAAGATATTTATACATTTATCTCAAACACAATGTCTTGCAATGAAGGATCGATAACCGTTCACCTTCACTCCACAATACTTTAATGATTATATATATATATATATTATATATATAATATATATATATATATATATATATATATATATATATATATATTATATATATATATATATATATATATATATATTATATATATATATATATATAGAACAGAATTCTTCCTCCGCAAGCCATGCGTGTCGTAAGAGGCGACTAAAATGCCGGGAGCAAAGAGCTAGTAACCCCTTCTGCCTGCATATATTATTAAATGTAAAAAGATAAACTTTTGTTTTTCTTTTTGGGTCACCCCGCCCTGGGGTGACCCAAACCCTAGTGCAGCACTGGCTCACAGTCAAGCTGGGATGGCCTGATCGCTGAAAAGGTGCTTGCCAACCTGCTCAGGGCTGCAACATCAGATAGGAAGACTGCCCGTCTCCAGGCTGTGAGCGCACCTCATTCCGGGGATTTCCTCCAAACAGTTCCCATATCGGCAATGGGAACGCGACTCGACCCTAAGACCCTCCGTATTGCAGTGGCTCTGCGTCTTGCTGCCCCAATTCACACAGAATATATGTGTATTTGCAGCGAAGCGCAAGCAGACCAATACGGTCTACATGGTCTTAACTGTTCCAAAACCAATGGCTGGCATGAGGTCAACGATATTATAAAGAGAACCCTTGCTACAGCTGGATGCCCAGCCGAGAGGGAGCCCCAATCACCAGCAGCCAACAATACCCACAACCC
This sequence comes from Cherax quadricarinatus, assembly GCF_026875155.1. NCBI lineage: Eukaryota > Metazoa > Arthropoda > Malacostraca > Decapoda > Parastacidae > Cherax > Cherax quadricarinatus. The sequence goes on from NC_069474.1 coordinate 25,807,548, forward strand.
AGCAAACTGCCCCGACGGAATCACCATCTATCCTTGGAAGAATGGCAAGCTCTTAGCATGGAACTATACCTGTGAGTCCACACTGGCTGACACCTATATCCATCACAGTGTGGGGCGACAGGGAGGAGCTGCTGACCACAGGGAGGAGTGCAAGATCAGCAAGTACAGGGACATAAGCCAACAGTATCTATTTGTCCCAGTGGGATCAGAGACCTTGGGATCATGGGGAAAAAATGCCACACGTTTCCTTAAAGAATTGGGCTCCAGACTCATCGACACCACCAGGGACCCAAGGGCAGCCACTTTCATGTTCCAGCGCCTCAGCGTGGCCATCCAGAGGGGAAATGCTTGCTGCTTACTTGGCTTGCATGCGGCTTCGGAGGAGCTGGAGGAAATTCATGATCTTTAATACATTGTACCACTGTATTCATGTTTGTGTTTTCTGTAAATGTATTCTGTTTATTAAAAAATGTTCACATAGAATATAAAATATAGGGGGTGGTAGGAGAAGAGAATATTCAAACAGCTCCGGGGAGAACCTTGAGTTTTTTCTGAGGTACGTTTATTGTCTGCTCTGAGGATGAGGGTCCCCATTCCAGCTATAGAGGTGGTACTTCCCTATATATATATATATAATATATATATAATTATATATATATATATATATATAATATATATATATTATATATATATATATATATATATATATATATATATATATATATATTATATATATATAATATATATAGTCGTGGCGAATAGGCAGAACTTGCGATCTTGGCTTAAATAGCAACGCTCATCTTGCCATATAGGACAAGTGAAAATTTGTGTATGCAATAATTTCGCCAAAATCATTCTGAACCTAACGAAAAAAATATATTTCACTGTGTTTGTTTAGTATTAAATTACTGTAAACAAATCTAAAATATATTTAGTTGGGTTAGGCTAAAATAAATTGCTCTTGTTATAATAAGGTTAGGTAAGTTTTCTAAGTTCCTTTAGGTGCAAAATTATAAATTTGTACATCAACATTAATGAAAAAAATATATCTTTAAACGTATAAGAGAAAATTTTAGAAAGGACTTAATTTTAAATGAGTTCTTGCTAATTGGCCAGTTTTACATATTCGGCACGACACACACACACACACACACACACACACACACCACACACACAACAACCAAATATATATATATATATATATATATATATATATATATATATATATATATATATATATATATATATTATATATGTATAATATACATATATATATATATACTATGACCTGAAAAAAATAGATTTACATATATACTTGATTTTTTAACCTTTGTACAATACTTTTACACCAATTAGTATACATAATACACATACATAAATCGACACCATGCCCAGCCCTTCTAGGGTAGGGTAGGTGCCTGAGCCCGACCCTTTAGCTCATAAGACTGTCATTCCCATTTGCCCCCTTGAGGCGGGGATGGCAGACCAGAGAGGCCTAGCTTGTGGCTAGGCCTGGGGACAGTTGGTCCCAAAGATGAGGAGGTACTTGTGCCTCCTCCCATGGGAGACATAGGTCTCAGACACTCCGTAAAGAGGGAGCCAAGGCCGGGCCACCACTTGGAAAAGGCCCGGGCCTGGGAGAATACCGGCTAATATTTGATAATAATAATAATAAAAATGACGAAAAGAAGGTTTGAGCTTGCTACCACCTGCAGCTCACAAGACTGCCATCCCCACGAGCCCCTTTGGGGCGGGGCAGATGGCAAACCAGAGGCCTAGCTTCTCCCTACGAGCCCCGTGAGGGCGGGGACTGTGGCTAGGCCTGGGGACAGTTGGTCCCAAAGCTGAGGAGGTACTTGTGCCTCCTCCCATAGGAGACTTAGGTCTCAGACACTCCCTAAAGAGGGAGCCAAGGCCGGGCCACCACTTGGACAAGGCCCGGGCCGGGAGAATACCGGCTAATCTTTATAATAATAATAATAACACATACATAAATGACTAAAAATGCATAATTTGTATACTAATTTATCTTTGGGCCACAATGCTCTTAATTTTAGAGCGGGAATGTAAATTTTGCCTTTGAAATAATGAGGTGAAATGATTTACATTGCGGAAGCGCGGCGTTGACACGCAGATACTTATGATATGGCCATTATGGAAATGATGCCATGATGGTACCATTGTTCCTCTGTGACATACTGAATTATGCTCAGTTGTACTTGAGTCTAGTGGTCCAGGGCCTGCTTATTGTTCTGTCTAGTGGTCCAGGCACGTCCAGGTACTCTGTCTAGTGGTTCAGAGCCTGTTTATTGGTCCAGGCTCTCTGTTTAGTGGTCCAGGCACGTCCAGGTACTCTGTCTAGTGGTTCAGAGCCTGTTTACTGATCCAGGTTCTTTGTCTAGTGGTTCAGACTGGCTATTAACCGAGGTTCTTTATCTATTGGTTCCCCGTGGTGCTATTGGTCCAGGTTCCCTGTGGTGCTATTGGTCCAGGTTCCCTGTGGTGCTATTGGTCCAGGTTCCCTGTGGTGCTATTGGTCCAGGTTCCCTGTGGTGCTATTGGTCCAGGTTCCCTGTGGTGCTATTGGTCCAGGTTCCCTGTGGTGCTATTGGTCCAGGTTCCCTGTGGTGCTATTGGTCCAGGTTCCCTGTGGTGCTATTAGTCCAGGTTCCCTGTGGTGCTATTGGTCCAGGTTTCCTGTGGTACTATTGGTCCAGGCTCTACCAATCAGAGGATGAGATGAGTGACGTCCCTGGATCAGGTTTGATCCAGGGGGAAGGCTGCTCCACTTTCTTGGGTCAAGAACCCTTTACCAGCATTAATGTTAAACTGGCGTGGAGGTGGAATCTAATCTAGTGGACCAGGTGGACTAGGTGGACCAGGTGGACCAGGTGGACCAGGTGGACCAGTTGGTCGACAACTGCACTGTGGCTAGTTAGTTAACTGGTTGATTAAGTTACATAGTTAGCCAAGTAGTTAGGCAGGTATTTAGATAGGTAGCCAATTAGATAGGTAGTTAGATTGGTAGGTAGGTAGTTAGGTAGGCAATTATTAGTTGGTTGATTAGGTGATTAGTGTGTTTGTTTGTTTGCTTGTTAGTTAAGTAGTTAATTGGTCTGTTGGTTTCACCTTTAGTCAGATAGCTATCTATCTATCTATCTATCTATCTATTATCTATACTATATATATATATATATATATATATATATATATATATATATATATATATATATATATATATTTCATGCACTGGTCAGGGAGGTATACCATCTTTTAGGAGTGAAGAAGAGCAGAATGTAAGTGTGGGGGAGGTACGTGAGGCATTACGTAAAATGAAACGGGTTAAAGCAGCTGGAACTGATGGGATCATGACAGAAATGTTAAAAGCAGGGGGGGATATAGTGTTGGAGTGGTTGGTACTTTTGTTTAAAAATGTATGAAAGAGGGGAAGGTACCTAGGGATTGGCGGAGAGCATGTATAGTCCCTTTATATAAAGGGAAAGGGGACAAAAGAGACTGTAAAAATTATAGAGGAATAAGCTTACTGAGTATACCAGGAAAAGTGTACGGTAGGGTTATAATTGAAAGAATTAGAGGTAAGACAGAATGTAGGATTGCGGATGAGCAAGGAGGTTTCAGAGTGGGTAGGGGATGTGTAGATCAGGTGTTTACATTGAAGCATATATGTGAACAGTATTTAGATAAAGATAGGGAAGTTTTTATTGCATTTATGGATTTAGAAAAGGCATATGATAGAGTGGATAGAGGAGTAATGTGGCAGATGTTGCAAGTATATGGAATAGGTGGTAAGTTATTAAATGCTGTAAAGAGTTTTTATGAGGATAGTGAGGCTCAGGTTAGGGTGTGTAGAAGAGAGGGAGAATACTTCCCGGTAAAAGTAGGTCTTAGACAGGGATGTGTAATGTCACCATGGTTGTTTAATATATTTATAGATGGGGTTGTAAAGGAAGTAAATGCTAGGGTGTTTGGGAGAGGGGTGGGATTAAATTATGGGGAATCAAATTCAAAATGGGAATTGACACAGTTACTTTTTGCTGATGATACTGTGCTTATGGGAGATTCTAAAGAAAAATTGCAAAGGTTAGTGGATGAGTTTGGGAATGTGTGTAAAGGTAGAAAGTTGAAAGTGAACATAGAAAAGAGTAAGGTGATGAGGGTATCAAATGATTTAGATAAAGAAAAATTGGATATCAAATTGGGGAGGAGGAGTATGGAAGAAGTGAATGTTTTCAGATACTTGGGAGTTGACGTGTCGGCGGATGGATTTATGAAGGATGAGGTTAATCATAGAATTGATGAGGGAAAAAAGGTGAGTGGTGCGTTGAGGTATATGTGGAGTCAAAAAACGTTATCTATGGAGGCAAAGAAGGGAATGTATGAAAGTATAGTAGTACCAACACTCTTATAATGGGTGTGAAGCTTGGGTGGTAAATGCTGCAGCGAGGAGACGGTTGGAGGCAGTGGAGATGTCCTGTTTAAGGGCAATGTGTGGTGTAAATATTATGCAGAAAATTCGGAGTGTGGAAATTAGGAGAAGGTGTGGAGTTAATAAAAGTATTAGTCAGAGGGCAGAAGAGGGGTTGTTGAGGTGGTTTGGTCATTTAGAGAGAATGGATCAAAGTAGAATGACATGGAAAGCATATAAATCTATAGGGGAAGGAAGGCGGGGTAGGGGTCGTCCTCGAAAGGGTTGGAGAGAGGGGGTAAAGGAGGTTTTGTGGGCAAGGGGCTTGGACTTCCAGCAAGCGTGCGTGAGCGTGTTAGATAGGAGTGAATGGAGACGAATGGTACTTGGGACCTGACGATCTGTTGGAGTGTGAGCAGGGTAATATTTAGTGAAGGGATTCAGGGAAACCGGTTATTTTCATATAGTCGGACTTGAGTCCTGGAAATGGGAAGTACAATGCCTGCACTTTAAAGGAGGGGTTTGGGATATTGGCAGTTTGGAGGGATATGTTGTGTATCTTTATATGTGTATGCTTCTAGACTGTCGTATTCTGAGCACCTCTGCAAAAACAGTGATAATGTGTGAGTGTGGTGAAAGTGTTGAATGATGATGAAAGTATTTTCTTTTTGGGGATTTTCTTTCTTTTTTTGGGTCACCCTGCCTCGGTGGGAGACGGCCGACTTGTTGAATATATATATATATATATATATATATATATATATATATATATATATTATATATAATATATATATATATATATATATTATATAATATATATATATATATATATATATATATATATATATATAGTTTCAGGGAGAACCTTGAGTTTTCCCTGAAGCAAGTCTATTCTTTTCTCTGAGGATGAGGGTCCCCAGGACAGTTCTAGAGGTGTGAGTGAGGTGAAAGTGTTGAATGATGATGAAAGTATTTTCTTTTTGGTGATTTTCTTTCTTTTTGGGTCACCCTGCCTCGGTGGGAGACGGCAGACTTGTTAATATATATATATATATATATATATATATATATATATATATATATATATATATATATATATATATATATATATATATATATATATATATATATATATATATATATTTAATTTCTTAGCAACTTTAATCCTTACTGGAGACGAAGAAGAGGTCAGTATAATTTCTGTAAGATGAGTCGAGAGGATCAGTTTGGAGGTATGTTGATGACGACAGAATGAACAGTCCAGTCCAGTGAGAACTTCTTGAGGAGAGGCGTGAGGAGCCAGGGCACAAGGGTCTTGTAGCAGACGTGCCCCATCACCACTAGGATACCCACTACCCGCAGGTTGTGGTGCAAGGTGGACGGGTAGAGGAGGGCCCGGGTGATGGCTTCCTGCTGCACTCCTGGGGTTTCCAAGGCGTCAGACTCCATGCGAGGACGCGGAGATCGACTCCTACTTCGCTGGCGGGAGGAGAGGAGCGGCGTCCCGGCGCGGCTGCTCGATCTGGAATCCGGCAGTGATTCTGTTGACTGGCGCGGCACCCCAAGGAGCCTGCTGCGACGGGAAGCTGTGGGCGTGGTGTGGCATGAGTAGGAAGGCGTGGACCTGCGGGTGAAGGAGGGCGTGGATGGAGGCGTGGAGCTGCCACTCCTCCACTGGTGGCGCCGACCCTGGTTCTCCAATGAGGAGAAGGACATAGCTCGCCTCTCGAGGCGAAGTGACCTCTCCATGCCTTCATGGTATGAGGTTGATGCCCACGGGGGCACAGTGCTGGCCATGATGCACAACACTCGCCTCACCCGTATATAAATCACCTCTTGAGATTGTCAATGTGTCTACACTACCTCCAGTCTCACCTATATACACAAATTCGCGGTTCTTGTTGGGAATTTCCGATTCTCCTGGGTTTTCATTTGATAATTTTTCCTTGCAATTCTTGAAAAAAAATACCTGTCCACTAATGCATCAGATGAGTATATCCGATGAGTACACTAGGTGAGTTTACCAGGTACACCCAGCATTAACTAGTTAGGAACCCCATGCTCACACGATTCTGTTAGGTAAATCTTTCCTGTACACTAAGCTTGGTACACGTCTCACACTAGACGTGGTACTGGTACCGTTGCGCCACAACACTGAAGGTTGCAGAACTCTATAAGCTGAAGCTGGCTCTTGCTCCTCCCATCCGGCCCCGTTGTCACACCAAGTTATTCCTGATTCCTCTGTACTACTGTTGGTCCACCCATTCCACCTGGTTCACACCTGTTGGTTCACACCCACCACCCTGTTGGTTCACACCCACCACCCTGTTGGTTCACACCCACCACCCTGTTGGTTCACACCCACCACCCTGTTGGTTCACACCCACCACCCTGTTGGTGAGTTGCTTTTGTGAGTTTAAATCCTATCTACTGCACATGGGTTATTAAGGCTACGTGTCACCTGTACGATACCAGTCTAGAATATTTTCTTAAAATGAAGTAATTAAACTGTCGATTTATATACACTGAGAGATACACACTTCTTTGTATATTAAACCGGTACGACATATATATATATATAATATATATATATATATATATATATATATATATATATATATAATATATATATTAATATATATATATATATATATATATATATATTATATATATATACACACACACACCTGTCGATGTGCATCTCTCTGTGCTTTCAGCTCACAACAGACGGACTTGAGTTCGATTCCACGTTTCATGACACTTGCTGCCCCTGTTCACCTAGCAGTGAGTAGGTACCTGGGTGTTAGTCGAGTGGTGTGGGTCGCATCCTGGGGTGAGCGATCAAGGGACCACGATGTAAACAAGCCAGACAGAGCGGCTTATCCTGGCTAACACTCCAGATTAATAATCAGAATTATCTGGGAGGACGGAAACTCTAAGCTCCATAAGCTGATTGAGCCCACACGGGTTTAACGCTCCACAGTCAAGAGGTCGGCAGGATGTGGTATGAGTGGCGTCATACGGGGTATGAGGGGCTCTTGATCTAAGGAATCGGAGCTACCCTTCCAGATCTTCGGATTAACTCTGGCTAGAGCCCAGACCCTGCGTGACCCCTACGGGGTGGGGTGATAAAATACTACTACTACTATTATTGTTGTTGTTATTGCTGCTGTTGCTACTACTACTACTATTACTGGTACTACTACTACCACCACTACTACTACTACAAATAATAATAACAACAATAATATCAGTAAGCAGAGGCACCCCCCACAGTGCCGTCAGTTCTGGCATCAGACAGTGCCAAGAGTGACGTCACCATCACTAACACCAACATTTTTACCACCCATTATTATTACTATTATTGTTGTTGTTATTATTATTATTATTATTATTATTATTTTAGTAGTAGTAGTAGTGTAGTAGTAGTAGTAGTAGTTTGGAATGAGGTATTTCCTCCAGGGTGCTGGAGTCTGGCTCTGGTCTTCAAACTGATCATGTATCTGATTCAGTAAGAGGTCAGTTCCAGTTTTCAGTGATCCAATGTCCCGCAACTCGATTGGTAGCGCACTCAGCTCACACACCGAGGTCCGTGGTTCGATCTCCGGTACGGGTGAAAACATTAGGGTGTGTTTCCCTTAAGATACCTGCTGTCCATGTTCACCTATCACCCGGGTGTTAGTTGACTTGTGTGGGTGGCATCCTGGGGGACAAGATTGAGGTCCACAATGGAAATAAGTTAGACAGTCCTCGATGACGCACTGACTTTCTTGGGTTATCTGGGTGGATAACCCTCCGGGGTTAAAAATCCGAATAAAATCTTATCTTAAGAAAGTTTGTGGTGTGTGTGTGTGTGTGTGTGTGTACTCACCTATGTGTGTGTGTGTGTGTGTGTGTGTGTGTACTCACCTATGTGTGTGTGTGTGTGTGTGTGTGTACTCACCAAGCTCACCTAGCTCACCTAGCTGAGGTTGCAAGGGTCGAGTCCAAGCTCCTGGCCCCGCCTCTTCACTGGTCGCTACTAGGTCACTCTCCCTGAACCATGAGCTTTATCGTACCTCTGCTTAAAGCTATGTATGGATCCTGCCTCCACTACATCACTTCCCAAACTATTCCACTTCCTCACTACTCTGTGGCTGAAGAAATACTTCCTAACATTCCTTTGATTCATCTGTGTCTTCAACTTCCAACTGTGTCCCCTTGTTACTGTGTCAAGTCTCTGGAACATCCTGTCTTTGTCCACCTTGTCAATTCCTCTCAGTATTTTGTAAGTCGTTATCATGTCCCCCCTATCTCTCCTGTCCTCCAGTGTCGTCGGGTTTTGATTTCCCTTAACCTCTCCTCATAGGACATACCTCTTAACTCTGGGACTAGTCTTGTTGCAAACCTTTGCACTTTCTCTAGTTTCTTTACATGCTTGGCTAGGTGTGGGTTCCAAACTGGTGCCGCATACTCCAATATGGGCCTAACGTACACGGTGTACAGGGTCCTGAACGATTCCTTATTAAGATGTCGGAATGCTGTTCTGAGGTTTGCCAGGCGCCCATATGCTGCGGCAGTTATTTGGTTGATGTGAGCTTCAGGAGATGTGCCTGGTGTTATACTCACCCCAAGATCTTTTTCCTTGAGTGATGTTTGTAGTCTCTGGCCCCCTAGACTGTACTCCGTCTGCGGTCTTCTTTGCCCTTCCCCAATCCTCATGACTTTGCACTTGGTGGGATTGAACTCCAGGAGCCAGTTGCTGGACCAGGCGTGCAGCCTGTCCAGATCCCTTTGTATTTCTGCCTGGTCTTCGATCGAATGAACTCTTCTCATCAACTTCACGTCATCTGCAAACAGGGACACCTCGGAGTTTATTCCTTCCGTCATGTCGTTCACAAATATCAGAAACAGCACTGGTCCTAGGACTGACCCCTGTGGGACCCCGCTGGTCACAGGTGCCCACTCTGACACCTCGCCACGTACCATTACTCGCTGCTGTCTTCCTGACAAGTATTCCCTGATCCATTGCAGTGCCTTCCCTGTTATCTCTGCTTGGTCCTCCAGTTTTTGCACTAATCTCTTGTGTGGTACTGTGTCAAACGCCTTCTTGCAGTCCAAGAAAATGCAATCCACCCACCACTCTCTCTCTTGTCTTACTGCTGTCACCATGTCATAGAACTCCAGTAGGTTTGTGACACAGGATTTCCCGTCTCTGAAACCATGTTGGCTGCTGGTGATGAGATCATTCCTTTCTAGATGTTCCACCATTCATCTCCTGACAATCTTTTCCATGATTTTGCATGCTATATATGTCAGTGACACTGGTCTGTAGTTTAGTGCTTGATGTCTGTCTCCTTTTTTAAAGATTGGGACTACATTTGCTGTCTTCCATGCCTCAGGCAATCTCCCTGTTTCGATAGATGTATTGAATATTGTTGTTAGGGGTACACATAGCGCCTCTGCTCCCTCTCTCAGGACCCATGGAGAGATGTTATCTGGCCCCATTGCCTTTGAGGTATCTAGCTCACTCAGAAGCCTCTTCACTTCTTCCTCGGTTGTGTGTACTGTGTCCAGCACATGGTGGAGTACCCCACCTCTCCGTCTTTCTGGAGCCCCTTCTGTCTCCTCTGTGAACACCTCTTTGAATCTCTTGTTGAGTTCCTCACATACTTCATGGTCATTTCTTGTTGTCTCTCCTCCTTCTTTCCTTAGGCTGATTACCTGGTCCTTGACAGTTGTTTTTTCTTCCTGATGTGGCTGTATAACAGCTTCGGGTCAGATTTGGCTTTTGCTGCTATATCGTTTTCATATTGACGTTGGGCCTCCCTTCTTATCTGTGCATATTCGTTTCTGGCTCTACGACTGCTCTCCTTATTCTCCTGGGTCCATTGCCTTCTATATTTCTTCCATTCCCTAGCACACTTGGTTTTTGCCTCCTTGCATCTTTGGGTGAACCATGGAGTCATCCTGGCTTTTCCATTATTCCTGTTACCCTTGGGTACAAACCTCTCCTCAGCCTCCTTGCACATAGTTGCTACATATTCCATCATCTCATTAACTGGCTTCCCTGCCAGTTCTCTGTCCCACTGAACCTCATTCAGGAAGTTCCTCATTCCTGTGTAGTCCCCTTTCCTGTAGTTTGGTTTCATTTGTCCTGGCCTTCCTGCTTCCCCCTCCACTTGTAGCTCTAATGTGTATTCGAAGCTCAAAACCACATGATCGCTGGCCCCAAGGGGTCTTTCATATGTGATGTCCTCAATATCTGCACTACTCAAGGTGAATACTAAGTCCAGTCTTGCTGGTTCATCCTCTCCTCTCTCTCTTGTAGTGTCCCTTACGTGTTGGTACATGAAGTTTTCCAGTACCACCTCCATCATCTTAGCCCTCCATGTATCTTGGCCCCCATGTGGCTCCAAGTTCTCCCATTCGATCTCCTTGTGGTTAAAGTTGCCCATGATCAGGAGCTTTGCCCTGCATGCATGAGCTCTTCTGGCCACTGCAGCCAGTGTGTTAACCATCGCTCTATTGCTCTCGTCATACTCTTGCCTTGGCCTCCTGCTGTTCTGTGGTGGGTTATACATCACTGCAATTATCACCTTGGGACCACCAGAGTGAAGCGTTCCCGCTATGTAATCACTTTCCTCTCCACTGTCTCCTCTCTCCAGCTCATCAAAATTTCATCGGTGTTTGATCAACAATGCCACTCCTCCATCCCCCCTGTTCCTTCTGTCTTTTCTCAGGATCTGGTATCCCCGCTGGAAAGATGGCATCTGTTATCATACCTGTAAGCTTGGTTTCTGTGAGAGCTATGATGTCTGGTGATGCCTCTTTGACTCTTTCATGCCACTCCTCCCACTTGTTTGTTATTCCATCAGCGTTTGTGTACCATACCTTCAGTTTCCTTTCCAACACTGTGGTTTGGGGGGCCTGTGGGGGTGGGAGACCTGATAGCATACTGTGGGATTCTATGGTTGGGGTTGGGTGGAAGCTGTGGGGTAGGATTGTATTGTGTGTTGGGATGGTGTGATAGGTTGTGGGGTTCTGAGGATAGTTGTGTGTGTGCTTGCCCTTGCTGCTGTGTTCTGCTCTGACTGACCTCTTTTGGTTCCATCCTTGTCTCCTTTCCAGCTCCTTTCGCTTTTTTTGTCCTCTCCCTCAGCTGCTGTCTCTCTGTTTGTGTTCTGTCTCTGTCTAGGAAAAACCCTTTTTGTAACTCTTCCGAGCTTTTCAACCGTGGTTTCTCTTGGAGGATCCTGTTCTGAACTGTTTCGTCCTGAGAATCACTTGATCGGTCGGTTTCTCCCCTTCACGTACCCCCTATTCTCTGAAAAATTACAATCTCATCCATGTCTTCTCCCCCTATTTCCGTGATGATTTTCTCAATCTCCTTTCTTTCTTCCTGCCGTCTTTCAGTGTGTGTCCTTTCCTCTCTCTCCTGAAGCCCATGGATAATCACTGATTTTGCCCTTTCCTTCTCCCATTGCCTCTCCCTCTGTGACTCTGGTTCCTGTCTGTATGTGGTCATTTTCTCCCTTGATTTTTCCAGTGGCTCTTGGTAGCATGGTTGTGCCTCAGCATTCGACCTATCTCCCTCTCCACCTGCACCCATCTGCCCTTCTTTGCAGGCTGATATGACCTTAGCATAATTCATATCTCCTTCCTCCCTGTTCAGCCTCTCATCTTCGTATGGTGTGTCTTCTCTGGTCACTGCCCCTGAGACTTGCTTCAGCCTGTTTACCTCAAATTCTAGGACCTTTACCCTGGCTATTGCAGTTTCGACTTGTGCCTCCCAATTCTTCGTCTCCTTCTCCAACCTCTTTTCCCATTTCACAGAGAGCTCTTTTCTCCCTTTTTTTCAGAAAAACTCTCCTAATTTTTTTCTCCCATTCTTTCTCTATCCTTTTCATGTTCCTCCATCCATTCCTTCCCTATCAGTACCATTGTCATCTGATCCCTGATTCCTGCGAGTCCCAACCATTTTTTTTTTAGTGAAAGAGAGAGAGAGAAAGAGAAAAAGAAAAAGGGGGAGAGAGTGAGAGATAGGGAGAGAGAGAAGGGGAGCCTAGAAGGAGGGGAAAAGAAGGGAAAAAAAGGGGGGGGAAAGTGAGAGAGAGGGAAAAGGTAAGAGAGGGGGGGGGAGTGACAAGGGAAGAGAGAGAGAGATAAAAGAAGAGGAAGAGAGAGAGCAAGAGAGGAAGAGGAAGGGAGAGGGAGAGAGAGAGAGGAAGAGAGAAAGAGTGAGGGAAGAGAGAAAGGGGGAGAGAAAGAGAGAGGAGGGGAGAGAGAGAGAGAGAGGATAGAAGAGAGAGAGAGAGAGAGAGAGAGAGAGGGGAGAGAGAGAGAGAGAGAGAGAGGAGAAGAGAGAAGAGAGAGAGAGAGAGAGGGGAGAGAGAGAGAGAGAGAGAGAGAGGAGAGAGAGAGAGAGAGAGGGGAGAGAGAGAAGAGAGAGAGAGAGAGAGATGGGGGGGGAAGGAAGGGTTATAGGGTCACTTCACAGGAAGGTGTAAAATCCTGTATATGTGTGTGTATGTGTCTGTATGTGTGTGTGTGAGTGTGTGTACTCACCTAGTTGTTTCTCACCTAGTTGAGGGTTTCAGGGGTCGAGTCCAAGCTCCTGGCCCCCCCTCTTCACTGGTCGCTACTAGGTCACTCTCCCTGAACCATGAGCTTTATCGTACCTCTGCTTAAAGCTATGTATGGATCCTGACTCCACTACATCGCTTCCCAAACTATTCCACTTCCTGACTACTCTGTGGCTGAAGAAATACTTCCTAACACCCCTTTGATTCATCTGTGTCTTCAACTTCCAACTGTGTGTGTGTGTGTGTGTGTGTGTGTGTGTGTGTGTGGGGTGTGTGTGTGTGTGTTGTGTGTGTGTGTGGTTGTGTGTGTGTGTGTACTCACCTATTTTTGGTTGCAGGGTCGAGTCCCAGCTCCTGGCCCCGCCTCTTCACCGTTGCTACTAGACCCTCTCTCTCCCGCTCCATGAGCTTTATCAAACTCGTCTTAAAACTGTGTATGGTTCCTGCCTCCTCTACGTCATTTTTCTAGGCTATTCCACTGCCTTACAACTCTATGACTGAAGAAATACTTCCTACTATCTCTCTGACTCATTTGTGTCTTCAACTTCCAATTGTGGCCTCTTGTTTCTGTGTCCCCTCCCTGGAACATCCTGTCCTTGTCCACCTTGTCTATTCCACGCAGTATTTTATATGTCGTTATCATGTCTCCCCTGACACCTCCTGTCCTCAGTGTCGTCAGGCCGATTTCCCTTAATCTTTCTTCATAGGACATTCCCTTAGCTCTGGAACTAACTTGTTGCAAACCTTTGTACTTTCTCTAGTTTCTTGACGTGCTTTATCAAGTGCGGGTTCCAAACAGGTGCTGCATACTCCAGTATGGGCCTGACATACACGGTGTACAGTGTCTTGAATGATTCCTTACTAAGGTGTCGGAATGCTGTTCTCAGGTTTGCCAGGCGCCCATATGCTGCAGCAGTTATCTGATTGATGTGTGCTTCCGGAGACATGCTCGGTGTTTATACTCACCCCAAGATCTTTCTCCTTGAGTGAGGTTTGCAGTCTTTGGCCACCTAGCCATACTCTGTCTGTGGTCTTCTGTGCCCTTCCCCTATCTTCATGACTTTGCATTTGGCAGGATTAAATTCGAGAAGCCATTTGCTGGACCAGGTGTCCAGTCTGTCCAGGTCTCTTTGAAGTCCTGCCTGGTCCTCATCAGATTTAATTCTCCTCATTAACTTCACATCATCTGCAAACAGGGACACTTCTGAGTCTAACCCTTCCGTCATGTCGTTCACATATACCAAAAATAGCACTGGTCCTAGGACCGACCCCTGTGGGACCCCGCTCGTCACAGGTGCCCACTGTGATACATCATTACGTACCATGACTCGTTGTTGCCTCCCTGTCAGGTATTCTCTGATCCATTGCAGTGCCCTTCCTGTTATATGCGTGTGTGTGTGTGTGTGTGTGTGTGTGTGTGTGTGTGTGTGTGTGTGTGTGTGTTTTGTGTGTGTGTGTGTGTGTGTGTGTGTGTGTGTGTGTGTGTGTGAGAGAGAGTTTGCCCTCAAAACACACGAGTTTTCTCTCATTACTCGTTTTCTGTTCCCTCTGATTGCAGACTACGGTAAACCTGTGTAAGTAAGTAGGTTGATTTAGGTACAGGTATACATAGGTATAATTATCATACATATGTATAACAATTCTCAAACTGGCAAAATTATTTACAAACATTATTATGATCTCAGTCCACAGCAGGATTCGAACCTGCACATTAGGATGTGTTTCCTTAAGACACCTGTTGTCCATGTTCACCCATGGTACAACGTTTCCACCCGTACCGAGAATCGAGCCACGGACACTCACTTGTGTGAGGCATCACGCACAACGTTTCCACCCATGCCGGGGATTGTACCCAGGTCCTTCAACTGTGAGCCGAAGACGTTACTACCGTTCCTTTCACACCTTACACTTGTAGATATATCCAGAGAACGTCACTGGAAATAAGCCACATAGTGCCTGGCTTTTATGGCTTACCCAGTAACTAACCCAGGTCGGTCTATGTAAATTTTTATAGACATTATAAAGTTTTATAGGCCGTGTGGAGAGCCATAAATGAGCCTAGCATTAGGTCTAATGGCTTATTTCCAGTCTGTAATTATTAGTGCATATTTATGGGAAGCGCTAAATCCGTGTGGGTGGGGAGAAGGGGGTTATTTGAGGAGCGATGCAGACTTGATACTCCGTCTGTGTAAGTCATTCTGGGATGATTATGATGCTGAGGTCAGGTTGTTATGACCTCTCTCTCTCTCTCTCTCTCTCTCTCTCTCTCTCTCTCTCTCTCTCTCTCTCTCTCTCTCAAGTAACTAATATTGAATATATGGCTTCCACATACACATACACAGTCAGTTACACAGGCTGAAGCGAGTTACAGGGGCAGTGACCAGAGAAGACACAGCATATGAAGCTGCGAGGCCGAACAGGAAGGAAGGAATTATGAATTATGCTAAGGTCATATCAACCTGCCAAAAAGAGCCAAGGAGTGGAAGGGAAGAACAGCTGGTTGCAGACGGAGAGGGTAATAGGTCGAATGCTGAGGCACAACCATGCTATCAAGAGCCACTGGAAAAATCAAGGGAGAAACTGACCACATACAGGCAGGATCCAGAGTCACAGAGGGTGAGGCAATGGGAGGAGGAAAGGGCAAAATCAGTGTTTATCCATGGCCTCCAGGAGAGAGAGGAAAGGACACACACTGAAAGGCAGCAGGAAGAAAGTAAGGAGATTGAGAAAATCATCACGGAAATAGGTGAAGAGAAGGACGAGATTGTAAATTTTCAGAGAATAGGGGGGTACTCGAAGGGGAGAAACCGACCAATCAAGCTGATTCTCAGGACGGAAACAGTGCAGAACAGGATCTTCCAAGAGAAACCACGGTTGAAATACTCGGAAGAGTACAAGAGGGTGTTCCTAGACAGAGACAGAACACAATCAGAACGACAGCAGCTGAGGGAGAGGACAAAAAAGCGAAAGGAGCTAGGAAAAGAGACAATGATGGAACCAGCAGAGGTCAGTCAGAGCAGAACAGAACAGCAAGGGCAAGCACACACACAACTATTCTCAGAACCATACAACCTATCACACCATCCCAACACACACTACAATCCACACCCACAGCCTCCACCCAACAACGAGCTATAGAATCCGACAGTATGCCACCAGGTCTCCCACCCTCACAGGCCCCACAAACCACAGTGTTGGAAAGGAAACTGAAGGTATGGTACACAAACGCTGACGGTATAATAACAAATAAGTGGGAGGAGTGGCATGAAAGAGTCAAAGAGGCATCACCGGACATCATAGCTCTCACAGAAACCAAGCTTACAGGCATGATAACAGATGCCATCTTTCCAATGGGATACCAAATCCTGAGGAAAGACAGAGGGAACAGGGGGGTGGAGGAGTGGCATTGCTGATCAAAAATCGCTGGAATTTTGATGAGCTGGAGAGAGGAGACAGCGGAGAAGAAAGTGATTACATAGCGGGAACGCTTCACTCTGGAGGTCCCAAGGTCGTAATAGCAGTGATGTATAACCCACCACAGAACAGCAGGAGGCCAAGGCAAGAGTACGACGAGAGCAATAGAGCGATGGTTGACACACTGGCTAGAGTGGCCAGAAGAGCTCATGCATGCAGGGCAAAGCTACTGATCATGGGTGACTTTAACCACAAGGAGATCGATTGGGAGAACTTGGACCCTCATGGGGGCCAAGATACATGGAGGGCTAAGATGATGGAGGTGGTACTGGAAAACTTCATGTACCAACACGTAAGGGACACTACAAGAGAGAGAGGAGAGGATGAACCAGCAAGGCTAGACTTAGTATTCACCTTGAGTAGTGCAGATATCGAGGACATCACATATGAAAGACCCCTTGGGGCCAGTGACCATGTGGTTTTAAGCTTCGAATACACAGTAGAGCTACAAGTGGAGGGAGATGCAGGAAGGCCAGGACGAATGAAGCCAAACTACAAGAAAGGGGACTACACAGGAATGAGGAACTTCCTGAACGGGGTTCAGTGGGACAGAGAACTGGCAGGGAAGCCAGTTAATGAGATGATGGAATATGTAGCAACAAAATGCAAGGAGGCTGAGGAGAGGTTTGTACCCAAGGGTAACAGGAATAATGAAAAAGCCAGGATGAGCCCATGGTTTACCCAAAGGTGCAGGGAGGCAAAAACCAAGTGTGTTAGGTAATGGAAGAAATGTAGAAGGCAAAGGACCCAGGAGAATAAGGAGAGCAGTCGTAGAGCCAGAAACGAATATGCACAGATAAGAAGGGAGGTCCAAAGACAATATGAAAATGACATAGCAGCGAAAGCCAAATCTGACCCGAAACTGTTGTACAGCCACATCAGGAAGAAAACAACAGTCAAGGACCAGGTAATCAGTCTAAGGAAGGAAGGAGGAGAGACAACAAGAAATGACCGTGAAGTATGTGAGGAACTCAACAAGAGATTCAAAGAAGTGTTCACAGAGGAGACAGAAGGGGCTCCAGAAAGACGGAGAGGTGGGGCACACCACCATGTGCTGGACACAGTGCACACAACCAAGGAAGAAGTGAAGAGGCTTCTGAGTGAGCTAGACACCTCAAAGGCAATGGGGCCAGATAACATCTCCCCATGGGTATTGAGAGAGGGAGCAGAGGCGCTATGTGTACCCCTAACAACAATATTCAATACATCTATCGAAACAGGGAGATTGCCTGAGGCATGGAAGACAGAAAATGTAGTCCCAATCTTTAAAAAAGGAGACAGACATGAAGCATTAAACTACAGACCAGTGTCACTGACATGTATAGTATGCAAAATCATGGAGAAGATTATCAGGAGAAGAGTGGTGGAACACCTAGAAAGGAATGATCTCATCAACAGCATCCAACATGGTTTCAGGGACGGGAAATCCTGTGTCACAAACCTACTGGAGTTCTATGACATGGTGACAGCAGTAAGACAAGAGAGAGAGGGGTGGGTGGATTGCATATTCTTGGACTGCAAGAAGGCGTTTGACAGAGTTCCACACAAGAGATTGGTGCAAAAACTGGAGGACCAAGCAGGGATAACAGGGAAGGCACTACAATGGATCAGGGAATACTTGTCGGGAAGACAGCAGCGAGTCATGGTACGTGGCGAGGTGTCAGAGTGGGCACCTGTGACTAGCGGGGTCCCACAGGGGTCAGTCCTAGGACCAGTGCTGTTTCTGGTATTTGTGAACGACATGACGGAAGGAATAGACTCTGAGGTGTCCCTGTGTGCAGATGACGTGAAGTTGATGAGAAGAATTCCACTCGATCGAAGACCAGGCAGAACTACAAAGGGATCGGGACGGGCTGCAGACCTGATCCAGCAATTGGCTCCGGGAGTTCAATCCCACCAAGTGCAAAGTCATGAAGATTGGGGAAGGGCAAAGAAGACGCAACGGAGTACGTCAGGGGGCCAGAGACTAAAAAAACCCACTAAAAGGAAAAAGATTTTGGGGGTAGTAAACCCCAGGCACATCCCTAAAGGCACATAAACCCAAATAACTCCCGCAGCATAGGGGCGCCTGCAAACCTAGAACGCCTGACATCTTAAAAAGGGAAATCGTTCAGGCCCCTTACACTGTGTACGTTGGCCCATATTGGAGATGCGGACCTTTAACCCCACACCTAGCCAACACTAAAAAACTAAGAAAGGAAAGTTGCAAAAGACTAGTTTCAACTAAGGGTATTCCTACAGGAGAGGTTAAGGGAAATCAACTAACACGGGAGGACAGGGAGATAGGGGGACATGAAAACGACATACAAATACTGAGAGGAATTGAAAAGGTGGACAAAGACAGGATTTTTCCAAGATTGGACACAGTAACAAGGGGCCCCGTTGGAAGTGAAAACACAGAGAATCACAGGAAAGTTAGGAAATATTTTTTCACCCCAGAATATCAGTAAGGGGAATAGTTTGGGAAGCGATGTAGGGGGCGGATCCATACATAGTTAAACAGAGGTATGATAAAGCTCACGGCTCAGGGAGAGGACCTAGTGCGCAGCAAGAGGCGGGGGCCCGGAGTCGGGCTCGAACCCCGCAACCTAAAGGTGAGTACAACAGGTGAGTACAGTCCCCCAGTAAACACACACAAAAACAGTTACACAGTCCACACGTCATTACACGTACCACACACATTTCATTTTGACAGTCAAAACACACAAAAGTCATTTACAAAAGCCCACCACACACACAGTCATTTAAAACCACAGCCCCACACCACAGCCCAGTTACACAGTCAAAACACACACATTTCCAGTTAAACAGTCACACAAAACCCCAAGGAAATTTACACAATCACACACAGTCATTTTAAACAGTCACACACCCCCTTCAGTTACCCCGGGCCCACCACAGCATTTTAACAATTTCACACACACACAGTCGGTTAAAAACAGTCAAAACACACACAGCAGTTAAACGGGTCACAAAACACAAAAGGTATTTTACCCATTCCCCCCCCACACAAAACACAGTCAGTACCAGTCCACACCAACAGTCTTTTCACTTAAAACCCCACACACATTTCGGGTTACACAATAAACCCCACAGTCAGTTACACAGTCACCACACACATTTCAGTTACACAGTCCACCACAGTAATTTACAAGTCACCACCACACAGTCAGTTACACAGTCACACCAAAACAGCCCCGTTACACAGTCCCACACACGGGTCATTTTACACAGTCAAAACACACAAAGTCAGTTACACAGCCACACACCAGTCAGTTAAAAGTCACACACCACAGTCTTTTTAACACAGTCAAAACAACAAAGTCAGTTCACAGTCACACACACACAGTCTTTACCAGTCACACACACACAGTCAGTTACACAGTCACAAAACCCAGTCATTTAAACGGGTACCACCCAGTCAGTTACACAGTCCCCACACCCACTTCATTTAAACACGTCAAAACACACACAGTATTTTAACACAGTCACCACACACATCAGTTCACAGCCCACCACACCACAGTCAGTTACACAGTACACACACCCAGTCATTTTACAAGCCCACAAACCACAAAATCTTCCCCAAAGTCCACACACCCCACAGTCAGTTACAAGTCACACACCCCGTAAGTTACACGTCCAAAACCACAGTCATTAAACACGTCACAACACCCCGCGTTACACGCCCCCACACACACAGCCAGTTACACAGTCACACACACACAGTCATTTTAAAACAGTCACCCCACAAAAGTCAGTTACACGGGCACACAAACCAGTTTTTTACACAGTCACACACACACAGCCCATTTTACACAGCCACAACACACACAGTCAGTTAACAGTCACAAAACACAGTCACACACACCCAGTAAAGTTACACGCCCAACACAACAGTCATTTAACACAGTCCAAACACACAGCCCAGTTCCCAAAACACAACACACAGTCAGTTACACAGTCACACACACACAGTCATTTAACAAGTCACCCCACACCATTTCCAGTTACACATCACAACACCGGGAATTTAAACGGGTTCACACACCACAGTCAGTTAAAAGGGTCACCCCAACACACGCCCAGTTAAACAGCACCACACACAGTAAAGAAAACAGCCCACACACACACAGTCAGTTACACATTTTCAAACACACACCAAGTCATTTTACCAGTCACACACAACAGTCAGTTACACAGCACACACACACAGTCTTTTAACACAGTCAACAAATTACACAGTCAAAACCCATAAAAAGTTTGTTTTACAGCCCTATTGGGTTTACCCCCAGAGACTTAAAAAGGGTTTGGTTTACTAAATGAATACAAATGACTGACGACTGGCTGACTTACTAAACTGGTGATTTTTCCTGACTGATTACTAAACGGGCGGGCCCCCAAAAATAAATTCCCTCTGACTGTGCCCGGGACTGCCCTTTTGGTCATAAAGGTGGGCCCAAAGCTATTTTTTGCCCCCCCTTTTTTTAACCACTCACCAAAACCCCCACTCAAAACCTAATTTTCAACTCATTTCCATCAATATTCCTAACCCTCTTTAACCTCATCAATATTCCTCATTTCCTTTCCACTTAATTTTAAACTCATCAATATTACCACTCTTTCAATATTACCACTAAACAATTTTAAACCTCACCCAATTTTAATAACTCATCAATTTTATTTCATTTCATCAATTTTTCTCACTAAATCAAATTCTCACTCATAAATTTATTAATCACTCATCAATATTACTCACCCCATCAATTTACTCACTCATCAAAAATTACTCACCCATCAATTTTATCACTCATAAAATTTTATCATTTCATCAAAATTCCCAAAACCTAATCAATTTTACCCCACTCATCAATTTTTCTCACTCATAAATATTCCCTCACTCATCAATATTACTCCCCTCATAAATATTACTCACTCTTTCAATATTACTCATAAACAATATTACTCACTCTCAAATTCTCACTTCAAATTTTCTCACTCATCTTAAATTTTAAACTCCCCTCATCTATTACTCACAATCAAAAATTACTCCATTAAAATTATTACTCCCCTCATAATTTTAAATCACCCTTAAATATTAACCCAAAATTTTACCACTCATAAATTATTATTCACTCTTTTCTTTAAATTACCCCTTCATTGGAAAATTTTTATGTTTCCCTTCTTTTTTCCCCACTCCTTTACTCGTCAACTTTTTTTTCACCCCAAAATTGTTACACCCCCTTTTTAAACCTTTGGGTTACGTCACCTCCATTTTACACTCCTGTTTTTCCCTTGTTAGGGCACACCCCATTTCCAACCCCGGGTTATCCTTGTTACTCACATCCATTTCACTCCTGTTTTACCTTGTTACGTCAAAACCCCCAGTTCCCACCCTTTTAAATCCCCTTGTTACGTCACAAAAAAAGTTACACCCCCGGGTTTATCCTTGTTACGTCACACTCCAGTTACCCCCTTTTATCCTTGTTACGCACACCCCGGGTTAAAAATCCTGTTATCCTTTTTTACGTCACACTCCATTACACTCCTTTTATACCTTTGTTACGTCAAAACCCCCCAGTTACCCCCTTTTTATACCTTGTTATTCACATTTTCCATTCCCACTTTTTTATCCCTTTTACGCCCACATTTAAGTTAACCCCTGTTATACCTTGTTAGCCCACACTACAGTTACACTCCGTTTATTGTTACGTCACACTCCGTTACACTTTTTTTATACCTTTTTTTACGTCACCCCAGTTACACCCCTTGTTTTTACCTTTTTTAGCACATAGTTAACCCCTTGTTAAAACCTTTTTTAAAACGCCCACATTTCCATTTCCCCTTTATACCTTTTTCCCTACACACCTTTTCCCCCCCTTTCCCAACCACCTTTCCTTTCCACAAAAACCTTTCTTTTCCCCCCACACCTTTTCCTTTTCCCCACAAAAACCTTTCCTCTTCCCACACACCCCCTTCCTTTTCCCCACACACCTTTTCCTTTTTACACAAACCCCCTTTTTTTTCCCACACCCCTCCTCCTCTTCCCCACAACCTCCCCCTCCCCCCAACCACCTCCTCCTCTTCCCACCACCTTTCCTCTTCCCCAACCTCCTCCCCCTTCCCACACCCCCCTTCCTTTCCCCACAAAAACCTTTTTTTCCCTTTTCCCCACACCCCCCTTTCCTTTTTCCCACCCCAACCTCTTTCCCCAAAACACCCCCCCCCCTTTTTCCCCAACACCTCCTCTTTCCCACACACCCTTTTTCCTTTTCCCCCAACACCCCCTTTCTTCCCCCCACCCCTTTTTTTCCTCTTCCCCCCACCTTTTCCTTTTTCCCCACACCCCTTCCCCTTTTCCCCCACAACCTCCTCCTCTTCCCACAAAACCCTCCTCTTCCCACACACCCCCTTCTTTCCCCACACACCCCTTTTTCCCCACACACCTCCCTCTTCCCCCCACCCCCTTTTTCCCACACACCCCCTCCTTTTCCCCACAAAAACCTCCTCTTTTTCCCACAAACCCCTTTTCTTCCCACACACCTCCCCTTTCCCCAACCCCTCCCCCTCTTCCCAAAAACCCCCTTTTCCCACACACCTCCCCCTTTCCCACACACCCCCTTCCCACACATTTCCTCTTCCCACACACCCCCTTCCTTTTTCCCACAAAACCTTTTTTCCTTTTCCCCCACAAAACCTCCTCCCTTCCACCCCCGCCCCCTTTCCCCACAAACCTCCTTTTACCACCTCCCCCTTTTACCATTTTCCCCTTTTCCCCAACACACCTCCTCCTTTTTCCCAAAAAACCATCCTCTTCCCCAACCTCCCCCTTCTTCCCACACCCCCCCCCATCCCCCCCCCTTCCCCCTTCTTTTAAATTCCCCTCTTCCCACACCCCCCCTCCTTTCCCCACCCCCACCCCTCTCCCACACACCCCTTTTTCCCCAAAACCCCTCCCCCCTTTCCCCAACCTTTTCCCACACACCTCCTCCTCTTAACCCTTATCCCCCCCCACCTCCCCCTTTCCCACACAATCCCTTCCCAAACCCCTACCTCCCTTCCCACACCAAATTCCCCTTTTTCCCAACCCCCCCCTTCCCTCCCACACACCTCCCCCCTTAAAACCTCCTCCCTTCCTTTTCCCCCCCAAATCCTCCTTTTAATCCCAAAAAACCTCCTCCTTTTTTCCCCCACCTCCTCCTTTAAAAACAAACCTTTTTCCTTTTCCCAACACCCCCCTTCTTCCCACACCCTCCCCCCTTCCCACCCCCCCAAAACCCCCTTTCCTCTTCCACAAAACCTCCCCTCTTCCCCCCACACCCCCCCCTCCTCTTCCCACACCCCTTTCCTTTTCCCACACCCTTTCCTCCTTTCCCCCACACCTCCCCTCTTCCCAAACCCCCTCCTTTTTTCCCACACCCCTTCCCCTCTTCCCACACACTCCTCCCCCCTTTCCCACACACCTCCCCCTTTCCCACACCCCTCCCTTCCCACCACCCCCCTTTTCCACAACCCTCCCCCTTTTCCCACACCCCTCCCCCTTTTCCCACACCCCCTCCCCCCTTTTCCCCAAACACCCCCTTCCCCTTTTCCCCAAACCCCCTCCTCTTCCCACACACCCCCTTCCCTTTCCCCACACACCTCCCCTTTCCCCAAAACCCCCTCCTCCTTTTCCCACACACCCCCCCTCTTCCCACAACCCCCCCCTTTTCCCCCCACCCCTCCCCTCCCCACCCACCCCCCTTTCCCAACCCCCCCTTTTTCCCCACACACCTCCCCCTCTTCCCCCACCCCCCCCCTTCCCCCACACACCTCCTTTTCCCCAAAACACACCCCTCTTCCCAAAATCCCCTCTTCCCACACACCCCCCCCCTTTTCCCCAACACCCCCTCCACCTTTCCCCCCCCCTCTTCCCACCCACCCCCTTTCCCCCAAAACACCCCCCTTTTCCCCCAAACCCCTTCTTCCTTTTCCCCCACAACCCCCCCTTCCCACAACCCCCCCCTTTTTTCCCACACACCCCCCTTTCCCCCCACATTTTCCCCCCCTTTTCCCCCACACACCCCTCCCACACACCTCCCCCAACACTCCCCCCTTTCCCCCCAAAACCCTCCCCCTTTCCCACCCACCCCCCCCCTTCCCCAAAAAACCCCTTTTTCCCCACCCACCTCCTTTTCCCACCACCCCCCTTTCCCAACCCCTTTTTCCTCTTCCCACACACCTCCCCCTTTTTTCCCCACACCCCTCCTCTTCCCACACATCCTCCTTTTTCCACACCCCTCCTCCTCTTCCCACCCCCTCCTCCTCTTCCACACACCCCCTCCTTTTCCCCAACACCCCCTCCTTTCCCCAAAACCCCCCTTTTCCCCACCCACCTCCCCCTTTTTTCCCACAAACTCCTCTTCCCACACCCCTTCTTCCTTTTCCCCCACAAAACCCCACCCTTCTCACACACCACCCCCTCCTCTTCCCACACCCTCCCTTCCCACACACCCCCCTCCTTTCCCACACCCCCTCCCCTTCCCACACACCTCTTCCTTTTTCCCACACCCCTCCCCCTCTTCCCACCACCTCCTCCTTTTCCCAAAACCCCCTTCCTTCCCACACCCCCCCTTTTTCCCCCCCAAAAACCACCCCCTTTCCACACCCCTCCTCCTTTCCCCAACACACCCCCCCCTTTTTTCCACACACCTCCCCCCTCTTCCCACCCCACCTCCTCTTCCCACACCCCCCTCCTCCTTTTCCCCACACCCCCCTCCCCCACACACCTCTTCCCTCTTCCCACACACCCCTCCCTTCCCACACACCACCTCCTTTTCCACACACCTCCTCTTCCCACACACCCCCTTTCCTTTTCCCCCACACCCCCCTTCTTCCCACACCCCCCTTTTTCCTTTTCCCCACACACCCCCCCCCCTTTTCCCACACACCTCCTCCTCTTCCCCCCCCTTCCCCTTTCCCACAACCCCCCTTTTCCCCAAACCACCTCCTCCTTTTCCCCAAACACACCCCCTTTTCCCCAACACACCCCTCCCTTTCCCCCACCCCCTTCCTTTTCCCACAAAACCTTTTCCCTCTTCCCACACACTCCTCCTTTTCCTACCCCACCCCCCTTTTCCCACACCCCCTCCCCCTTTTCCCCACACCCTCCTCCTCTTCCCCCCACCCCTCCCCCTCTTCCCCACACCCCCTTTCCCCCCCCCAAAACCCCCCTCTTCCCAGACACCCCCTCCTTTTCCCCACAAAACCTCCTTTTTTCCCACACACCCCCCCTTTTCCCCCCACACCTCCTCCTTTTCCCCACACACCTCCTCCTTTTTCCCACACACCTCCCCCTTTTCCCCACACACCCCCTCCTCTTCCCAACCCCTCCCCCCCTTCCCCCACAACCTCCCCTTTTCCCCCACACACCTCCTTTTCCCCACACACCTCCTCCCCCTTCCCCCAACACCTCCCCTTTTCCCACACACCTCCCCTTTTTCCCAACACCTCCCCTTTTCCCACACACCCCCCTCCTTTTCCCCCCCAACAGCTCCCCCTCTTCCCACACCCCTCCCCCTTTCCCACAAAACCCCCTCCTTTTCCCCCACACACCTCCTCCTTTTCCCCCCCACCCTCCTCCTTTCCCACCCACCCCCCTCCTTTTTCCCACACACCTCCCCCTTTCCCACACACCCCCTCCCTTCCCACAACCTCCCCCTTTTCCCCACACCCCTCCCCCCTTTTCCCAAAAAACCCCCCCTTTTCCCACACATTCCCCCTTTCCCCCCCACCTCCCCCTCTTCCCACAAACCTCCTCCTTTTTCCCCAAAACCTCCCCCTCTTCCCACAAACCCCCTCCTTTTCCCCACACACCCCCCCTTTCCCCCCCCCTTTTCCCCACACCCCCCTTTCCCCCAAAACCTCCTCCTTTCCCACCCCACCTCCTCCCCCTTCCCACCACCTCCCCCTTTTTCCCCAAAACCATCCTTCCCCCCCCTTCCCAACCCAACCTCCCCTTTTCCCACCCCACCCCTTTCCCCCTTCCCCAAAAACCTCCTCCTTTCCCAAACACCCCCTTTTTCCCACACACCCCCTATCTACCCACCCCCCATCCTTTTTCCCCACACCCCTTCCTCTTCCCCCCCCCCCCACCCCCCTCCCCCTTTCTTTCCCACACACCTCCTCCTTTTTTCCCACACACCCCCACCTCCCCCAAACAAAACCCCTACCCCCCACCCCCCCTTTCCCACAAAACCCCCCTTTTCCCAACCCCCCCCTTTCCTCATCCCACAAAACCTCCCTTCCCCCACACCTCCTACCCCCCCCTCCCCCTTTCCCCACCCTCCTCCCCCCCACACACCCCCTCCCCCCAAACCCCCCTTCCCCCCAAAACCCCACCTCCTCCTTTCCCCCACACACCCCCCCTCTTCCCCCAAACCCTCCTACCCCAACACCCTCCTTTTCCCACACACCCCCCTCATCCCACACACCCCCCTTCCCCCCACACCCTCCTCCTTTTTCCCACCCCCTCCTCCCCCCACCCCCCCCCCCACAACCCCCACCCCAACATTCCCCCCCCACACCCCACCCTTTTCCCACCACCTCCCTTTTCCCACCACCCCCCCCCCACACACCCCCCCCCCAACCCCCCCCACCCACAACCCCCCCCCCCACAACCCCCCCCCCCAAACACCCACCCCCACAACCCCCCCCAAACCCACAACCCCCACCCACCCCACCCCCCCCCACAAACCCCCCCCCCAACAACCCCCCCCCACACCCACCCCCCCCAAACCAAAACCCCCCACCCCCACCCCAAAACCCCCCCCAACCCCCTCCCCCTTTTCCCAAAAAAACCCCCTCCCCCCACCCCCCTTTTCCCCCCAAACCCCCCCCCTTTTTCCCAAACCCCTCCCTTTTTCCCCACCCCCCCCCAACCCCCCCCCCAACCCCCCCCCAAAAACCAAAACCCCCCCCACAAACCCTTTCCCCCCACACACCCCCCCCCCCAAACACAACCCCCCAAACCCCCCCCCACACCCCCCCCCCAAACCCCCCCACAACACCCCCCCCCCACACCCCCCCCTTAAACCCCCCCCCCCACCCCCCTCCCCCAAACCCCCCCCCCCAAAACCCCCCCCCCAAACCCCCCCCCACCCCCAAAACCCCCCCCCCAACCCCCCCCAAACAAACCCCCCCCACACACCCCAAACCCCACCCACAAAACCCCCCCCCCAACAACCCCCCCCAAACCTCCCCCCCCAACACACCCCCCCCCCAAAAAAACCCCCCCCACAAAACCCCCCCCCCACACACCCCCCCCCCCCCAAAACCCCCCAACACCCCCCCTCCCCCCCCCCAAAAACCCCCCAAAACCCACACCCCTCCCCCTTTCCCACCCCCCCCCCCTCCCCCCCCCTCCCCCCCCCCAACACCCCCCAAACCCCCCCTTTTCCCAACAAACCCCCCCCCCCCCCAACCACCCCCCCCCCAAACCCCCCCCAACCCCCTTTCCCCCCCAAACCACACCTCCCCCCCCACCCCCCCCAAACCCCCCCCCAACACCCCTCCCAAACCCCCCCCAAACAAAACCCCCCCACCCCAAACCCACCCCCCCTCCCCTCCCCCAAAAAACCCCCCCCCACAACCCCCCCCCCCACACCCCAACCCCCCCAACACCCCCACCCCAAAACCCCCCCCCCAAAAACCCCCCCCCCCCACAAACCCCCCCCCCCAAACCCCCCCCCAAACCCCCCCCCCACAACCCCCCCCACAAACCCCACCCCCCCCCAAACCCCCCCCCCAAAAAACCCCCCCCCAACAAACCCCCCCCCAACAAAACCCCCCCACCCACAAAACCCCCCCCCCCACAAACCCCCCCCCCACCATCCCCACCCCCCCACCCCCCCCCCACACAAAAACCCCCCACCACAAAACCCCCCCCCACACAACCCCCCCCCCACAACCCCCCACACCCCCCCCCCACACACCCCCCCCACCCAAAAACACCCCCCCCCCAAAAAAACCCCACCCCCCACAAAACCCCCCCCCCCCCAAAAACCCCCCCCCCCAAAAACCCCCCCCCCAACAAAACCCCCCCCCCCCAAACCCCCCCCCCCCCCCAAACAAAACCCCCCCCCCCACAAACCCCCCCCCCAAAAACCCCCCCCCCCACAACCCCCCCCCCCACAACCCCCCCCACACAACCCCCCCCAAAACAACCCCCCCCAAACCAAACCCCCCCCCCACAACCCCCCCCACACAACCCCCCCCCCACAAACCCCCCCCCAAAACCCCCCCCCCCAAACCCCAACCCCCCCAAAAAACCCCCCCCCCCAAAAAACCCCCCCCCCAAACCCCCCCACCCCCAACCCCCCCCAAACAAAACCCCCCCACCCAAACCCCCCCCCCCCAAACCCCCCCCCCAAACAAAACCCCCCCCCCCACAAACCCCCCCCCCAAAACAACCCCCCCCCCAACCCCCTACCCCCCACCCCCCCTTCCCACACCCCCCTCCCCCCACCCCTTTCCCCCCCCAAAACCCCCCCCCCCCACCCCCCACCTCTTCCCACCCCCCTCCCTTCCCAACCCCTCCTCCCCCCACACCCCCCCCCCCCAAAAACCCCCCCCCCAAAACCCCCCCCAACAACCCCCCTTCTTCCCCAAAACCCTCCTTTCCCACCACCCCCCCTTTTACACCCCCCCACCACCCCCCCCTTTTCCCCCCCACCCCCCCCTTTTCCCCACCCTCCCCTTTTCCCCACCACCCCTCCTTTTCCCCAAACCCCTCCTCCCCCCTTCCCAAAACCACCCCCTTCCCTCCCCCAAACCAAACCCTCCTTTTTTCCCACACACCTCCCCCCCTTCCCCCCAACCCCTCCTCCTTTTCCCCACCCCCTCCCCCTTTTCCCCCACACACCTCCCCTTTCCCACAACCCCCCTTCTTCCCACACACCTCCCCCTCCCCCACACACCCCCTTTTCCCACACACCTCCTCCTTTCCCAAAAACCCCCCCCCTTTTCCCACACACCTCCTCCTCTTCCCACACACCTCCTCCTCTTCCCACACCCCTCCCCTTTTTCCCCACACACCTCCTCCCCCTTCCCCACACCTCCCCCTCTTCCCACCCACCTCCCCCCTTTTACCCCCCCACCTCCTCCTTTTCCCACACACCTCCTCCTCTTCCCCAAACCCCTCCTCTTCCCACACACCCCCCCCTTTCCCACCCCCTCTTCCCCCAACCCACCTCCTCCTCTTCCCACAACCTCCCCCCCCTTTCCCCACCCCCACCTCCTCCTTTTCCCCACACACCCCCTCCTTTCCCCACACACCTCCCCCTTTCCCACACACCTCCTCTTCCCCCCAAAAACCTCCCCTTTCACACCACCCCCTTCCTCTTCCCACACCCCTCCCCCCTCTTCCCACACACCCCCCCTCCTTTTTCCCCCCAACCCTCCTCTTCCCACACACCTCCCCCCTTTTCCCCACACACCTCCTTTTCCCCAACACATCCTCCTCTTCCCCACCCCTTTCCCCCCTCTTCCCACCCCACCCCCTCCTTTTTCCCACACCCCCTCCTCCTTTTCCCACACACCCCCCTTTCCCACCCCTCCTCGTCTTTCCCACCCCTCCCCCACTTTTCCCAAAACCCCCCTCCTTTCCCCCCCACAACCCTTTTTTCCCACCCCACCTCTCCCCTCCCACACCCTCCTCCTCTTCCCACACACCCCCTCCTTTTCCCCCACACCCCTCCTCCTCTTTCCCACCCCACGTTTTCTAAAGCCATTTTTTTGGGACGGGCTCCAGGCAAAAAATTTACCTTTTCATTTGTGATGTCTTAAAGACTATTCCCCCCCTTTTTACTCCCCTTTTAATTGTTTTTTGCGGGGGCCCGGGAACTCAGCTCCTGCCCCGCCTTTTTAAACTGATCACTACGGATCCTCCCCCTTTTCTGTTTCCCTGGTTTTTAATAAAACCTCTTCTTAAAACTATGTATGGTTCCTGCCTCCACTACTTCACTTACTAGGCTATTCCACTTGCTGACAACTCTATGACTGAAGAAATACTTCCTAACGTCCCTGTGACTCGTCTGAGTCTTCAGCTTCCAGGTGTGACCCCTTGTTCCTGTGTCCCCTCTCTGGAACATCCTATCTCTGTCCACCTTGTCTATTCCCCGCAGTATCTTGTATGTCGTTATCATGTCTCCCCTGACCCTTCTGTCCTCCAGTGTGTGTGTGTGTGTGTGTGTGTGTGTGTGTGTGTGTGTGTGTGTGTGTGTGTGTGTGTGTGTGTGACTGTGTGTAATCACCTATTTGTGGTTACAGGGGTCGTGGCTTAGCTCCTGGCCCCGCCTCTCACATGCCCCAGTCCCAGTAAACGCTTGCTCCGCATACTGTGTCATACCAAATCGTCTCGTTACTGTGCACCTCTCAGGTCGTTCATACAAAATTATATCAATATCTCTGAGTATTTTATGAAATGTTATTATTTCTTCCCTGATTTTCAGCTTTTTTGCTGTTGTAAGATAACTTTCTTCATTACCATATTGAATCTTGCGTCTGATGAGGCCATTGCTTTCTTGTGGATGATGCTACCAGCAAACAAAGGTGCCTAAGTCTTTATGGACTTCGCTATGTTTCGCTGTTTTGTTTTTTTCTCAATGTTATTTATTTTATTTATTTATTTATTTACAATTTAAGCATACATACAGAGGTACAAAAAAATACAGATAAGAGCAGCATGCCAAAGCCACTTATACTATGCATAGCATTTCGGGCTGGCTTAAAATTAACTAAGCAATGATGAAATCAGTGATAATACATTGAATTTATAAACAGGTAGTGTTTCTTTTATATTTACAGGTAATGAATTCCAGATTTTAGGGCCTTTTATGTGCATTGAATTTTTGCATAGCGTGAGATGGACACGAGGAACATCAAAGAGTGATCTGTGCCTTGTGTTATGGTCATGTGTTCTGTTGAGGTTGGCAAGGAGATGTTTGAGGGGAGGGTTAATATCAGAGTTAAGTGTTCTATGTATGTAATAAGTGCAATAATAAGTATGGATGTTTTGTATGGTGAGTAGGTTTAGTGTATTGAATATTGGTGGAGTGTGCTGCCTATACTGAGAATTTGTTATCATTCTAACTGCAGCCTTTTGTTGGGTAATTAGTGGTCTGAGATGGTTAGTTGTTGTTGAGCCCCATGCACAAATTCCATAGGTGAGATAGGGGTAAATAAGAGAGTAATAAAGTGCCAGGAGGGCTGACTGTGGAACATAGTACCGTATCTTCGATAGTATGCCTACAGTCTTGGAAATTTTCTTAGAAATTTGTTGTATATGTGTATGAAATTTGAGTAGATTATTTATATTCGTAATTATCTATAATCCTTTATCCTTAAATTTGGTTCTCCACGTTGCTCCTCCAGTCCAAATATCATAATTGATTTTTCCCTATCATAGTCTCTGATTCATAAGTTACAGGACCTCACTTATCCACTACGATTGTAGTTGTGTGTGTATGTATACATATGTGTTTGTTTGTAGGTGTGTAAGTTTATTTCGGTACACGTGCATATAAATACAGTTATTATATATAATTTAGCATATGTGTAAATCAGATGTGTGCGTGTACGTGTGTCTCTCGTCTTCCCTTGAGAGTGCGTTGCATCCTTCACAAACTAACGTCTGGGTCAGGGAAAGGGTATGGGGGATCCTGTGTACGAAATGGTATATAATACCGACAAGATGAGAGTAAGACACATGTCAACATCTGGGTACTTTAAATTTTAGACGTTTCGCCATCCAGTGGCTTTTCAAACAAATTCTAGGACATACTTTCCGACTCGACAACTACTCTACAACTAACCCATCTCTTTGGAAGACCTACTTCCCCTGGGATCCGCTACCCGGAATTTGCCCTCGTCTGCTTTCACTGACGTATATATAGGCGCCAGGATCTTTTTTCTGCTCAGAATCCACGATATGGTGCTGTTCGCACCTACTCTATTGAGGAACATGATTACCTCAAACTTCTGTACAAGTTTTATAGTCTTCAAGTTATGTCCTAGAATTGTATTGATAAAGCCACTGATGGCGAAACGTCTACAATAAAGATACCAGATGTTGCACATGTGTCTTACTCTCATGGGGGATCCTACATAGCAGTAACGAGGGTAAATCTAACAAATTTCCCATATTTGATCGTTGACTTACCTCCAGAACCTGGGCCCTCCGTGCCTCCACCTGTTTGACCTGGTACTGATGGAGTCACGAGAGAACCTTCTATAAATTTGTTTCTTTGAATAACGAAAAATGTAGTGTTACAGCATAAAGGGCAGGGGCTCAATTATGGATAAATTAGTAGGTTAAGGTGATGTAAGGTAAAGCAGCAGTTCACTGCTGCCTTATCCTACATCACTCTCATTCATGTGGGTGCGGGTGAGGTTAGGGGCGAATTTTTTTTTTGGGGAATGAATAGTCGAGGTTGTTTCTATGGAATCACCATTCGTCGATGAGCGGCGCCATTTTGAGCGTGGCCCCCACCAAGATGACTGACATGAGGAGGAGGATAAGTCCTGTGGCCATGATGGACCAGCGGACTTTTCTAGGCATCTCCTCCTCTTCCTTCCGTCGCCGCACCCGTTCCTTCGCCGCCTTCAGAGCCTCATTATCAGTGCTCCGACGAGTCCTCTTCCGCCTGGTCTTGCTCTGAGTCTCAGGTCCCAGGGTACGGAGACTTTTATGGAGCTCCTTAATCTCGGCGGCCTCCAGGTCGACGGCACTGAGGTTGATGAGGGAGCAGGAGATGGTGGAGAGGAGCGGTGCTCCAACATTGGCAGGAATGGTGTTGGCTGTGTAGTCGTAGCCATTAACCAGGTCTTGTGGGCTGGGACAAGTGTCACCTGGAGCAGCATACTCTGTAAGGACGGTCTGACCGGCGGCTTCTGCTTGGCTATGGGCGGCGTCGGAGGTGAAGGAGTGCGGCGAATAGTCCAGGATGCTGCACCCGGGATTGCGGCTGCTGTTGCGGGACTGCGGCCGAGAGAAGTCGGTTGTGGAGATATCATCGTAAGTGTCGATGGTTGACTGACGCAAAAGACAGAGGCTCTGATTATCGGAAGCGCTGTGTATGGATGACTGACGCGTCAGTCTTAAAGATGACGACGATTCAGTTGTTACCTGACGCTGTAGCTCTCGTACGAGGCGCCTCGTCGAGTCTGCAGACTCTTCGGTGTCCTGACGACGCAACTCCCGCGAGTACCTCTTCGAGTAACCAGAGTCAGAAGAGTCGGTGGTCCATTGCCGCCTTAGTTCCCGCGTCTTCGTTCGTTTTTCGGTATCGCTTGACTCCGTATTGCGCTGTCTTCGGAGTTTGACCTGTCGGTGCGGGCGAGAGACGTCGCTGTTGCTGCTTAGAGATTCCTGATGGCGGAGGTAGCGCCCCCCACGGGCGCTGTGTGGGCGTTCCAGGCCCACCAAGTCGGCCCCCCACAGCTGGGCAGTGTGGGCCATGTACCGGAAGCAGTTGTCGGGACCGAAGACATCGTCATCTTGGGTAGGGGAGCCCAGGAGCTCATCGTCAGTGCTAGTGGCCTTATCCTCACACACCACCACCACCACCGCTGCCTCACCACCATCCTCACTCATTGTTACCGACGGTACCTGACCACCCATGCTGAAACACCCATACACACTGTTACTATTGCCACTTTACAGTTAATACTGCCACTTCACACACTGCTACTACTACCTCACATACTGTTACTACTGCAAACTCACACACTGCTACTACTACTACTTCTACCTCACATACTATTACCACTACTGCTAACTCACATACTGCCTCAGGGACTCACAGGAATATCTATCTTGTACTCAAAAGAAAACGAGTGCTACAGGGCACTCGTGGTTATCCTTAAGCAAACATAAACATCAAACAACAGATGCATTAAAAGGGATACAGTGTCTATGATTTTAATAAGCTCCTCGCGCTTGATATTATTACAGCCTCTGAACAAGGTGTCTGTCAGGCCTCGGTGAATTGTAAGCAGTCTCTCAGTACAGTCTTGTTGATGGAAGCCAGCAGTAAGCCAGCAGTGAGCCAGCAGTTGCTTAACCCCTGAGTGGGTTACCCCTTGACGAACAAAGCCCCTTTTTTTCGTTGATTTCGCCGCCGAATTACCAGTGAAATTCAAGAAGGGCAGGAAATAGGCCACTACCCTCCCGTGTCTGTCTTCAAGAGGGAGCTGGACAGGCACCTCAAGTCAGTACCTGATCAGCTGGGCTGTGGTTCGTACGTTGGTTAGCATGCGGTCAGCAGTAACGGCCTGGTTGATCAGGCCCTGATCCACCACGAGGCCTGGTCATGGAGAGGGCCGCGGGGGCGATGACCCCCGAAAGACCCTCCAGGTATACTCCAGGTTCCTAGGCAGTGTTCCTGCTGTCACTGAAGGGGGCACACCGCTGACAACTGTCTGGTAAATATCAGGTATAATTACTCCCACAAGAGAGAGGACATTAAGGATTTCTGTCGGAACAAAAAGATATTGGACATACATGATGAGCACTCTTACACGTCACCACCCAGCTACTCTTGTCTCAGCTCAGCAGGTGGTTTCATGCATTACACAAGACCACTGAGCTACGTCCCAGTGGCTGCTTCGGTGTCCTACCCGTCTCAAAGACAAACTTCTTACTCAACTATTGTCAAGTTGAACACGAACATAAGGAACCAGTCTATCAGCATCCTGTCCACCAACATTAGACGCTTCATTACCAAAGTTGGAGATCTCAACCACAGTTTCTTGAATATTCATCATCCTGACATGATTGCCTTTGTTGAAACATTTTTAGATGACAGGACTTCGGTTCTGCAAGAATTGCAGGCTACACCTCATGGATGAGACGAGACAGGCAAGGACAAGGAAAAGGAGGTGGTGTTGCTGTATGTTCTTCTAAAAGTGTACATGCCCAGCTCATTGATGTTGCCATCATTAATCACCTGGAGATAATGTTCTCTAGGCTATGCATAAATCCTAGTGCCTCCATACTAGCATGCGCAATGTACAGACCTCAATGGCAGCAAGCAGACCATATCAACTTCCTGATGTAAAATGTGAACACTTTTCTGCCTCAACACAAATGTCAACACATTATAACTGTTGCGGACCTCAACCATCATCTTTTACCAAGGGATTATGATGACCTTCTTACAGTGTTTGACATTAAAAACTTTACTGACTTCCCTACTCATATCTTTGGCTCCTCTCTTGACCCGCTAGTGATTGATCTAACTGGAGGCATAGTCACTTGCAAATCTCTTGTCTATGTTGGCTCATCTGACAACAAGGTTGTCTTACAATCAGTGACGATACCAACAGAACTAGGTGAAGAATCATCATGCTCAACCTAGCTGTGGGAGAGAGGAAACCAGCCGGACCTTTACTCTGAGCTCACCACCTCAGATTGTAATGATCTTTCTCCAGGGCGATGATAACCAAGTGAATGCCTTCACTAAACATATCCTTACTCTACAACACAAGTACATCCCTCACCGGCATTACGTAACGAAGCCTTCAGAACAGTCTTGGTCTGGCTTTCATTGCTTAGGGGCTGGTACTATTAAGTACAAGGCTTGGAAAAGGTATGAGAACCATTCAACTATTTATAACAGGACCTGCACAGGCAACCTTGTCGGCTTATGAAGTCCAAAACCAGACTATTTCTAGAGGAAGGAAGATAAAAGAAACACTGGCATCAGGAAGAGTGGAGTTTAAAACTGGTGGTCCATGGTCAGGGAGCGACGAAGACATTAACCTGATATTATACATCTGAAGTGACAGGATGGGACCGTCTTTACTATCAGTCAGTTTGATGAACACTTTCCTGCCAAGACAATAATCCAGTTAGGGAACCTCCCTGGCGAGCCGCAAGAACTGAGTCAAAATTGTCAGAGGTGGCGATAAACCGTAATGAAATATATCTCCTTAAATTCCTGGACCAAAGAAAGGCTGTGGGCCAAGATGAGCCCATGACTGCTACGTAGATGCGCAGACGAGCTAGCATCACCTCCATCTATCAGCACTGCCTAGCAGTGTAAATTATTTACTCTGTGGAAAGAAGCAAATGTAGTCACTGTTCACAAAAGAAGAGCAGAGCGGAAATCAGCCACTACAGAGCAGTGTCACTGCTGTCAGTCACTAGCAAGATCCTTGAGACAATATTCTCAGGGCAGATGACTGTTTTTTTTTTCACTACCACCCACCTCTTTGTGACTGTCTATATAACTTTAGTAAGCCATCTGTGATGGTGGTAGTGGCCACCCACCACCACCACCACCACCATCACAATAATCACCATTCCACCACCACCACCACCACTGACGCCACCACCACACATCACAATAATACACCATTCCACCACCACCACCACCACCACCACCCACCACCACCACCCACCACAACTGACGCCACCACCACCACCATCACAATAATCACCATTCCACCACCACCACCACCACCACCACCACCACCACCACCACCACCACCACCACCACCACCACTGACGCCACCACCACCACCATCACAATAATCACCATTCCACCACCACCACCACCACCACTGACGCCACCACCACAACCATCACAATAATCACCATTCCACACCACCACCACCACCACCACTGACGCCACCACCACCACCATCACAATAATCACCATTCCACCACCACCACCACCACCACCACCACTGACGCCACCACCACCACCATCACAATAATCACCATTCCACCACCATCACAACAATCACCATTCCACCACTACCACCACCAGCACTGGCAACACCACCACCACCATCACAACAATCACCACCACCACTGGCACCACCACCACCATCACAGCAACCACCATTCCACCACCAACTCCCACAAGCCCCATATAACTCCATTAATGCTGACATCAGAGCTAAGTATAGGATAATGCTGACATCACTGCTGAGGATAACATAATGCTGACATCACTGCTGAGTATAACATAATGCTGACATCACTGCCGAATATAACATAATGCTGACATCACTGCTGAATATAACATAATGCTGACATCACTGCTGAGTATAACATAATGCTGACATCACTGCTGAGTATAACATAATGCTGACATCACTGCTGAGTATAACATAATGCTGACATCACTGCTGAGTATAACATAATCTCTCAAAACGATCTCATTTTACGCCCGAAGTGGAGAAGAGAGAACATAAAACTTTTATTGACAAGAGAAATGAGAGAGAGATAGGAAGGGGAGAGAGAGAGAGAGAGAGAGAGAGAGAGAGAGAGAGAGAGAGAGAGAGAGAGAGAGGAAGGGGAAGCAACGGTGAAGAGGAAATGGTAGTGAGTAGCTGGAGTATTTTAAATCGTGTCCTGACGTATCCTGTCGTGTCCTGACGTGTCCTTTCGTGTCCTGACGTGTACTGTCGTGTTTTACACTCGTACGATTCGTGTTTACGAACGATTAGGTTCTGGAATCCCACTGACACTTACATAAGTACCAGACATCCACTCTTAATATCGTTTCCTTTAAATCAACATTCCCTGAAGATTAACTACCTGGTATTAACAGGAAGATTAACTACCTGGTATTAACAGGAAGATTAACTACCTGGTATTAACAGGAAGATTAACTACCTGGTATTAACAGGAAGATTAACTACCAGGTATTAACAGGAAGATTAACTACCAGGTATTAACAGGAAGATTAACTACCTCGTATTAACAGGAAGAGTAACTACCAGGTATTAACAGGAAGATTAACTACTTGGTATTAACAGGAAGATTAACTACCTGGTATTAACAGGAAGATTAAGTATTTGGGTATTAACGGGAAAGATTAACTACCTGGTATTAACAGGAAGATTAACTACTTGGTATTAAAAGGAAAATTAACTACCTGTTATTAACAGGAAGGTTAACTACCTGGTATTAACAGGAAGATTAACTACCTGTTATTAACAGGAAGGTTAACTACCTGGTATTAACAGGAAGGTTAACTACCTGGTATTAACAGGAAAATTAACTACCTGTTATTAACAGGAAGGTTAACTACCTGGTATTAACAGGAAGATTAACAAACCTGGAAATTAACAGGAAGGTTAACTACCTGGTATTAACAGGAAGGTTAACTACCTGGTATTAACAGGAAGATTAACTACCTGGTATTAACAGGAAGGTTAACTACTTGGTATTAAGAGGAAGGTTAACTACCTGGTATTAACAGGAAGGTTAACTACCCAGAGTTAACAGGAAAGTTAACTACCCAGTGTTAACAGGAAAGTGAACTACCCAACATTAACAGTAAGGTTAACTAACCAGAGTTAACAGGAAGAACTAGAGGGTGGAGGTCGCAACACAAGAAAGTATTGGAGACACTGCAAATATAAGAGAATAAGTGAGATGATATTATGAAGACTGAACCACCACCAACCTGACTCTTGTTGTTGGTACTACAAACACGAGTGACTGGAACTTAGAGTGACTGACACTCAGAATGACTGACACTCAGAATGACTGACACTCAGAATGACTGACACTCAGAATGACTGACACTCAGAATGACTGACACTCAGAATTACTGACACTCAGAATGACTGACACTCAGAATGACTGACACTCAGAATGACTGACACTCAGAATAAACTGACACTCAGAATGACTGACACTCAGAATGACTGACACTCAGAATGACTGACACTCAGC
This sequence comes from Cherax quadricarinatus, assembly GCF_026875155.1. Classification (NCBI taxonomy): domain Eukaryota; kingdom Metazoa; phylum Arthropoda; class Malacostraca; order Decapoda; family Parastacidae; genus Cherax; species Cherax quadricarinatus. Next base: position 25,846,747 of record NC_069474.1, read on the forward strand.
ATGACTGACACTCAGAATGACTGACACTCAGAATGACTGACACTCAGAATGACTGACACTCAGAATTACTGACACTCAGAATGACTGACACTCAGAATGACTGACACTCAGAATGACTGACACTCAGAATGACTGACACTCAGAATGACTGACACTCAGAATGACTGACACTCAGAATGACTGACACTCAGAATGACTGACACTCAGAATGACTGACACTCAGCATGACTGACACTCAGAATGACTGACACTCAGCATGACTGACACTCAGAATGACTGACACTCAGAATGACTGACACTCAGAATGACTGACACTCAGCATGACTGACACTCAGAAATGACTGACACTCAGAATGACTGACACTCAGAATTACTGACACTCAGAATGACTGACACTCAGAATGACTGACACTCAGAATGACTGACACTCAGAATGACTGACACTCAGAATGACTGACACTCAGAATGACTGACACTCAGAATGACTGACACTCAGAATGACTGACACTCAGCATGACTGACACTCAGAATGACTGACACTCAGAATGACTGACACTCAGAATGACTGACACTCAGAATTACTGACACTCAGAATGATGACACTCAGAATGACTGACACTCAGAATGACTGACACTCAGAATGACTGACACTCAGAATGACTGACAACTCAGAATGACTGACACTCAGAATGACTGACACTCAGAATGACTGACACTCAGCATGACTGACACTCAGAATGACTGACACTCAGCATGACTGACACTCAGAATGACTGACACTCAGAATGACTGACACTCAGAATGACTGACACTCAGCATGACTGACACTCAGAATGACTGACACTCAGAATGACTGACACTCAGAATGACTGACACTCAGAATGACTGACACTCAGAATGACTGACACTCAGCATGACTGACACTCAGAATGACTGACACTCAGAATGACTGACACTCAGAATGACTGACACTCAGAATGACTGACACTCAGCATGACTGACACTCAGCATGACTGACACTCAGAATGACTGACACTCAGAATGACTGACACTCAGAATGACTGACACTCAGAATGACTGACACTCAGAATGACTGACACTCAGAATTACTGACACTCAGAATGACTGACACTCAGAATGACTGACACTCAGAATGACTGACACTCAGAATGACTGACACTCAGAATGACACTCAGAATGACTGACACTCAGAATGACTGACACTCAGCATGACTTACACTCAGAATGACTGACACTCAGCATGACTGACACTCAGAATGACTGACACTCAGAATGACTGACACTCAGAATGACTGACACTCAGCATGACTGACACTCAGAAGGGACTGACACTCAGAATGACTGACACTCAGAATGACTGACACTCAGAATGACTGACACTCAGAATGACTGACACTCAGCATGACTGACACTCAGAATGACTGACACTCAGAATGACTGACACTCAGAATGACTGACACTCAGAATGACTGACACTCAGCATGACTGACACTCAGAATGACTGACACTCAAATGACTGACACTCAGAATGACTGACACTCAGCATGACTGACACTCAGAATGACTGACACTCAGAATGACTGACACTCAGAATGACTGACACTCAGAATGACTGACACTCAGAATGACTGACACTCAGCATGACTGACACTCAGAATGACTGACACTCAGAATGACTGACACTCAGAATGACTGACACTCAGCATGACTGACACTCAGAATGACTTACACTCAGAATGACTGACACTCAGAATGACTGACACTCAGAATGACTGACACTCAGAATGATTGACACTCAGAATGACTTACACTCAGAATAAACAGATACTCAGAATGACTGACACTCAAATGACTTACATCAGAATGACTGATACTCAGAATGACTTACACTCAGAATGACTGACACTCAGAATGACTGACACTCAGAATGACTGACACTCAGAATGACTGACACTCAGAATGACTGACACTCAGAATGACTTACACTCAGAATGACTGATACTCAGAATGACTGACACTCAGAATGACTTACACTCAGAATGACTGATACTCAGAATGACTTACACTCAGAATGACTGACACTCAGAATGACTGACACTCAGAATGACTTACACTCAGAATGACTGATACTCAGAATGACTTACACTCAGAATGACTGATACTCAGAATGACTGGTTGTACGATGAGAAGGATGGACAGTATTTCCTTTCTGGACTGATTGTCGTTAATCCTGGAATACCCGGGATGCAACCTGGAGGGTGTTGAGGGGGTCAACGCCCCCGCGGCCCGGTCCATGACCAGGCCTCGTGCTGGATCAGGGCCTGATCAACCAGGCTGTTACTGCTGACCGCACGAAACCAACGCACGAACCACATCCCGCAGAGGAAAAATCAGATTGGAAGTTGTTAAAATGGTAACTCCCAAAACAACGTAAAAAGCAACTGGAATAATTTAAAAAGTGATAAAATTGGTGAAGTGGGCCAGGAATAGAGGGAAATGGGATATAATAAGTGGAGTGGTCCTGGAGTGATGGAAACTGTCAGCACAATAAGTGGAGTGGTCCTGGAGTGATGGTAACTGACAGTATAATAAGTAGAGTGGTCCTGGAGTGATGGAAACTGACAGTATAATAAGTAGAGTGGTCCTGGAGTGATGGTAACTGACAGTATAAGTAGAGTGGTCCTGGAGTGATGGTAACTGACAATATAATAAGTAGAGTGGTCCTGGAGTGATGGTAACTGACAGTATAATAAGTAGAGTGGTCCTGGAGTGATGGTAACTGACAGTATAATAAGTAGAGTGGTCCTGGAGTGATGGTAACTGACAGTATAAGTGAGTGGTCTGGAGTGATGGTAAATGACAATATAATAAGTTAGAGTGGTCCTGGAGTGATGGTAACCCGACAGTATAATAAGTAGAGTGGTCCTGGAGTGATGGTAACTGACAGTATAATAAGTAGAGTGGTCCTGGAGTGATGGTAACTGACAGTATAATAAGTAGAGTGGTCCTGGAGTGATGGTAACTGACAGTATAATAAGTAGAGTGGTCCTGGAGTGATGGTACTGACAGTATAATAAGTAGAGTGGTCCTGGAGTGATGGTAACTGACAATATAATAAGTAGAGTGGTCCTGGAGTGATGGTAACTGACAGTATAATGAGTAGAGTGGTCCTGGAGTGATGGTAACTGACAGTATAATAAGTAGAGTGGTCTGGAGTGATGGTAACTGACAATATAATAAGTAGAGTGGTCCTGGAGTGATGGTAACTGACAGTATAATAAGTAGAGTGGTCCTGGAGTGATGGTAACTGACAGTATAATAAGTAGAGTGGTCCTGGAGTGATGGTAACTGACAGTATAATAAGTAGAGTGGTCCTGGAGTGATGGTAACTGACAGTATAATAAGTAGAGTGGTCCTGGAGTGATGGTAACTGACAGTATAATAAGTAGAGTGGTCCTGGAGTGATGGTAACTGACAATATAATAAGTAGAGTGGTCCTGGAGTGATGGTAACTGACAGTATAATAAGTAGAGTGGTCCTGGAGTGATGGTAACTGACAGTATAATAATAGAGTGGTCCTGGAGTATGGTAACTGACAGTATAATAAGTAGAGTGGTCCTGGAGTGATGGTAACTGACAGTATAATAAGTAGAGTGGTCCTGGAGTGATGGTAACTGACAATATAATAAGTAGAGTGGTCCTGGAGTGATGGTAACTGACAGTATAATAAGTAGAGTGGTCCTGGAGTGATGGTAACTGACAGTATAATAAGTAGAGTGGTCCTGGAGTGATGGTAACTGACAATATAATAAGTAGAGTGGTCCTGGAGTGATGGTAACTGACAGTATAATAAGTAGAGTGGTCCTGGAGTGATGGTAACTGACAGTATAATAAGTAGAGTGTCCTGGAGTGATGGTAACTGACAGTATAATAAGTAGAGTGGTCCTGAGTGATGGTAACTGTAGTAATAATACTAGAGTGGACTGGAGTGATGGTAACTGACAGTATAATAAGTAGAGTGGTCCTGGAGTGATGGTAACTGACAGTATAATAAGTACAGTGGTTCTGGAGTGATGGTAACTGATAGTATAATAAGCACAGTGGTCCTGGAGTGATGGTAACTGGCAGTGTAATAAGTACAGTGGTCCTGGAGTGATGGGAACTGAGAGTATAATAAGTACAGTGGTCCTGGAGTGATGGGAACTGAGAGTGGAACATAGAACAAAAACAATTGAACAAAAGAAGATGGAGGACATTTAGTGAGAGGGCTGAGTGGGAATAGAAAGTGTATTGGTTGGGAAACCTATCTGAAACTGGAATGGGAATCGGCAGGGGAGTTGGAATTGGAATGGGACCAGAAACATATTGGTCCAGAGACTACATGAGAAGGTTCTTGTGTTTGTTAATGTGTTTGTTAATGTCTTTGTTAGTGTCTTTGTTAATATGTTTGTTAATGTGTTTGTTAATGTGTTAATGTCTTTGTTAGTGTCTTTGTTAATATGTTTGTTAACCTGTTTGTTAATGTGTTTGTTAATGTGTTTGTTAATGCCTTTGTTAGTGTCTTTGTTAATATGTTTGTTAACATGTTTGTTAATGTGTTTGTTAATATCTTTGTTAGTGTCTTTGTTAATATGTTTGTTAACGTGTTTGTTAATGTGTTTGTTAATGTGTTTGTTAATGTGTTTGTTAATGTGTTTGTTAATATGTTTGTTAATATGTTTGTTAATGTGTTTGTTAATGTCTTTGTTAGTGTCTTTGTTAATATGTTTGTTAACATGTTTGTTAATGTGTTTGTTAATATCTTTGTTAGTGTCTTTGTTAATATGTTTGTTAATGTGTTTGTTAATGTGTTTGTTAATGTGTTTGTTAATGTGTTTGTTAATGTGTTTGTTAATGTGTTTGTTAATGTGTTTGTTAATGTGTTTGTTAATATGTTTGTTAATGTGTTTGTTAATGTGTTTGTTAACGTGTTTGTTAATGTGTTAATGTGTTTGTTAATGTGTTTGTTAATGTGTTTGTAAATGTGTTTGTTAATGTGTTTGTTAATGTGTTTGTTAATGTGTTTGTTAATGTGTTTGTTAACGTGTTTGTTAATGTGTTAATGTGTTTGTTAATGTGTTTGTTAATGTGTTTGTAAGTGTGTTTGTTAATGTGTTTGTTAATGTGTTTGTTAATGTGTTTGTTAATGTGTTTGTTAACGTGTTTGTTAATGTGTTAATGTGTTTGTTAATGTGTTTGTTAATGTGTTTGTAAATGTGTTTGTTAATGTGTTTGTTAATGTGTTTGTTAATGTGTTTGTTAACGTGTTTGTTAATGTGTTTATTAATGTGTTTGTTAATGTGTTTGTTAATGTCTTTGTTAATGCCTTTGTTAGTGTCTTTGTTAATATCTTTGTTAACATGTTTGTTAATATGTTTGTTAATGTGTTTGTTAATGTGTTTGTTAATGTGTTTGTTAATGTGTTTGTTAATGTGTTTGTTAATGTGTTTGTTAATGTGTTTGTTAATGTGTTTGTTAATGTGTTTGTTAATGTGTTTGTTAATGTGTTTGTTAGTGTCTTTGTTAATGAGTTTGTTAATGTGTTTGTTAATGTGTTTGTTAATGTCTTTGTTAGTGTCTTTGTTAATGTCTTTGTTAGTGTCTTTGTTAATGTCTTTGTTAGTGTCTTTGTTAATGAGTTTGTTAATGAGTTTGTTAATGTGTTTGTTAATGTGTTTGTTAATGTGTTTGTTAATGTCTTTGTTAGTGTCTTTGTTAATGTCTTTGTTAGTGTCTTTGTTAATGTCTTTGTTAGTGTCTTTGTTAATGTGTTTGTTAATGAGTTTGTTAATGTGTTTGTTAATGTGTTTGTTAATGTGTTTGTTAATGTGTTTGTTAATGTGCTTGTTAATGTGTTTGTTAATGTGTTTGTTAATGTGTTTGTTAATGTGTTTGTTAATGTGTTAGTGTCTTTGTTAATATGTTTGTTAGTGAGTTGTGTCTCTCAACTTAATTTTGACATCAATAGGGTGTAAGAGGGTGTAAGAGGGTGTAAGAGGGTGTAAGAGGGTGTAAGAGGGTGTAAGAGAGTGTAAGAGGGTGTAAGAGGAAGTAAGAGGGTGTAAGAGGGTGTAAGAGAGTGTAAGAGAGTGTAAGAGGGTACAAGAGGGTACAAGAGGGTGTAAGAGGATGTAAGAGGGTGTAAGAGGGTGCAAGAGAATGTAAGAGGGTGTATAAAAAGTCAAAAGGGTGTTGGCAAGGCTTGAATGGGTGTAGATAAGGTTGAAGAAGGTGCAGACGGTGTGGGAATGTGGGGAGGGTTTGGGTAAGTAGGGGTGTGTGTTGTGGATGTGTGTGGGTGTGGAAATGTGTATAGAGTGTAGGTAAGTAGGGGTGTTGTGGGTGTATGAATGTGGGGAGAGTGTGGATAAGTAGGGGTGTTGTGGGTGTGTGTGGGTGTGGGAATGTGGGGAGGGTGAGAGTGAGTGGGGTGTGGGTGAATAAAGTGTGTGTTGTGGGTGTGGGAGTGGTGGGGGAGGTAGTGTTTTATGGTGGGGTACAAACTATTGTTAGAAATTGACTAATTCAAACTAGTTCTATGTTGAATACAACACTTTCTCTCTCTCTCTCTCTCTCTCTCTCTCTCTCTCTCTCTCTCTCTCTCTCTCTCTCTCTCTCTCTCTCTCTCTCTCTCTCTCTCTCTCTCTCTCTCCCCTCTCTCTCTCTCTCTCTCTCTCTTTCTCTCTCTTTCTCTGTTAAAGAAAGAGGAAATTTAAATAATTGCTGGTTAATTCAATTAAAGCATTATGGTCCAGCAAGGCTGGAAAGGTTGGTCCAGCAAGGCTGGAAAGGTCGGTCCAGCAAGGCTGGAAAGGTTGGTCCAGCAAGGCTGGAAAGGTCGGTCCAGCAAGGCTGGAAAGGTTGGTCCAGCAAGGCTGGAAAGGTCGGTCCAGCAAGGCTGGAAAGGTCGGTCCAGCAAGGCGGGAAAAAGGTTGGTCCAGCAAGGCTGGAAAGGTTTGGTCCAGCAAGGCTGGAAAGGTTGGTCCAGCAAGGCTGGAAAGGTCGGTCCAGCAAGGCTGGAAAGGTTGGTCCAGCAAGGCTGGAAAGGTTGGTCCAGCAAGGCTGGAAAGGTCGGTCCAGCAAGGCTGGAAAGGTCGGTCCAGCAAGGCTGGAAAGGTCGGTCCAGCAAGGCTGGAAAGGTCGGTCCAGCAAGGCTGGAAAGGTTGGTCCAGCAAGGCTGGAAAGGTCGGTCCAGCAAGGCTGGAAAGGTCGGTCCAGCAAGGCTGGAAAGGTTGGCCCAGCAAGGCTGGAAAGATCAGTCCAGCAAGACGTTTCGGTGGACGGTGGTCCGAAACATCTCCTCTGGACTTCCTGTAAAAACCACACGTGACTGATTTTAGTGGATATAGGGAACGTTTCAGTCAGGGAGACTCTCAGGAAACGTTTCTTAACGACGTGTCGCACGTTTACATCGTATAATAGTGCGGGACACGTCGATAATTCACAGTTTTATTTATCTTTGATTTACCATCTGGTGAGAGAGAGAGAGAGAGAGAGAGAGGAAGAGAGGAGAGAGAGAAGAGAGAGAGAGAGAGAGAGAGAGAGAAGGGTGGTAGTGGGGGTGGTGGGGGGTTATGGTGGGGATGTTAAAGAGGACACTACCTCAGCTGTCTGGAGAGGGGACGCTGCCTCCCCTCTCAACCCCCAACACATCACCCCACCACCATCACTCCCCCATCACTCCACAACCATCACTCCACCACTATCACTCCCCCCATCCTCCACCACCTCACTCCACCATATCACACTCCCCCACCATCACCACCACCATCACTTCACCACCATCACCCACCACCATCATTTATCCACCCATCCCCCAAACCATCACTCCACCACCATCACCTCACCACCACATTCACACCATCATTTAAAACCACCATCACCCCCACCATCACTCCACCACCATCACCCACCACCATCACTCCCCACCATCACTCCACCACTATCAACCCACCACCATCACCAACCACCATCACTTTCACCACCAACACCCACCACCACCACTCCACCACCATCACTCCACCACCAATCAACCCACCACTATCACTCCACCACCATCACCAACCACCATCACTTCACCACCATCACCCACCACCATCACTCCACCAACCATCACACCACCACCATCACCCCACCACCATCACCCCCCACCACACTCCACCACCATCATTTCCACCACCATCACCTCACCACCATCACTTCACTACCATCACTTCACCACCATCACCCACCCCATCACTCCACCACCATCACTCCACCACCATCATTTCCACCACCAT
>NC_069474.1:25860085-25862869 GCF_026875155.1 Cherax quadricarinatus
GAACCAAAGAAGATGGATCCAGGAACATGAACCAAAGAAGATGGACCCGGGAACATGGACCAAAGAAGATGGACCCAGGAACATGGACCGTCAAGAAGGAACAACAAACTGGGTGTTATGGAGCCATGATAAGTGAGGCAACAAAGAGAATGGGATGTAAAAGAAAGAGGAAGTCGAGGAAGGAAATAAAAGATGGGCAGGAAGAATGAGAAAGAAATGAGAAAATTAAGAATTAAGAGACATGAGACAATAAGCGTGAGAAACAGTGAATTATGAGACACTGGGAGTGAGAAACAGTGAATTATGAGACAATGAGAGTGAGAAATAGTGAATTATGAGACACTGTGAGTGAGAAACAGTGAATTATGAGACAATGAGAGTGAGAAATAGTGACTTATGAGACACTGTGAGTGAGAAACAGTGAATTATGAGACAATGAGTGAGAAATAGTGAATTATGAGACACTGTGAGTGAAAAACAGTGAATTATGAGACAATGAGAGTGAGAAACGATGGAAAAAGAAAAAAGATAAAAGACATCGAAGAAGAGAGAAAGAGAGACACGGGAAGAAAGAGAGAAACAGAGAGACACAGGAAGTTTGCCTGCCCCCCCCCCCCTCTCATCTGCGACTGCTTGACAGAGTAGAGAACAGAGCAAGACGTCTCAACTATCGCCTGGACCCATCCTGGATAGATCTGTCATTTCAGCAGAGCCTTCAACATAGGAGGGATGTGGGTGGCCTTACTGTTATGTACAAGGCCAATATTGTCAAAATACCACACTTGGATCCACTTCGAGGACAGCGTGAAACAAGCTTTTATGCCACAAGACGGGCAGAAAGCAGCAACTTCACTCTGGTTGTATCCTTCTCCAGAACATCACTCCATCTGAGATCATACATACCCAGGATGACTCGAGTATGGAACACATTCGTACAGCATAATGATGTCAACGAGATAACGTCAGTTGATCAAATGAAAATGCTGGCCCACAGATGGCTCCAACTTCATCCTGTTCCCTACTTGTATGTCGCATAACAATAAAAATGCTTTCAAATGAGCTGATGTAGGTAACAGCTCTTAGCTTGCCAATAAAGTTAGGAATCCTTATCCTGTAAATAGCTTGTCAATAAAGCTAGGGATCCTTAACCTTGTCAAACCCTGTGTAAAAAAAAAAAAAAAAAAAAAAAGATAGAAAGAAGAGGGAGGAAGAGGAAGATAGAGAAAAATACCAAAATAAGAAGAGATATAGAGGAATAAAGATGGTAGGTAGACAAGACGACAAGAACGATGGAGCACTGTGGTAGGCCTACTGGCTCATGCTAGGTAGGCCTACTGACCCATGCCAGGTACGCCTAATGACCCATGCTAGGTAAGCCTACTGGCCCATTCTAAGCATACCTACTGGCCCATGCTAGGATGGCCTACTGGCCCATGATAGGCAGGTCCAACTCACACCCCTCATACATCTACTCTTGCACTTGTCTGGGCAGTTTGTAAAGCCAGCCAAAGTTCTGGTCTGAGTGACACTACCTGGGCGTGTGTTCCACTCATCTACAACTCCACTGCCAAGCAAGCACTCGCTATCTAACTTTCTAAATCGAAATTTCTCTAATTTGAATCCATTGCTGTGAGTCCTGTCTTCGTTAGGTATTTTTTCATACGTCATATCTCCTTCATTTATTCCTGTTTTCCATCTGTACACTTTTATGTCTTCTGCCCCTAATTCTACGTCTTTCAGAGAGTGCGACTCAGTGTCCTCAGTCTGTCCTCTTAGGAAAAGTTTCTGATACACGGGATCAACTTCGTTATCCTTGAAGATTAAGACACATGTGCAACAGGTGCAACATGTGCAACAGTTGGGTATCTTTATTGTTGAAACGTTTCGCCCACACAGTAGTCTTCTTCAGTCAGATACAGAGGCAGCAGGTGTAGTAGTGTATTGAAGATGTAATCAGTCCATCAACCTTGTAGAAACAGTATTCGAGGTGGTCAGTCCCTCAGCCTGGAGAAGAGTTCAGAATGGAGCTTAACTCTTCTCCAGGCTGAGGGACTGATTACATCATTTCACTGCTACACCTGCTGCTCTGTATTTGACTGAAGAAGTCTACTGTGTAGGCTGAACGTTTCAACAATAAAGATACCCAACTGTTGCACATGTGTCTTAATCTTCACCAAGGGTACCAACACTGACCCCCGTGGCACACCAAGGGGGTGCAACGGGGGTCAACAAGGTCCCCATTCAGAAATCTCCCCATTAATGCAAACTCTCTGTTTTGCCTATCTCTCAGCCATGCCTCGACCCAGGAGATAATTTCCCCTCCTATTCCATGTGCAGCTACTTTCTTAAGGGGCACGTAAGTTCCCACGTCTCCTAATAACATGTTCATTTTTCCACTATAATCTACCTTGTCCATAATTACTATCGCATTTGCTTTGACTGTTTCGTAAAGTGAAGTCCAGAATCTTTCCTTAATTCATGGTATAACTTAACAAGTCTTTGAGGACGATTGTGTTGGAGAGGTCTCAGACCTCTCCAACACAACTGTCATCAAATATTTGTGAAAAAAGGGTAACAAGAGTGTGTATTGCAGAAAATATTAATCAGGTATCGAGGCACTTATTTAATTTGGGCTGGATGTCTGGGTTCGCCTAACATAGCGGTCCTGGATGCTCCTAGCTTCGTGTAGCATAGCGGTCCTGGATGCTCCTAGCTTCGTGTAGCATAGCGATCCTGGATGCTCCTACCTCACCTAGCATAGTAGTTTGATGCTTCAAAAAAAAC
>NC_069474.1:25863369-25865869 GCF_026875155.1 Cherax quadricarinatus
ATGACATGCGGCCTTAATTACCGTCGTGTAGTATATAGACTTCAACCCCCATTAATCAGCCACCATGATCACTTATTTTAAGTGTTAAGGCATCCTTGACTAGCGTTGAAGGGGTGACAGAGCAGTCTTAACAGGCACTTCAGTACCTCCGTCTTGTAATAACGTGTCTCTCAGTATTGGTATCCAGACGGTGATGCTGTACACTGTATGATAACACAGCTCCTGGATGCTGCAGCTTCCAAAATAGTCTGTGAATGCTTAATGGACTTCAGGGTTCATGTACTGGAGGAGGGTCATTAAGAGGCACTTAAGTGCCTCCGTCTTGTAATAACATGTTCATTTTTCCACTATAATCTACCTTGTCTATAATTACTGTCACATCTGTCTGTGTCGTAAAGTGAAGTCCAGGATCTTTGCTCATGGTATAACTCAACAAATCCTTGATGACAATTGTGTTGTAGATGTCTGAGTGAAGCTCTGACATCTACAACACAATTGTCATCAATAATTTGTTAAGTTATACCATGAATTAAGGAAAGATCCTGGACTTCACTTTACCACACAGATGTGACAGTAATTATAGACAAGGTAGATTATAGTGGAAAAATGAACATGTTATTACAAGACGGAGGCACTTAAGTGCCTCTTAATGACCCTCCTCCAGTACATGAACCCTGAAGTCCATTAAGCATTCACAGACTATTTTGGAAGCTGCAGCATCCAGGAGCTGTGTTATCATACAGTGTACAGCATCACCGTCTGGATACCAATACTGAGAGACAGAGAGGAAGTGTTGCAAGATACCTAGAATTGACTTTCTGACTGAGTGCAGTGTTGAAATTTATGCAACTTATATTGGTGTGCGTGCGAGTGAAAATACATATGACACTCTGACCTACAGGACCACCAAATACTACAAGAATTACGCCCCCAGCACAGCTAGGTGTTTTATACCATATATATATATATATATATATATAATATATATATATATATATATATATATATAAAGAGAGAGAGAGAGAGAGAGAGAGAGAGACAGACAGACAGACAGACAGAGACAGACAGAGACAGACAGAGACAGACAGAGAGGACAGAGAGAGAACCAGAGAGACAGAGAGACAGAGAGAGAGAGAAGAGAGAGAGAGAGAGAAGAGAGAGAGAGAGAGAGAGAGAGAGAGAGAGAGAGAGAGAGAGAGAGAGAGAGAGAGAGAGTATACTTCATGGTATGTGCCTGGTTGAAGTTGTTTATGGTGAAAATTTATTATTTAGCTCCAGTTCCTTGGATCAAGATCCTTTTGAGGAGAATACAAGCGGAATAGGATAAGGTAAGCCTACATGGGGCTCTTGACAGGCTGCAAGCCTGATCTGACAACTGGCTCCCGGAGTTTAACCCCAGCAAGTGCAAAGTTATGAAGATTGGGGAAGGACAGAGGAGACCGCAGACGAAGTACAGCTTAAGAGGTCAAAGGCTGCAAAACTCATTCACGAAAAAGAGGTGAGCATCATACCGAGCATATCTCCTGAGGCGCACATTAACCAAATAACTGGATGCCTGGCAAACCTGAGAATAGCGTTTCGACACCTAAGTAAGGAGTTTTTCACGGCACTGTACACCGTGTACGTCAGGCCCATACCGGAGTACGCAGCACCAGTATGGAACCCACACCTGGTCAAACACCTCAAGAAATTAGAGAAAGTGCAAAGGTTTGCAACAAGACTAGTCCCGGAGCTAAGGGGCATGTCCTACGAGGAGAGGTTAAGGGAACTCAGCCTGACAACACTGGAAAACAAGAGGGATAGGGGGGGACATGATAACAACATACAAAATACTGAGAGGAATTGATAAGGTGGACAGGGACAGAATGTTCCAGTTGTTGTGACACAGCAAAAGGGTCCAACTGATTTTGAAGATCAGATAAGTTCACAGGGATGTTAGGGTACTTCTTCAGCCTTAAGAGTTGCAGATAGTGGAACAATCTGGAGTTGATGTGGTGGAGGGAAGATCCATACTGCTTACCTGAAGAGGTACGACACAGGCCCAGGAATAAAAAAAATATCATGTGTCCCCTTTTGTCCTGAGGTGAAAAATTGTTGTTCCCTTTCTTTGTTTCTTGTTTCGTTGCTGTTGTTCGTATTGCTGCTGTTTTGTTTTCCCGATATGTTCCCTTCTTGTTGTGATTCTCCTGCTGCTACTGTTCTGTGTCCTGTTATGTTGTGTTGTTCCTGTACATTGCTCTGTTCTGCTGTTCCTGTTACTATTGTTACTGTTGTTGTGTTCGGTTCTGAGTTGATATGTTGCTGCTGTGACCCATCGCTGTTACTACTATTGTGACCTCAGTAATGCTGTGACCTCATTAATGTGTGACACACAGTACTGTGAGCCTAGTCATGTTGTGACCTCATCATTGTGACCCAGTCATGCTGTGACCTTCATGAGTGACCCTAGGATTGTTGTGGACATTGTGAGCAGTCACTGGTGGTGGACATCATCATGTGA
>NC_069474.1:25868369-25875869 GCF_026875155.1 Cherax quadricarinatus
AACACCCTGCTGTACCTAACACCATGCTGTACCTAACACCCTGCTGTACCTAACACCCGCTGTACCTAACACTCTGCTGTACCTAACACCCGCTGTACCTACACCCGCTGTACCTAACACCCTGCTGTACTTAACACCCGCTGTACCTAACACCCTGCTGTACCTAACACCCTGCTGTACCTAACACCTGCTGTACCTAAACACCCGCTGTACCTAACACCCCGCTGTACCTAACACCTGCTGTACCTAACACCCTGCTGTACCTAACACCTGCTGTACTAACACCCTGCTGTACCTAACACCCGCTGTACCTAACACCCTGCTGTACCTAACACCCTGCTGTACCTAACACCCTGCTGTATAAACCTGCTGTACTAACACCCTGCTGTACCTAACACCCGCTGTACCTAACACCCAGCTGTACCTAACACCCGCTGTACCTAACACCCCGCTGTACCTAACACCCTGCCGTACCTAACACCCCGCTGTACCTAACACCCGCTGTACCTAACACCCCTGCTGTACCTAACACCCTGCTGTACCTAACACCCTGCTGTACCTAAACACCCCGCTGTACCTAACACCCTGCGTACCTAACACCCGCTGTACCTAACACCTGCTGTACTAACACCCTGCTGTACCTAACACCCTGCTGTACCTAACACCCTGCTGTACCTAACACCCTGCTGTACCTAACACCCTGCTGTACCTAACACCCCGCTGTACCTAACACCCCGCTGTACCTAACACCCTGCTGTACCTAACACCCTGCTGTACCTAACACCCTGCTGTACCTAACACCCTGCTGTACCTAACACCCCGCTGTACCTAACACCTGCTGTACCTAACACCCCGCTGTACCTAACACCCTGCTGTACCTAACACCCGCTGTGACCTAACACCCGCTGTACCTAACACCCTGCCGTACTACACCCTGCTGTACCTAGCACCTGCTGTACCTAACACCCTGTGTACTAAACACTGCTGTACCTAACACCTGCTATCAATCACCCGCTGTACTATCACATGCTGTACCTAAACCTCTGTACCTAAACACGAAAAATAAGACTGCTGTACCTTAACACCTGCTGTACCTAACACCTGCTGTACTAACACCTGCTGTACCTAACCTGCTGTACTAACACCCGCTGTACCTACCCGTGTACCTAACACTGCTGCTGCCTAAACCCTGCGTACTAACACCTCGTGTTACTAAACCTGGCTGTACCTAACACCCTGCTGTACTAACACCACTGCTGTACCTAACACCCGCCCTGTACTAATCACCTGCTGTACTAACACCCGCTGTACTTGCACCCGCTGTCCTACACACCCGCTGTACCTAAACTGGCTGTACCTACACCTGCTGTACCTAACACCCTGCTGTACCTAAACACCCTGTGTACCTAACTGCTGTACTAGCACCCGTGTACTACACCCCGTGGTACCTAAACCCTGTGAACCTAAACATCCACTGCTGTACTAACACCCTGGCTGACTACACCTGCTGTACTAGCAACCCGTGTACCTAACACCTGCTGTACTAACACCCTTCTGCTGTACCTAACACCCGCTGTACCTAACACCTGCTGTACTACACCGCTGTACAAAAACCCCGCTGTACCTAACACCCGCCTGTACCTAACACCGCGTAACTAACACCCTGCTATACCTAAACACCTGCTGCACCTAAACCCCGTGACCTAACACCCGCTGTACTAACATCCCTGCTGTATCTAACACCCTGCTGTACCTAAACCCCCGTGTACCCAAAACCCCCGCGTACCCCAACCCCGTGTACCCAACACCTGCTGTACCTAAACCCCGCGTACCTAACCCCCTGTTACCCAACACCTGTGTACCTAACACCCTCTTACCTAACCCCCCCCGTCCCAACATGAAATAATAATCCATATTCCCTTATAAGAATCCTGATAACTTCTGCCAAACAAAACTGAAAACACTGAACGCGTCCTAGTATCACTGCCACAACACTAGGAACCTGCTGACCTCACCCGGGCAGTACTAGGCCTGTTTACCCAAGCCCTAGACATAACACCCATCGCCAAAACCCGCTGTACCTAACACCTGCGACCCTAGCCAACGGTACCTAGCACCATCACTGACATAACTGGACCAAACATGTACCAAGATTAATCCATTACGTTATAAGATATCCTGAAGAATGACTTCTAGGCAAAAAAAGAAAAAACAGAACCTGTCCCTGAAACTGCCCGACACACACAGGTAGTGTACTATGACGGACTAGGCAGGTGGGACGGTTTGGTGCCGGTACCCATGGAGACACGCTAGAAATCAGGTTAATTGGGCACGAAGCACAGCATGCTGACGTCACGACGCTACCATGAAGGGAAGACGCCCTGAACGTAAAGATGGGGGACTAGTGGAAGGAAGACGTCCTGGACGTCACGGATGGTGTGTACCAGTGGAAGGAAGACGTCTAGGACGTCACGGACGGTGGGTACCAGTGGAAGGAAGACATCCAGGACGTCACGGACGGTGGGTACCAGTGGAAGGAAGACATCCAGGACGTCACGGATGGTGTGTACCAGTGGAAGGAAGACGTCTAGGACGTCGCGGATGGTGGGTACCAGTGGAAGGAAGACGTCCTGGACGTCACGGACGGTGGGTACCAGTGGAAGGAAGACATCCAGGACGTCACGGACGGTGGGTACCAGTGGAAGGAAGACGTCCAGGACGTCACGGACGGTGGGTACCAGTGGAAGGAAGACGTCCTGAGCGTCACGGACGGTGGGTACCAGTGGAAGGAAGACGTCCTGAAGGTATGACATCAATGACACACTACTATATAGAAAGTCATTTGTTATGCAGAACATTTTGGGCAAACTAGGTTAATTTTGTCCCAGGATGCGACCCACACCAGTTGACTAACACCCAGATACCTATTTACTGCTAGGTGAACATGAACAGCGGGTTTCTTAAGTAAACACATTCTAATGTTTCCACCCGTACCGGGGATCGAACCACGAACCTCAGTGTGTGGGTTGAGTCCGCTACCAACCGAGCTACGGGACACCTGGGAACAAGTGCTATATAGGGATATGTTGTAAACCTCACGGATGGAGGGGAGCAGTGGAGGGAACACTTGCTAAACCTCACGAATTGAGGGGAGCAGTGGAGGGAACACTTGCTAAACCTCACGAATGGAGGGGAGCAGTGGAAGGAACACTTGCTAAACCTCACGAATGGAGGGGAGCAGTGGAGGGAACACTTGCTAAACCTCACGAATTGAGGGAGCACTTGCTAAACCTCACGAATGGAGGGGAGCAGTGGAGGGAACACTTGCTAAACCTCACGAATGGAGGGGAGCAGTGGAGGGAACACTTGCTAAACCTCACGAATTGAGGGAGCACTTGCTAAACCTCACGAATGGAGGGGAGCAGTGGAGGGAGCACTTGCTATGCGTCACGGATGGAGGTGACCAATGGACGGAGACACGCCTTAAACGTCACTGATAAGGAGGCGGGATTTAGCGTCGTCACGGATATGAGGAAGAGACTAGAGTCGTGACATCATCAATGACATCATGGGTGGAGTGGCGACCTTGTGAGTGACGACCCACAACAAGGAGGCAAGAAGTCAGCAGCTTCTCGAAGAGTATGCATGTGTGTGTGTATATATGACTCTCAGCCCCTGCCGTCCACCACTCACCTGACCCCACAACTCTACTTCATCACCAGTGTTATCTGACTCACTAACCTCCCTGCTGCCTCTAAATAGACTGAAATCTTGAGGGTAACTTTCTAGTGGGTGAAGGCAAGGCAGCAGAGCGCTGCTGCTCTTCTCTTTACAACAACACTGGCAACACAAGTTTGCTATGGTTACCCCTCAAGGGAGGTTCCTTAATGCTGGTGAGGGGCTTTTCATCCAGGGAATTGGATCTGTGGTCCAGTTCCCTGAACTGACTCTAAATACCTTCCATTCCCCCCCCCCTACACACACGCTCTATAACTTGTTTAGAGCTCTACCATGATCATAATATTAATTGCCGTGTTTACCCTGCCATATTCCATCACTCAGGATGGGTTCCCTCTGTCATGGTGACTTGGTTACTGGAGTTTAAAGTGTACTGACTATCCCAGGGTCGTTAAGGCTTTATTTAAGTCGATAACTTAGACACATGTACAACACTTGGGTATGTTTATTGAGGAAACGTTTCGCCCCACAGTGGCTTCATCAGTCCCTCAGCCTGGGGTCAATGTAATCGACTCCAGGCTGAGGGACAGATTACCTCAAATTCCTTCTGACCTGCACCATTCTTCTTTGCATTGGACTGATGAAGCCACTTTGTGGCCAAACGTTCCCACAATAAAGATACCCAAGTGTTGTACATGTGTTTAAATTATCAACATGTGGGTTCTCTGAACCAATTATCTACACGTATATAACTTGTTCCCCACAAGAGCACTTTAATAAATAAAATATTGCTCTAATTTATCCAGTCACGGGTTCACAAACCACGTGTTCAACCCTGGTGTCACGGGTTCACCAACCACGTGTTGAACCCTGGTGTCACGGGTTCACCAACCACGTGTTGAACGCTGGTGTCACGGGTTCACCAACCTGCTGACCACGTGCTGAACGCTGGTGTCACGGGTTCACCAACCTGCTGACCACGTGCTGAACACTGGTGTCATACTTGGTTCTCAGCTGCCATTTTAGGTGGTTGATGTTGTCTGGTTGCCGCCAGATATGTGCCTCTCATATTAAAACAAGAGTGAATGTTGTGTGACAGACATTCTTAAAGAGCTCCTCCAGCGTACCTGGCAGCGTCTCTGCAGGTGATGCTTCACTTGTACGCTGTCTTGTGTCGTTCCTGGCTGGAGTATGATTGTGGAGTGTTACGACTTTAAGGATGTGCACCTCGGCCAGATCTCTGCTGTTTACTGCACCTTGTTTACCACCAAGGGATCTGACTTTGTAAAGGTGAATTCCGTACTTCACCAGTTGAGAGCTCTGTGTCTGGTGAGCTTTCCCTGAACCTCCTCTCTGAGGAGCTCAGCTTACGTTACCTTCATTCGGGTTTGGCGTACACTCCTGCCAGTCTGGCTTCTGCTGTGGGCTTTGCAGAGATGGAGAGCCCTTTGCTTGTCATGCAAGACTTCCTGTTCTGTTGACATTGTGGCCTTGATGTGTCTGTGGCCACAAAGATTGACTTGGCATTGTGGCCTTGATGTGTTTATGGCCGCAAAGATTGACTTGGCTTGTGGCCTTGATGTGTCTGTGGCCACAGAGGTAGACTTCTCTCCCGGCCCTTCTTGGACAGTGTCTCAAGTGCGGCTTTGCAGACAGTGAATGGGGAACCTCAAAGTGTCGAGTCTTGGTGGTGACCTTAGCTAATTTCTTGGAGCATGGCTAGGTTCATGTTTCAAGGATAAAGTTAATGACTGACAGGTCAAAGAGCGAGGGTGGTGTTGGCTTTACTGTGATGGGCGGTGTGAAGACTCTTATTGTGCGCAGTGACCAGGAGACTGTGTGTACTGCACATCTCCATGCCATCTTCACTGTTCTTGTACTGATAGCTGGCTTACCTGTTTTACTGTACTCAAATTCCCAATATACTCTGGTAGCTATTGGGTAGATAAATACTCGTAATTCACTCCAAAAATATTTTTTATGCTATTAATTATTATTATTATTTACTGAGGGGGAAGTCTTACACCTGTAGGGGTCATACAGCGCCTGAGGAATGGAAGAGGAAGATAGCCCCAGTTCCTCGGCTGAAGAGCACCTCGCCAGCCAGCAAGAGAACCGCGCAAATCAGATTAAATCAAGAATCCACTTGAAGCCGCAAATCCGGATGACCACCAGACGAACGCGACGCCATTTTCAAAAACGTAAAAAATGTCTCTTCCGTCACAAATACCATTATTGTTTCACATATAAAAAAAACTCTAATTATACCATACAAATTGCACACATTATCTGTCCCCTCAAAAGATTTACACATGAATTACCGTAGAAATTTGTTTTAATTGACCATTGAATGGCAACAATGGCCTCCGGTTATAAGCGCGGGAATCACAACTCGGAGGAAAAGTATTGAGCATCTAATAAATCCGATTAAAAGGGTTGAATCCGGGTTAATGCTCTGCTATATGGATTCAAATCCTATTTTTTTTCCGAGAGCATTAATTAACTGGTCACTTTTTTTGTTACCTGATTTTCAGTTACCGAGTTAATGTGTAGATGCTGCTGTTAATTATAATAATAATAACAGTGTAGGCAGCCTTTGTAGCAGAGGGAATATATATATATATATATATATAATATATATATATATATATATATAAATATATATATAATATATATATATATATATATATATATATATATATATCACTGCGATTAACCAAGTATTCGAACCCATGTTGTTTTGGCCCGCCTCGTGGTTAGCGAAAACCACATGACGCTCTAACCCACAGGACCACCAAATCTTACAGTCGCAGTGTTATTATTGATCAATACCACTCGTTCGTGGGTACAATAATATATACACACACATACGGAGGTGTATATTAGTATATATATATTTACAGGTGTGTATCTCTCTACGTTCATGGTGAAGCGTTAAACTCGTAGGGGATGTACAACACCTGAGGACTGGGAGGCAGATTTGATCCAAGAAAGTAGAGTGGCTACATACACACATACATTCATAGACGTACCATAAAGTTCATGGAACAGGGAGAGAGTGGACCTAGTGGCGACCAGCGAAGATGCGGGGCCAGGAGCTGTGAATCGACCCCTGCAACCACAAATAGTGAATACACACACACACACACACACACACACACACACACTCATTCACTCACTCACCCACACACACACACACACACACACACACACACACACACACACACACACACACACACACACACACACACACACACACACACATACACACAGCAAGACTGGACCTCGTATTCATCCTGAGTAGCTCAGACATTGAGCACATCACATATGAAAGGCCCCTTGAAGCTAGTGACCACGTAGTTATGAGCTTTGAATACATCGTGGAGCTAAAAGTGGAGAGGGTAACAGGAGTAGAAAGGAAAAGCTAAACTATAAAAGGGGGGACTACACAGGAATGAGGACCTTCCTGCAGGAGGTTCAGTGGGAACAGGAGTTGGTAGGAAAATCAGTAAACGAAATGATGGACTTTGTAACAACAAAATGCAAGGAGGCAGAGGAAAGGTTTGTTCCCAAGGGTAACAGAAATAATGGGAAGGACAGAACGAGCCCTTGGTGTACCCGAAGGTGCAGGGAGGCAAAAACTAAGTGCTCTAGAGAATGGAAAAAGTACAGAAGGCAAAGGACGCAGGAGAATAAAGAGATCAGTCGACGAGCCAGAAACGAGTATGCACAGCTAACAAGGGAGGCACAGCGGCATTATGAAAATGACATAGCATCGAAAGTCAAGTCTGACCCAAAACTACTCTACAGCCACATCAGGAG
>NC_069474.1:25888369-25913369 GCF_026875155.1 Cherax quadricarinatus
GCAACCCCCACAACACTCTTAATGTGAAGTGTTGCAACCCCCAGCAACACTCTTAATGGGAGAGTGTTTGCCCAAACCTCCACAACACTCTTAAATTTAGAGTGTTGCCCAAACCCCCAGCCCCCACTCTTAATGTGAGAGGGGTTGCAACCCCCCAACAACCCTTTAAAGTGAAGTGTTGCAACCCCCGCAACACTCTTAATGTTAGAGTGTTTCCAAACCCCCAAACAACACCTTTAAAGTGAGAGTGTTGCAACCCCAGCAACACTCTTTAATTTTGAGAGTGTTTCAACCTCCAGAACCCCTATTTAAAGTGAGAGTGTTGCCCAACCCCCCAAACCAAAACTCTTAAAGTAGAGTGTTGCAACCTCCACAACCTCTTAAAGTGGGGTGGTTTTCAGCCTTCCCCTAACCTCTAATTTTGAGAGTGTTGCAGCCTCCAGTAAAAAACCCTTTAAAGTGAAGTGTTTTAAGGGCCCCCAGCAACCCCTCCCCCAAAGTGAAAAGTTTTTGGGGAACCCCCAGCAACAACCCTTTAAAGGGGAAAGTGTTGCACCTCCCAGCAACACTCTTAAGTGAAGTGTTTCAAATTTCCCTAACCCCTTAATGTTTAGATTGTTTTCCCCAAACCCCCAGTAACACTCTTAAAAGTTTAGAAATGTTGGGAGCCTCCAGTAAAAACCTTAATGTGAGATGTTGCAACCCCCCCCAGCAACACTCTTAATGTGAGAGTGTTGCAAACCTCCAGCAACACTCTTAATGTGAATGTTGCAACCCCCCACAACACTTTTTAATGTGGAGTGTTGCACCTCCAGCAAAACCTTTAAATTTTAGAGGTTGCAACCCCCCAGTAAAAACTCTTAATGTGGGGAGTGTTGCAGCCTCCATAACACTCTTTAAAGTTTAGAGTGTTTTCAAAACCCCCCAGCAACCTCTTAATGTGGGGAGTGGGTTTCAAAACCCCCAGTAACACCTTAATTTTGAGAGTGGGTTTCAGCCCCCATAAAAACTCTTAATGTGAAGTGGGTTTTCAAACCTCCAGCAACACTCTTAATGTTTAGAGTGGGTTTCAGCCTCCAGCAACACTCCCTTTAAAGTGAGAGTGTTAAACCTCCAGCCCAAAACTCTTAATGTAGAGTGTTGGGAGCCTTTCCCCAACACCTTAAGGGGAGATGGGTTTGGGAACCTCCAGCAACACTCTTAATGTGAGAGGTTTGCAACCTCCCCCAACACATTAATGTGAAAAGTGTTTCAGCCCCAGTAACACCCCTTTTAAGGTTTAAAATGTTGCAAAACCTTTCCCCAACACCTTAAATGGAAAAGTGTTGCAAAAACCTTTCCCGCAACACTCTTTAAAGTGAGAGTGTTGCAGCCTCCAGCCAAAACTCTTAAAGTGAATGTTGGGAACCCCAGCAACCCCTCTTTTAAAAGTGAAGTGTTTCCCAACCCCCCACAACACTCTTAATGTGAGAGGGGTTGGGAAACCCCCCCAGCAACACTCTTAATGTGGGGAGTTGCAACCTCCACAACACCTTAATGTTTAGATTTTTTGCAAAAACCCCCCAGCAACCTCTTAATGGGGAGAAATGTTGCCCAAACCTTTTCCCGCAACACTCTTAAAAGTGAGTGGTTTTCAACCTCCAGCCCAAAACTCCCTTTAAAGTGGAAGTGTTGGAAAACCCCCAGGAACACTCAAATGTGGGGGGGTTGCAACCTCCAAACAAAAAACTCTTTAAATTTTAGAGTGTTTTCAACCTCCAGCAACACTCTTTTAAATTTAGAGTTTTAACCTCCGCAACACTCTTTAAGTGAGAGGGGTTGCAAACCCCCAGCCAAAAAACCCCCTAAGTGAGAGTGTTTGCAACCTCCAGCAACAAAACCCCTTTAAGTGAGAAAATGGGGTTTCAACCTTTCCCGCAACCCTCTTAAAAGTGAGAGGGTTTTCAAACCTCCAGTAACACCTTAATGTAAGTGTTTTTTCAGCCTCCGTAACAAAACCCTTTAATTTTGAGAGTGTTGCTACCTCCAGTAACACTCTTAAAAAGGGGAGAGTGTTGGGAGCCTCCAGCAAAACTCTTAATGTGAAAGTGTTGCAAAACCCCCCAGTAACACTCTTAATGTGAGAGTGCGCAACCTCCACCAAAACTCTTAATGTAAAAGTGTTGCAGCCTCCAGTAACACTCTTTAAAGTGAGAGTGTTTTCCCCCAGTACCAAATCTTAAAGTGAGAGGTTGCTACCCTCCATAAAAACCTTAATGTGAGATTGGGTTTCAAGCCTCCAGGAACACTCCTTTAATGTGAGATTTTTTGCAACCTCCACAACCCTTAAAGTGAGAGTGTTACAGCCTCCGTAAACACTCTTAATGGGGAGAGTTTGCAGGGCCCCCAGTAAAAAAACTCTTAATGGGAGTGTTTTCAGCCTCCAGTTAAAACCCCTCCCAAAATTTTGAGTGTTTGCAAAACCCCCAGTAACACTCTTAATTTGAATGTTGCAACCCCAGTAACACTCTTTAATTTAAGAGTGTTTTCAAAACCCCGTAACACTCTTAAGTAAAGTTTTTGCAACCCCCCCGTAAACACTCTTAATGTGAGAGGTTGCAAATCCCCAGTAACAATCTTAATTTTGAGAGGTTGCAGCCCCAGCAACACCTTAAGTGAGAGTGTTTTCAGCCTCCATTAACACTC
Source organism: Cherax quadricarinatus (assembly GCF_026875155.1). Classification (NCBI taxonomy): domain Eukaryota; kingdom Metazoa; phylum Arthropoda; class Malacostraca; order Decapoda; family Parastacidae; genus Cherax; species Cherax quadricarinatus. Next base: position 25,891,055 of record NC_069474.1, read on the forward strand.
TTAATGTAGTGTTTCAACCTCCCAAGTAACACTCTTTAAAGTGAGGTGTTGCAACCTCCCAATAACACCTTAAAGGAGATTTTGCAACCTCCAGTAACACTCCTTTAAAGTGAATGTTGCAGTCTCCAGTAACACTCTTTAAAGTGAGAGTGTTTCAGCCTCCATAACACTCTTAATGTGAGTTTTTGGGAACCTCCCGTAAAACAATCTTAATGGAGGTTTGCAACCTCCAGTAACACCTTAATGTGAGAGTGTTTCAACCTCCAGTAACAACTTAATGTAGAGTGTTTTTTCAAAACCCCCAGCAACACTCTTAATGGGGAGAGTGTTGCAGCCTCCATAAACTTAAAGGAAAATTTTTGCAGGGCCCCAGCAACACTCTTAAAGTAGAAGTTGGCAGCCCCAGTAACACTTAATTTTGAGAGTGTTGCAACCCCCAGTAAAACTCCCTTTAAAAAAGAGTGTTTTCCGCCCCAGTAACACTCTTTAAAGTGAGAGTGTTGCAGGCCCCAAATAACACTCTTAATGGGGAATGTTGCAGCCCTCCCCCCCGTAAAAACTCTTTTAAGGGGAGAGGTTGCACCCCCCCGTAACACTTAATGGAAGTGTTGCAACCTCCATAACAATCCCTTTAAAGGAAGTGTTTCCCGTTCCAGTAACACTCTTAATGTGAGAGTGTTGCAAACCTCCCCGTAACAATCTTAATTGAAAAGGTTGCAGCCCCCCAGTAACACTCTTTAAAGTGAAAAGTGTTGGGGCCCCAGTAACACTTAAGTGAAGTGTTTTCAGTCTCCAGTAAAAACCCCTTTAAAGTGAGAAGTTTTTCCAGGGCCCCCCGAACACTCTTTAAAAAGAGTGTTGCAAAACCTCCCCAAAAACTCTTTTAAAGTGAGAGTGGCAGCCCCCAGTAACACCATAATGTGAGAGTGTTTTAACCACCAGAAAAACCTTAATTTTGGAGTGTTTTCCGCCTCCAGTAACACTGTTAATGTGAGAGTGTTTGCAGTCCCCCCATTTAAAAACCCCTTTAAAGTGAGAGTTTTTTCAGCCTCCAGCAAAACCTTAATTTAGAAATGTTTCAGCCTCCAGTAACACCTTAATGGGGAGAGTGTTGGGAACCTCCCCTAACACCTTAATGTTAGAGGTTCAGCCCCACAAAAACCTTAAAAGTGAGAGTGGGTTTCAGCCTCCAAATAACACTCTTAATGTAAAAAGTGTTGCAGCCTCCCGTAAAAACTCTTAATGTTAGATTTTTGCAACCTCCAGAACACTCCCTTTAAAGTAGAGTGTTGCAAGGGCCCCCGAAAAAAACCCTTTAAAGTGAAAAGTTTTGGGGGGTTTCAACCCCAGCAACACCTTAATGGAGAGTGTTTTCAGCCCCCAGTAAAAACCTTAATGTGAGAGTGTTGCATCTCCAGTAACCCCTTTTTAATTTTGAGAGTGTTGCAAAACCCCCAGCAACACTCTTAAAGTGGAAATGTTTTTCAAGCCCCCCACACACTCCTTTAAAGTGAGAGTGTTGCAACCCTCCAGCAACACTCTTTAAATTAAGGGGTTGCAGCCCCCAGTAACACTTCCTAATGTGAGAAAATGTTTTCAGGCCCCACAACACTCCCTTTAATTTAGAGGTTCAACCTCCAGTAACCCCTCTTAATGTGAGAGTGTTGGGAGCCTCCAGCAAAAACTCTTAATGTGAGAGTGGTTGCAGCCTCCAGCAACACCTTAATGTAAGTGTTTGCAGCCCCCAGCAACCCCTCTTAAAGTGAGAGTGTTGCAGCCTCCAGTAACACCTAATGTGGGGAGTGTTGCAACCCCATTAACAAATTTTTTAATGTGAAGTGTTTGCAGCCTCCAAACAACACCTTAATGTGGAAATGTTCAGGGCCCCCATAACACTCTTAATGTGAGAGTGTTGCAGCCCCATTTAAAAACTCTTTAAAGTGAGTGTTGCAGTCTCCAGTAAAAAACTCTTTTAAAGTGAGAGTGTTTTCAGCCTCCATAACACTCTTAAAATTTAGAGTGTTATAACCTCCAGTAACACCTTTAAATTTAGAGTGTTTGGGAGCCTCCAGCAACACTTAATTTTGGGGTTTGCAGCCTCCGTAACACTCTTAATTTGAAAAGTGGGTTTCAGCCTCCCGTTTAAACTTAATGTGAGATTTTTCAACCTCCCCTAAAAAAATCTTAATGTGAGAATTTTCAGCCTCCCCGTACACCTTAAAGTAGAGTGTTTCCCAAAACCCCCCAGTAACACTCCCTTTAAAAAGAAGTGTTGGGAACCTCCAGGAAAAACTCTTAATGTAAGTGTTGCAGCCTCCATAACAAATCTATTTTGAGAGTGTTTTCAAAACCCCCATAAAACCTTAATGTTTAAGTGTTTGCAACCTCCCGGGAACACTCTTAATGTGGGGAGTGTTTGGGAACCCCCCAGTAACACTCTTTAAAGTGAGAGTTTTTGCCCTCCACAACACTCTTTAAAGGGGAGAGTTTTTGCTTTTCCTCCCCCCAACACTCCCTTTAAAGTGAGATGGGTTTCAACCTCCAGCAACCCTCTTAAAAGTGGAGACCTTGCAACCCCCATAACCCTCTTTAAAGTGAGAGGTGTTTTCCGCCCCCCATAACACTCTTTAAGTGAAATGTTGCAGCCTCCAGTAAAAACCTTAATGCGAGAAATGTTGCAAAACTCCGGAAAAAACTCTTAATTTTGAGTGGTGTTGCAGCCGCCAAGCAACCCCTCTTAAAAGTGGGGAGTGTTTCCCGCCTCCAAACAAAAACTCTTAATGTAGAGTGGCAAAACCCCCATTTAAAACCCCCCTTTAAATTTAGATTTTTGGCAGCCCCCCATGTAACACCCCTTAATTTTGAGAATGTTTTCAGCCCCAGTAACACCTTAATGGGGAGAGGGTTGCAGCCTCCCCCGTAACACCTTTAAAGTGAAAAGTTTTGGGGGGTCTTTCCCTTTAAAACTCTTTAAAGTGAGAGTGTTGGGAGGGCCCCAGTAAAAACCTTAATGTTTAGAGTGTTTTCAGTCCCCCAAACACTCTTAATGTTGGGGAGTGTTTTTCAGCCCCAGCAACACCTTAATGTAGAGTGTTCAGCCTCCAAATAACACTCTTAAAAGGAAAAAGTTTTTGCAGTCCTCCCAAGGGAACACTCTTTTAATTGTGAGAGTGTTGCAGCCCCCAAATAACACTCTTGAAGTAGAGGGTTGCAGCCTCCAGTAACACCCCTTAATGTGAGAATTTTTGCAACCTCCAGTAACACCTTAATTTAGAATGTTGCAGCCTCCAGTAACCTCTTAATGTGAGAGTGTTTTCAGCCCCAGAAAAACTCTTAATGTAAAAGGGGTTTTCAGCCTCCAGTAAAAACCCCTTAATGTTTAGAAGTGTTGCAACCTCCAGTAACACTCTTAAAGTGAGAGGGGTTGCTGCCCCCAGTAACACCTTAAATGTGAGATGTTGCAGCCTCCCTAACACCCCTTAATGTGAGATGTTTCAGCCCCCCGTAAAAACTCTTAATGCGAAAGGGGTTGCAATCTCCAGTAACACTCTTAAAAGTAGAGTGGTTTTCAACCTCCAGCAACACTCCCTTAAATGTGAGAGGTTTTCAAAAACCCCCGCAAAAACTCTTAATGGTTTGAGGTTTTTTTTCAGCCTCAAACAACACTCTTAAAAAGAGAGTGTTGCAACCCCAGCAACACTCCCCTTTAAAGTGAGAGTGTTGCAGCCTCCAGTAACACTCCCTTTAAAGTGAGAGTGTTTCGCCCCCACAACACTCTTAATGGAGAGTGTTCAGCCTCCCCGAAAAACTCCTTAATGGAGAGTGTTTCAAACCCCCATTAAAAACTCTTAAGGTTTAGAGTGTTTTCAAACCCCCAGCAACACTCTTAATATGAGAGTGTTGCAGCCTCCAAAAAAACCTTAAAAGTTTAGAGTTTGCAGCCCCCAGCAACAAATTAATGTGAGATGTTGCAGCCTTTCCCGGAAAAACTCCCTTTAAAGTGAGATGTTGGGGAAACCTCCACAACACTTTAAAGTGGAAAAGTGGCAGCCCCCTCCTAACACTCTTAATGTGAGAGTGTTTCAGCCTCCAAACAACACTTAATGTAATGTTGCAGCCCCAGCAACCCCTTAATGTGAAAGGGTTTCAGCCTCCCGTAACACTTAATGTGAGAGTGTTTTCGCCCCAGTAACACTCTTTAAACCCCATCATCGGGAAAAACCCAATAAAAAATCTTTTCCAAACAAAATTATTTATGTTTATTCAGGGGTATAAATTTTCGTAAATATAAGTTGCCCGTGGGTGTAAGTGGAGGTATTTGTGGGTGTAAGTGGTTTGTGGGTGAAGTGGTGGTGGTAGTGGGTTAATGGGAGTGGGGGTAATGGTGGGGGTAGTGGTGTAAGGGTAGTGGGAGGGGTTTAAGGGGGTTGGGAGTAGTGGGGGTAAGTGGTATGGGGGTAAGTTGTGGTTGGGGGGAGTGGGGGTAAGTGGGGATGGTAGGGTGTTTAAAAGGGGGGTGGAAGGGGTGTAAGTGGTTGGGTGTAAGTGGTGGTGGTAGTGGGTGTAAATGGGGGGTGGAGTGGGGGTAAGTGGAATGGGTGTAAGTGGATGGGTGTAAGTGGGATGGGTGAAAATGGTTGTGGGTGTAATGGGGGGTGGGGAGTGGTTTTAAGTGGAGTGGTAAAGGGGGTAAGTGGGGGGTAGAAATGGGGGTAAGTGGGAGTGGGTGTAAGTGGGGGGTATGGGTGTAAGTGGATGGTAGTGGGGGTTTTAAATGTGGTGGTAGTGGGTGTAAGTGGTAGTGGGTGTAAGTGGTGGTGGTAGTGGTGTAAAATGGTGGGGGTAGTGGGGGTAAATGGTATTTGGGTAAGTGGGGGGGGGTAGTGGGTGGGAAGTGGGGGTGGGGAGTGGGGGTAAGTGGTTTGGGGGTAGTGGGTGTAAAATGGGGGGGGTAGTGGGGTAAGTGGGGAGGGGTTTTAAGTGGTAGTTTGGGGGTAAGTGGTAGTGGGTTAAGTGGTGGGGGGTAGTGGGTGTAAGTGGGGGTGGTAGTGGGGGTAAGTTAGTGGTATGGGGGTAAGTGGTAGGGGAGTGGGTATAAGGGTATTTGGGTGTAAAATGGTTTGGGGGTAATGGGTGTAAGTGGTGGTGGTAGTGGGTGTAAGTGGTATGGTATGGGTGTAAGGTAGTGGGGGTAAAATGGTGGGGGTAGTGGGGTAATTGGGGGTGGATGGGGGTAAGGGTAGTGGTAGTGGTGTAAGTGGGGGGGTGTTTGGGTTTTTTTGGAAAATTAAATTTTTGAAGTGGGGGGTGGTAAAAGGGGTTTGTTTAAAGGGGGTAGGGAGGGAAAAGTGGGGAATGGGGGGGTTGTTTGGGATAGGGGGGGTTGGGAAGGGAAAAGGGGGGTGGGTTTTAGGGGGAGGGGGGTTTTAAATGTGGTGGGGAGGGGTGTAAAATGGGGGTGGGGTAATTTTTGTTTGGTGGTAGTGGGTTTAAGTGGGGGTTATGGGTGTTAAAATGGGAGTGGGGGTAAGTTGGGGGGTGGTTGTAGGTGGGTAAATGGGGGGGGGGGGGTGTTGGGGGTTTGGGTTTTTGGGGGGTGGTATGGTGGGAAGGGTTGTGGGGTAAAGGAGTTGAATGGAAGGGGGAAAAGTGGGGTTTTTAATGTAGTGGTTTTAAGGGTGGGGGTTTTAATTTGTGGTTTTAAAGGGGGAGGTAGAATTGGGAAGTGTTTAAAAGGGGGGGTTTTAAAATTTGGGAGGGGGGGTTAATTTTGGGGGTAGTGGTAGGGGAAAAAGGGGATGGTTGTAATGGGTGGGGGAACGGTGGTTGGGAAAGGTTAAAGGGGGAAGTGGTATGGTTTTGTAGGGGGGGATGGGGTTTGGGTTTTAAGGGAATGGGGGTAAAGTGGTAGTGGTTTAAGGTAGTGGTGGGAAAAAGGATGGTGTGGGTGTTAAAGTGGTAAATGGAAATTTTAAATGGTAGTAGGGGGAAGGTGGTTGGGGAAATTGGGAAAAGGGGTAATGGTGGGGTTTTAAGTGGGTATTGGGGGTTTTGTTGGGGGTTTAGGGTAATGGGTGGGGGTGGTATGGGAAGTGGGGGTGGGTGTTTAAATGGTAGTGGGGTGTAAGTGAGTGATGAAAATGGGGGAGGAAGTAAGTGGTAGTGGGAGTTTTAAGTGGGGGGTGGATTAAGTTTAGTGGGATGAGTGAAAATGGAAAAAGGTGGGAAGTGGTAGGTTTTCGTTTTTAAGGGTTTTGTGGTAAAGGGGGTAAATGGATGGGAAGTGGGGGTGGTTTGTTAATGGTATGAGGTAAGTTTTTAAATGGATGGGAAGTGGTAGTGGTTTTTTAAGAGGTACTATAAGTGGTTTTTGGGGTTTTTAAAGGGTTAGTGAGGGGGTAAGTGGTATGGGATGATTAAATGGGAAGGGTGGGTATGAGTGGGTTTGTGTTTTTTAAGTGGCGGGGATGGGTTTGGGAGTGGTTTTTTAAGTGGAAAAGGGGATGAAATGGTAGTGGTTTTAATGGAAATGGGTAAGAGTGGTAGTGGTTTTAAGTGGTACCCGGGTTTTTAGTTGGGAGTGGGTTGTAAGTGGAAAAGGGTAAGTTTGGAGGTTGTTTTAAATGGACTGGGAAAGGGGTTTTTTTTTGGTTTTTAAGTGGACTGGAAAATGTATTTGGGTTTAAATGGACTGGGGAAAGAGTGGTAGTGGTTTTTAAGTTGGACAGGGTATATGGTAGTGTTTTTTTAATGGCCCCGGGAAAGAGTTATGTTTTTTAAGTGGACTGGGTATGAGTTTGGGATGGGTTTTTAATTTGGACTGGGGATGAAATGGGGTTTTTTAAGGGTACTGGTATTTTAGGTAGTGGTTGTAAGTGGGACTGGGTAAAGATGGAAATGGTTTTTTAATTGGAAATGGGAAAGAGTGGGGAGTTTTTGTTAAAGTGGACTGGGTAGAGTTTGGGAAAGGGTTTTTAAGTGGACTGGGTAAGAGGGTAAATGGTTTTTTAAGTGGTTTCTGGGTATTTTTTGGTTGGGTTGTTAAGTGGACTGGGGATGAGTGGTAGTGTTTGGTTTAATGGACTGGGTTTTGAGTTTGGGAAGTGGTTTGGGTTTAATGGGACTGGTAAAGATTTGGGAGTGGTTTTTATGGGGAAAGTGGTTGGGGGTTAATGGGAAGGGATAGTTGGGATGTTTTAAGTGGTACTGGTATGAGTGGGGAGGTTTGTTAAGGGTACTGGGTATTAGTGGTAGGGTTTGTTAAGTGGACTGGGTAGATTTTTAGTGGTTTTAAGTTGGACGGGTAAGGGGGGGTAAGTGTTTTTTAAGTTGGGACGGGGAAAAAGTGGTAGGGTTTTTTAAAAAGGAAAAGGTAGAGTGGTAGTGGTTGTTTTAAAATTGGACGGGGAAGAGTGGTAGTGGTTTTTAAGAGGACTGGGATGAGGGTTTGTGGTTTTTTAAGGGCACGGGGATAGTGGAAAAGGTTTGTTTAAGTGGAAATGGGTATGAGTGGTGGGTTTTTTTAAGTGGTACGGTATGAGGGAGTGTTTGTTTTTGTGGGTACTGGGTATGAGTGGTAATGTTTTGTTAATGGTACTGGTATGAGTGGTAGTGGTTTTTTTAAGTGGCACTGGGTAAAGGGGGGGTAGTGGTTTTTTTTAATTTGGAAAGGGAAAAGATTTGGAAATGGTTTTTTTTAAGTGGGACTGGTAGAAAGGGGATTTGGGGGGTTTAAGTGGACTGGGGATGGTTTTAGGGGTTTTTCCGTTGGTGGGGTTTTTGGTTTTTGTTCCACTGGGTTTAAAAGGGGATTTTTTTGTTAAATGGTTTTTGGGGTTGGTGGAGGGGTTTATGGATGGTTTTCCCCCGGGTTTTTGGAAGTTGTTTGTTGGTTTTAATTTTGGTTCCCTGGGTTTTTGGTGTAGTGTTTGTTTAAAAGGCCTTTAGTTGGGTTTTGTATGTTTGTTCCCCCGGGTTTTTGGTTGGGTTTTTTTGGGTTGTGTTAAAAGGTATGTTTTTGGTTGGTGTTTTGGGTTTTTTTTTGGGCTGGGGTTTAGTTGGTTGTTGGTTTGTTTAATGGGCCTGGTCCCCCCCGGGGTTTTATGTCGTTGTTCCGTCCGGTGTTTTTATGGTCTGTGTTCCGTCTCGGGGTTTCATTTCTGTTTTTTTTCCCTTCCCCCGGTGTTTCATGCCCTGTTGTTCCGTCCGGGGGTTTCATGGTCATGTTGTTCCCCTCTCGGTGTTTCATGGTCTTGTTCCGTCTCGGTTTTTCATGGGCCCTTTGTTCCCCTCTCGGGGGTTTCATGGTTTTGGGTTTTTCCGTCTCGGTGTTTCCTGGGCATGTTGTTCCGTCTCGGTGTTTCAAAGGTCCCCGTTGTTCCCTCCGGTGTTTCCCTGGGAAGTTTGGTTTTCCCTCCCCGGGGTTTTTTAAGGGGCATGTTTGGGCCCCTCGGGGTTTCAAAGGTCTGTTGTTCCGCCGGTGTTTCATGGTTTTGTTTTTGGGCCTCTCGGGGTTTTTATGTCTGTTGTTCCCCTCCGGTGTTTCATGGTCAAGTTTTTCCCTCTCGGTGTTTCATGCATGTTGTTCCGTCTTTGGTTTTTTTCATGGTCTGTTTGTTCCCTCTCGGTGTTTCCATGGTCTGTTGTTCCGTTTTCGGGGTTTCATGGTCAAAGTTGTTCCGTCTCGGGGTTTCATGGCCCTGTTTTTTCCGTCTCGGTGTTTTTTAGGGCAATTTTTTCCGTCTGGTGGGTTTTATGGGCCTGTTGTTTTCCCTCTCGGGGTTTTCAAAGGTCTGTTGTTCCCTCTCGGGGTTCCAAAAGGTCGTGTTTTTTCCGCTCGGTGTTTCATGGTCGTGTTGTTCCGTCTCGGGTTTCCCTGGTCATGTTTTTCCGTCCGGTGGGTTTATGGTCTGTTGTTCCGTCTCGGGGGTTTCATGTCTGTTGTTCCCTCTCGGGGTTTCATGGCATGTTGTTCCGTTTTTCCGGGTTTCCCTGGTCTGGTTTTTCCGTCTCGGTTTTTTCTTTGGGCAAGTTTTTTCCCCTCTCGGGTTTTATGGTCATGTTGTTCCGTTTTCCGGGGTTTTATGTTTGTTTTTTTCCGTTTTCGGTGTTTTCATTTCTGTTGTTTTTCCCTCTCGGTGTTTCCCTTTTTCTTTTTTTCCGTCTCGGGGTTTTTATGTTCCTGTTGTTTCCCTCTCGGGGTTTCATGGTTTGGGGTTTTCCGTCTCGGGGTTTCATGGCCCAAAAGGTTTTTCCGTCCTCCCCCTTGTTTAAAACTTTTTTTTTTCCCTCCTTTTCAAGGTTTTTTTTCCCCCTCGGTTTTCCAAGGGCATTTTTCCGGCCCTTTTTTATTGGGTTTCCAAAAGTTGGGGGCCGTCTTACCTGTTATGGTCATTGTTCCTCCTGTTAGGGTCATGTTTTCCCGGCTGTGGGGTTTTCATTCCTGTTGGGGTTTCCGCTCTTTTCATTCAAAGTTGGGGGCCGTTTTCCTTTCATTCATGTTTTAGGGTCCGGTTTTAAAATGTTCCGGTTTTACCGTGGGGTTTTATGTTTCCTTTGTTCCGCTCTTTTCATTTCCGTGTTTTTCCGTCTCTTTTCATGGGGGTCCGACTCTTTTCATGTTGGGGGTTTTTCTCTCCGGGGGTTTCATCCCTAACTTGGGGGCTTATTTCATTCACTCCTTAAATCCCCGCTTTAAAAACCTTTACTTTCAAACTTTTCCTTCTTCCCCTTTTCAATTGGGGGTTTTATTTCCCCTTGGGGTTACCCAAAAACAATTTTAGGGCCCCATCATTTTTTCACTGGAGGACCTTTTTAATAAAAGTTAAGATTAACACTAAACGTGAGGGTCACTTTTACTCATCCAAATACACTGGAGGGTCCCCTGGGCCCCATACCCCTACACTGTAGGGTCACAAAACCCCCATACACTAAAAGTAGGGTCCCCCGACCTAAAACACTACCCTGGAAAGGGTTCACTGACTCTCATACAAAAACAATGTGAGGGTCACTGAAATCTCATACACTACACTGGAAAGGCAAATGGGCTCTCATACACTACACTGTGAGGGGGGTTTTTACTACTCTCAAACACCACACTGTGAGGGTCACTGACTCTCATACACAAAAGAGGGGGCACGACTCTCATACACTTAAAACTGTGAGGGTCACTGACTCTCTAAAACTACAATGGTGGTCCCCTGACCCCCATACAAATCCTGTGAGGGTCCCCTGACTCTCATACACTACACTGTAAGGGGCACTGACCCCATACACTACACTGTGAAAGGGGCCCCTGACCTCATACACTACACTGAGAGGGGCCCTGAACCCCATACACACCCTTTTGGGGGGTCACTACTCTCATACACTACAATGTGAGGGCCCCTGACCCCTCATTTCACAAAAATTGAGGGGCCCCGACTCCCCATACACTACACTGTGAGGGGCCCCTGACCTCATACACTACACGTGGAGGGGCCCCTGACCTCATACCCCACACTGTGAGGGTCACTGACCTTTATACACTACAATGTTAGGGTCCCTGGGCGCTCATACACTAAAAGTGAGGGCACTGGGCCCCCCAATTTTTCATAACCCCCCTACACTGTGGGGTCCACTTGGGCTTTCTCATTTCACAAAACTGTGAGGGTCCAAATGACTCTCATACACTACACTGTGGGGTCACTGAACCCCATACACTACACGTGAGGGCACTGACCCATACACTAAACGGGGAGGGCACGGACTCTAAACACTACCTGTGAGGGTCACCCACTCTCATACCTACACTGTTTAGGGGCACTGACTCCCATACACTACAATGTGAGGGTCACTGACTCTCATACACACAATGTGAGGGCACTGACCCCCCCTTCCCTAAGCCCCTAAAAACTGTGAGGGTCACTGACTCTCATACACTACAATTGAGGGTCACTGACCCTTTAAACACTACAGGGGAGGGTCACTGACCTCATACACACACTGTAAGGGGCACTGACCTCATTACACTACACCGTGAGGGGCACTGACCCTCATACACTACACTGGAGGGTCCTGACCATTTCACTACACTGTGAGGGTCACTGAACCCCCAACACTCCCCTGTAGGGGCACTGACCCCTAAATACACTTCAATGTGAGGGTCACTGACTCTCATACACACAAAAGGAGGGTCACTGACCTCATACACTACCCTGTGAGGGTCACTGGAAATCATACCTACCGTGAGGGTTTTCCCCCATAATTGGGACTCTCCCTAAAACTACCTTAAATTCCCCCTTTTCCCAAAACCCCCCCATCCCCCAAAATTTCCCCCCATAATTTTTTTTTTTTTTCCCCCTCCCTTTTTCCAAGGGCCCCCCTTTCCCCCCCAAAAAAAAGGGGGGGGGGGGGGGGGGTTTGGGGGTTTTTTTCCCCCCCGGGAGGGTTTTCCCCCAATTTTTAAAAAAAACCCTTTTAAAAAAAAAGGGGCCCGAAAAAAAAAGGGGGCCCCGGGGAAAAAAACCCCCCCGGGGAAAAAAAAAAATTTTTTTTTTCCCCCCCCCAAAAACCCCTTTTTTGGGGGGGGGAAATTCCCCCAAAAATTTTTGGGGGTTTTTTTTTCCCCCTTTTAAATTTTTTTTTAAAAAAAAACCCCTTTTAAAGGGCCGGAAAAAATTTTTGGGGGGGTTTTTTTTTTTGGGGGGGGGGGGGGTTTTTTTTTTTGGGGGGGGGGGGGGGGGGGGGGGGGTTTTTTTTGTGAAATTTTTTTTTTTTTAAAAAAAAAGGGGGGGGGGGGGGGGGGGGTTTTTTAAAAAAAAAGGGGGGGGGGGGGGGGGGTAAAAAGGGGGGGGGGGGTTTTTTTTTTTTTTTTGGGTTTTTTTTTTTTTTTTTTTTTTTGGGGGGTGGGGGTTTTTTTTTTTTTTGTTTGGGGGTTTTTTATTTTAAAAATTTTTTTCCCCCCTTTTGGTTCCCCCCTTTTTTTTCCCCCAAAACCCGTTTTCCCCAAACCAAAAAAAAAAAAAAAAAACCTTTTGGGGGTTTAATGTTCCCCCAAAAATTTTTTTTTTTTTAAAAAATTTTTTTTAAAAAAAATTTTTTTTTTTTTCCCCCCGGGGGGGTTTCCCCAAAAACCAAAAGAATTTTTTTTAAGGGGGGGGGCCCCCCCCCTTTTTTTTTTGGGGCCCTTTTTTTAAAACCCCCCAAAATTTTTTTTTAAAAAAAAAAGGGGGGGGCCCCCCCCGGGGGGGGGGCCCCCCCCCTTTTTTTTTTGAGGGGTTTTTTTTTTGGGGGGGGTTTTTAAAAATTTTGGGGGGGTTTTTTGGGGGGGAAACCCCCCCCGGGGGGGTTGGGGTTTTTTAAAAAAAAAAAAAGGGGGGGGGTTTTTGGGGGTTTTTTTTGGGGGGGGTTTGGGGGGGTTTTTTTTTTTTTTTTTTTTTTTTGGGGTGGGGGGTTTTTTTTTTTGGGGGTTTTTAAAAATTTTTTTTTGGGGGGGTTTTTTGGGGAAAATTTTTTTTTTTTTTTAAAAAAAAAAGGGGTGTTGGGGGAAAAAAATTTTTTTTTTTTTTGGGGGGGGGGGGTTTTTTTTTTTGGGGAAACCCCTTTTTTTCCCCGGGCCCCCCTTTTTTGGGGGGGCCCCCCCTTTTTTTTTGGGCCCCCCCCCCCTTTTTTTTTAAAAACCCCAAAAAATTTTGGGGGGGGCCCCCAAAAAATTTTTAAAAATTTAAAGGGGGCCCCCCTTTTTTTCCCCCCCCCCAAAAAATTTTAATTTTAAAAAATTTTTTTTTGGGGGCCCCCCGGGGGGGGCCCCCCCCCCCAAAAAAAAAAAAAAATTTCCCCCCCTTTTTTTTTAAAAAACCCAATTGGGGGTTTTTAAAAAAAATTTTTTTTAAAAAAAAAAAGGGTTTTTTTTAAAAAAAAAAAAAAAACCCCAAAAAGGGGGGGGCCCCCCCCAAAAAAAAAAAAAAAAACCCCAAAACCCCCCCCCAAAAAACCCCCCGGAAAAAAAAATTTTTGGGGGGCCCCCCCCCCCCGGGGGGGAAAACCCCCAAAATTTTTTTTAAAAAAAAAAATTTTTTTTCCCCCCCCCCTTTTTTTTTAAAAACCCCCCACCAAATTTAAGGGGGTTTTTTCCCCCCCAAAACTTTAAAAGGGGGGGGCCCCCCCCCCAAAAAATTTTTGGGGGAAAAAAACCCCCCCCAAAAACCTTTTTGGGGGGCCCCCCCCAAAAAAAAAGGAAATTTTTAAAAAACCCCTTTTAAAATTTTTCCGGAAAAAAAATTTTTAAGGGGAAAAGGGGCCCCCCAAAATTAAAAAAAAAAAAAATTTTTTTCCCAAAAGCAAATTTTTTTTTTTAAAAAAAAACCCCTTAAAAGGGGGGGAAACCCCCAAAAAAAACCCCTTTTTGGGGGTTTTCCCCCCCCTTTTTTGGGGGGGGCCCCCCACCAAATTTAAAGGGGGTTTCCCCCCCCCAAAAATTTTTTTTTTTCCCCCCCAAAAAATTTTTTTGGGGAAAAATTTTGGGGGCCCCCCCTTTAAAAAAAAACCCCCCCAAAAAAAAAAAAAGGGGGGGGCCCCCCAAAAAAAAATTTTTTTTTTAAAAAAAAAAAAAAAACCCCCAAAATTTTTTTTTGGGGGGCCCCCCCCCGGGGGGAACCCCCCCCTTTTTTTTTTGGGGGGGCCCCAAAAATTTAAAAGGGGGGGCCCCCCCCAAAAAAAAAATTTTTTAAAAATTTTTTTTAAAAGGGGGGAAAAACCCCCCAAAATTTAATGTGGGGCCCCCCCCTTTTTTTTTTGGAAAGGGGGCCCCCCAAAACCCTTTTTTAAGGGTTTTTGGGGCCCCCCCAAAAAAAAGGGGGGGGAAAACCCCCCCCCTTTTTTTTTAATTTTTTTTTTTTGGGGGGGGGGTTTTAAAAAAATTTTTTTTTTTTTGGGGGGAAAAAGGGGGAAAAAAAAAAAAAAATTTTTTTTTTGGGGCCCTAAAAAAAGTGAGGGGAAAAACCCCCCCAAAAAAAAAGGGGGGCCCCCAAAAAAAAGGGGGTTTTTCCCCCCCCAAAAAAAAAAAAAATTTTTTTCCCCCCAAAAAAAAAATGTGGGGGCCCCCCCCCCCCCTTTTTTTTTTTTAAAAAAAAATTTTTTGGGGAAAAAAAAGGGGGGGAAAACCCCTTTTTAAATTTGGGGGTTTTTTCCCCTTTTTGGGGTGTTTTCCCCCCCCAAAAAGGGGGGGCCCCCCCCAAAAAAAAAGGGGGTTTTTTCCCCCCCCAAAAAAAAATTTAAATTTTTTTTTTAAACCCCCCCCAAAAATTTTTTTAAAATTTTTAAAAGGGGGTTTTTGTAAATTTAAAAAACCCCCCCCGGGGGGGAAAAAACCCCCCCCCAAAAAAAAAATTTTGGGGGGTTTGGGCCCCCCAAAAACCCCCAAAAGGGGGCCCCCAAAAAAATGTGAGGGTTTTACCCCCCAAAAAAAGGGGTTTTTTTCCCCCCCCAAAAACCCCAAATTTAAAGGGGGGGGGCCCCCCAAAAACCCCTTTTTTAAAAGGGGGTTTTTCCCCAAAAACCCTTTTGGGGGTTTTTCCCCCCCCCCTTTTTTTTTTTAAAAAAACAACCCCCTTTTTTTTTGGGGGGGGGGCCCCCCAAAAAAATGGGGTTTTTTTCCCCCAAAACCCTTTTGGGGGTTTTTGGGCCCCCCCCAAAAAATTTTTTTTTGGGGGGGCCCCCCCAAAAAAATGTTGGGGCCCCCCCAAAATTTTTTTGGAACCCCAAAACCCCCAAAGGGGGGTTCCCCCCCCAATTTAAGGGGTTTTTTTTAAAAAAAAAAAAAAATTAAAAAAAAAATTTTTTTCCCCCAAAAACTTTAATTTTTTTCCCCCCCCCCCCTTTTTTTTTTTTCCCCCCCCCTTTTTTTTTTTTTGGTTTTTGGGGGTTTTTAAAAAGGGGGGTTTTTCCCCCCCAAAACCCTTTTTTTTCCCCCCCCCCCCTTTTTTTTTTTTAAAAAAAAAAAAAACCCCCGGAAATTTTTTTTCCCCCCAAAAAAACCCCCAAAAAGGGTTTTTTCCCCCAAAAAAGGGGGGGGCCCCCCCCAAAAAATTTTTTTTGGGGGGGGGGGAAAAAAAAAAAAAGGGGGCCCCCCCCTTTTTTTTTTTTTTCCCCCTTTTTAAAATTTTTTAAAAAAAAAATTTAAAAACCCCCCCCCAAAAATGGGGTTTTCCCCCAAAAAAATTTTTGGGGTTTTTTACCCCCAAAAACTTTTGGGGGTTTCCCCCAAACCCCTTTTTTTCCCCCAAAAATTTTGGGGGGGGCCCCCCCCCCCAAAAAATTTTTTTTTAAAAAAAAATTAAAATTTTTTAAAAAAAGTAAAAAATTTAAAAAAAAAAAAATTTTTTTTTCCCCCTTTTTTTTCGGGGGAAAAAAAAAAATTTTTTTTTTAAAAAAGGGGGCCCCCCTTTTAATTTCCCCCAAAAAACTTAATTTTGTTTTTCCCCGCCCCCAAAAAAGTGGGTTCCCCCCAAAACCCTTTTTTGGAAGGGGAACCCCCAAACCCAAAAAGTGGAGGGGCCCCCCCCAAAAATTTTTTTTTTTTTTCCCCCCCCAAAATTTTAAAAAAAATTTTTTTTAAAACCCCCCCGGGGGGGCCCCCCCCCCCCAAAATTTTTTTAAAAAACCCCCAAAAACCTTTTGGGGGGTTTTCCCCCCCCAAACCCTTTTTTGGGGGGCACCCCCCCAAAAAAAAATTAAAAACAAAAAAAAAAACCCTAATTTTTTTGGGGGGGGGGGGCACCCCCAAAAAAGGGGAGGTTACCCCCCCCCCCCCAAAATTTTTTTTCCCCCTTTTTTTTTTTTTTGGTGGGGCCCCCCAAAAAATTTTTTGGGGTTTTTCCCCCCTTTAAAATTTTTAAAACCCCCCCAAAATTTTTTTGGGCCCCCCCAAAAAAATTTTTAAAAAAAAGGGGGGCCCCCCCAAAAACCCCTTTAAGGGGGGCCCCCCCCAAAAAAAAAACCCCCCCCCCAATTAAAATTAATGGGGGCCCCCCCCAAAAAAAAAATTTTTTTTTTAAAAAAAAAATTTTTTTGGGGAAAACCCCCCCGGGGGGTTTTAAAACCCCTTTTAAACCCCCAAAAAAAAAATTTTTTTTTTTTTTTTTAAAAAAATTTAAAAAAAAAATTTTTTTTTTAATTTTTTAATTTTTTTCCCCCCCAAAAAAAACCCTTTTTTTTAAAAAAAAAAACCCCCCCCCAAAATTTTAAATTGGGTTTTTTTGGGGGAAAAAAATTTTTTTGGGGGTTTTTCCCCCCCAAAAAATTTTTGGGGGGGGGGTTTTTTTTTTTTTTTTCCCCCCTTTAAAACCCCCCCAAAAAAAAATTTTCCCCCCCCGGGGTTTTTCACCCCCCAAAAAATTGGGGGGTTGGCCCCCCCCCCCCAAAAAAATTTCCCCAAAAAAATTTTTAAAAACCCCGGAAAAAAAATTTTTTTTGGGGGAAATTTTAAAAAAAAATTTTGGGGGGGTTTTTTAAAAAAAGGGGGGGGTTTTTTAAATTTTTTTTTTTTAAAAAAGGGGGGGGGTTTTTTTTTTAAAAGGGGGGAAAATTTTTGGGGGGGGTTGGGGGGGGGGGAAAAAAATTTTTTTTTGGGGGTTT
Organism: Cherax quadricarinatus; assembly: GCF_026875155.1. NCBI lineage: Eukaryota > Metazoa > Arthropoda > Malacostraca > Decapoda > Parastacidae > Cherax > Cherax quadricarinatus. The sequence goes on from NC_069474.1 coordinate 25,907,669, forward strand.
TAACCCCCTTTTTTTTGGGGGGGGGGGGGTTTTTTTTTTTTTAAAGGGGGAAATTTTTTTTTTTGGGGGGGGGGGGGAAAAATTTGGGGGGTTTTTTTTTAAAAAAAAGGGGGAAAGGGGGGGGAAAAAAATTTTGGGGGGGGTTTGGGGGAAAGGGGGGGTTTTTAAAAAAGGGGGGGGGGGGTTTTTTTTTTTAAAAGGGGGGGTTTTTTTTTTTTTGGGGGGTTTAAAAAAAAAAGGGGGGGGGGGGGGGGGGGGGTTTTTTTTTTGGGGGGGGGGGGGGGGAAAAAAAAAAAGGGGGGGGGGGGGGGGTTTTTTAAAAGGGGGGGGAAAAATTTTTTTGGGGGGGGAAAAAAATTTTTTTTGGGGGGGGTTTTTAAAAAATGGGGAAAAATTTTTTTAAAAATTTTTTTTGGGGGGGGGAAAAAAAAGGGGGGGGGGTTTTTTTTTTTTAAAAAAAAAGGGGGTTTTTAAAAAAAAAAAGGGGGGGGGGGGGAAAAAAAAGGGGGGGGGGGGTTTTTAATGTTGGGGGGGAAAATTTTTGGGGGGGGTTTTTTTTAAAAAATTTTTTTAAAGGGGGGGGGGGTTTTTTAGGGGGGGGAAAGGGGGGGGGGAAATTTTTTTTGGGGGGGGGTTTTTTTCCCTTTTGGGGGGGTTTTTTTTAAAGGGGGGGGTTTTTTTAAATTTGGGGGGGGGGTTTTAAAAAAAAAAAAGGGGGGGGTTTTTTTTAAAAATTTTTTGGGGGGGGGGGGGGTTTTTTTTTGGAAGGGGGGGTTTTTTTTTTTGGGGTTAAGGGGGTTTTTTTTTGGGGGGGGTTTTTTTTAAAAAAAATTTTTTTTTTTTGGGGGGGGGGGGAAAAAAAAAAAAGGGGTTTTTTAAAAAAAAAAATTTTTTTTTTTTTTAAAAAAAAATTTTTTAAAAAGGGGGTTAAAAAAAAGGGGGGTTTTTTTTTTTTTAAAAATTTTTTAAAAAAAAAAAGGGGGGGGTTTTAAAAAAGGGGGGGGGAGGGGTTTTTTTTTTTTTTTAAAAAAAAAAAATGGGGGTTTTAAAAAACCCCTTTTGGGGGGGGGGCCCCCAAAAATTTTTGGGGGGTTTTTTTTAAAATTTTTTTAAAAGGGGGTTTTTTTAAAAAAAAGGGGGGGAAAAATTTTTTTAAATTTTAAAGGGGGGGTTTTTTCCGGGGGGGGGTTTTTTTTTGGGGGGGGTTGGGGGTTTTTTTTTGGGGGGGGGGTTTTTAAAGGGTTTTTTTAAAAATTTTTTTTGGGGGGTTTGGGGGGGTTGGGGGGGAAAATTTTTTAAATGGGGGGGGGGGTTTTTTTGGGGGGGGGGGGTTTTTTTTTTGGGGGGGGGGGGGGTTTTTTTTTTGGGGGGGGGGAAGGGTTTGGGGGGGGGGGGTAGTTTTTGTTAAATTGGGGGGGTTTTTTTTGGAAGGGGGGTTTTTTGGGGGAAGGATTGGGGGAAGGGGGGGGGGGGTTTTTTTTTGGGGGGGTTTTTTTTTTGGGGGGGGGGGGGTTTTTGGGGGGGTGGGGGGTTTGGGGGGGGGGGGGGGGTTTGGGGGGGTTAAATGGGGGGGGGGGGGGAAGGGGGGGGGGGGGTTTTGGGGGGGTTAGGTTTAAGGGGTTTTGGGGGGGTTTTTGGGGGTTTTTGGGGGGGGGGGGAAAGGGGGGTTTTTTGGGGGGGGGGGGAAGGGGTTTTTGGGGGGGTTTGGGGGGTTTTTTTAAGGGGGGAAAGGGGGGTTTTTTGGGGGGGGTTTTGGGTTTTTGGGGGGGGAATTGGGGGGAAAGGGGGGGGTTTGGGGGGGGGAAAAATGGAGGGGTTGGGGGGAAGGGTTGGGGGGGTTTTTTTTGGGGAAAGTGGGGGGGGTGGGGGGGGGGTTTAAGTTTTGGGGGGGTTTGGGGGGTTTTTTGGGGGTTGGGGGGGGGGAAAAAAGGGGGGTTGGGGGGTTTGTTTTGGGTTAGTGGTTTTTTTTGGGTTTTTTGGGTTTTTTTTAAAAAACAAGGGGAAAGGGGGGTTTTGGGGGTTTTTGGGGGGGAAGGGGGAAAAAGGGGGGGGAAAAAGGGGGGGGGGGGGGGGTTTTTGGGGGGGTTTTTTTTGGGGGAAAGGTTTTTTTTGGGGGAAAAAGGGGGGGGGGTTTTTGGGGGTTTTTTTTTTTTTTTTTTTTTTTTTGGGGGGGGGGGGGGGTTTTTTTTTGGGGGGTTTTTGGGTTTTTTTTTTTTAAATTTTTTTTGGGGGAAAAATTTTGGGGGTTTGGGGGGGTTTTTGGGGGGGGGTTTTTTTTTTTTTGGGGGGGGGGGGTTTTTTTTTTTCCCCCTTTTTTTTTAATTTTTTTAAATTTTTTTTGGGGGGGTTTTTTTTTTTTTTTTTTTTTCCCGGCCCCTTTTTTTTGGGTTTTTTTTGGGGTTTTTGGGGGGTTTTTTGGGGGGGTTGGGTTTTTTGGGGGTTTTTGGGTTTTTGGGAAAGGGGGTTTGGGGGTTTAAAGGGGAAATTGGTTTTGGGGTTTTTTTTAAGGGGGTTTTTTTTTTTTGGGTTTTTTTTTGGTTGGGGGTTTTTTTTTTTTGGGGGGGGGGGAAAGGGGGTTTTTTTTTTTTGGGGTGGGTTTTTTTGGGGTTTTTTGGGGGGTTTTGGGGCACTGACTCTCATACACTACACTGTGAGGGTCACTGACTCTCATACACTACAATGTGAGGGTCACTGACTCTCATACACTACAATGTGAGGGTCACTGACTCTCATACACTACACTGTGAGGGTCACTGACTCTCATACACTACACTGTGAGGGTCACTGACTCTCATACACTACAATGTGAGGGTCACTGACTCTCATACACTACACTGTGAGGGTCACTGACTCTCATACACTACACTGTGAGGGGCACTGACTCTCATACACTACACTGTGAGGGGCACTCACCTTCTCTTTACTGTCACTCCTTATATTATTATTCTACATTTGCTGTAAATAATATATATATATATATATTAGGAAGTGGAACAGAATTCTTCCTCCGTAAGCCATGCGTGTTGTAAGAGGAGACTGCTATATATATGATGCAATAAGATCACAGTAAACAGGTGATATCACAAAATGCACAACAACCACTGTGAAAAAAATAGTGAACTTCCAAGTGCTTTTGTCATTTCTCGCTCTGATAATGTGAGAAATCACGAAAGCGCTTGGACGTTCACTGTTTTTCACAGTGGTTGTTACACACACAATTTCATTTAATCTCAATTTCTCACGTCTTTCGCGTGTTCTTCTCGTCCGTGTCTCTCCTTCACCCTGTGCCACCTCTCCGTGTGTCTCTCCTTCACCCTGTGCCACCTCTCCGTGTGTCTCTCCTTCACCCTGTGCCACCTCTCCGTGTGTCTCTCCTTCACCCTGTGCCACCTCTCCTGTGTGTCTCTCCTTCACCTTGTGCCACCTCTCCGTGTGTCTCTCCTTCACCCTGTGCCACCTCTCCGTGTGTCTCTCCTTCACCCTGTGCCACCTCTCCGTGTGTCTCTCCTTCACCTTGTGCCACCTCTCCGTGTGTCTCTCCTTCACCCTGTGCCACCTCTCCGTGTATCTCTCCTTCACCCTGTGCCACCTCTCGTTGTGTCTCTCCTTCACCCTTTGCCACCTCTCTGTGTGTCTCTCTTTCACCCTGTGCCACCTCTCGTTGTGTCTCTCCTTCACCCTGTGCCACCTCTCCATGTGTCTCTCTTTCACCCTGTGCCACCTCTCGTTGTGTCTCTCTTTCACCCTGTGCCACCTCTCGTTGTGTCTCTCCTTCACCCTGTGCCACCTCTCTGTGTGTCTCTCCTTCACCCTGTCCCACCTCTCCCTGTTTCTCTCCCTTACCCTTCCCCTCACGCATCAGGTAGAGGTCGCTAGCTATGCAACATTCCTGGTCCTGGACGTCATGTACCACCCTTAACGTGACGCTGACGACGGGTGTACGGGGGTGACGCTTGGGGGGAAGGGGGTTACGCTGGGGGGACGGTGACGAGGGGGGGCGGCAACCCCGGGGGCACAGAGAGAGAGAGGGTCTGTAACAGTCACATAACATGACCACAATATATCAGGCAAAAGTCATCTCTGTTGACTCAAGACTGACCCCATCTATTGAATGTATATGCCGGTCCATATGGGTTTAGCGTGGGTTTACTAAGTGGATCATCACGTTATTATCAGATTTTCTGACATATAAAACATTTTGGGATGATCCAGGAGTCTTGGCTGACTGGTATATTCTGAGCATGCCTAACGACCACGAAGGGGAGGAGTACCATTATAGCTCTAGGCCTTTTCGGACGAGGACCAGGCAGGACTATAGAGGGATCTGGACAGGCTGCAGGCCTGGTCAAGCAACTGGCCCCTGGAGTTCAAACCCACCAAACGCAAAGTCATGGAGATCGGGGAAGGGCAAAGAAGAACGCACACAGAGTACAGTCTAGGGGGCCAAAGACTACAAACCTCACTCAAGGAAAAGGATCTTGGAGTGTGTATAATACCGAGCACATCTCCTGAGCCGCACATCAACCAAATAACTGCTGCAGCATATAGGCGACTAGCGAACCTAAGAATAGCATTCTGACATCTCAGTAAGGAGTCATTCTGGGCCCTGTATACCGTGTACTTTAGGACCATATTGGAGTATGCAGCTCCAGTTTGGAACCCACGCCTGGCCAACTACGTCAGGAAACTAGAGAAAATGCAAAGGTTTGCAACGAGATTAGTCCCGGAGCTAAGGGGCATGTCCCACTAGGAGTGGTTAAGGGAACTCGACCTGACGATACTGGAGGACAGGAGGGACAGGGAAGGACAAGATAACGACATATAAAATACTAAGAGGAATCGACATGGTGGACAGATACAGGATGTTCCAGATATGGGACACAGCATCAAGGGAAAGTGAGGTAGTAGAGGCAGGTACCATACATAGCTTTAAGAAGAGGTATGATAAAGCTCATAGAGCAGGGAGAGAGTAAACCTAGTAGCGACCAGTGAAGAGGCGGGGCCAGGAGCTATGAATCGACCCCTGCAACCACAATTAGATGAGTACACACACAATGTGAATCGATCCCTGCAACCACATATAGGTAAATACGCACACACTCCTGGCGGGGCCAGGAGCTATGAATCGACCCCTGCAACTACAAATAGATGAGTAGGTGAGTACACACACTGCAACGTGTTTTATATATTAAGGAATATCTATGATTATAGGAAGTTTAATCTCCTTGTATATTCCTTCAGTATGTGGCATAGCAAAGAATATACTTGTATATGCAAAACAACCACAGTGGAAAAAAAAGTGAAGTGAGAAAACTACAATGGTTCAGAGTGTGTCGGGGAAAGATAGAACCCGCCGCCTCCTAGCAGTGAGAGCTCCTCATTCAGGGGACTTTCTGTTGGCTGTTCTCAACTCCTCCCTTGGCATATGTTTCGACCCATAGACCATCCACACTGGTGTTGACCTTCGACTTGCCGCCCCTATTCTCACCGAACACAGGTGAATCGGCAGTGAATCGGCAGACTGATTGGGATACCATGATCTTGTGTGCTGTAGATCCGAGGGAAAAATTGCAAGGCATGAAGAGGTTAATAACATTATCAAGAGGAGCCTCACAACAGCCGGATGCCCAGCAATAAAGGAGCCACCTCAACTATGCAGATCTGATGGCAACCAAAAGTGTCCAGATGATATCATCCTTTA
>NC_069474.1:25920869-25960869 GCF_026875155.1 Cherax quadricarinatus
TCCACCTTCACCTGTGTTCTCTACCTTTCACCTTGTGTTCTCACCTTCACCTGTGTTCCACCTTCACCTGTGTTCTCACCTTCACCTGTGTTCTCACCTTCACCTGTGTTCTCACCTTCACCTGTGTTCCCACCTTCACCTGTGTTCCCACCTTCACCTGTGTTCCACCTTCACCTGTGTTCGACCTTCACCTGTGTTCCACCTTCACCTGTGTTCCGACCTTCACCTGTGTTCTCACCTTCACCTGTGTTCTCACCTTCACCTGTGTTCTCACCTTCACCTGTGTTCTCACCTTCACCTGTGTTCTCACCTTCACCTGTGTTCTCACCTTCCTTCACCTGTGTTCTCACCTTCACCTGTGTTCCCACCTTCACCTGTGTTCTCACCTTCACCTGTGTCCTCACCTTCACCTGTGTTCTCACCTTCACCTGTGTTCTCACCTTCACCTGTGTCCTCACCTTCACCTGTGTTCTCACCTTCACTGTGTTCCCACCTTCACCTGTGTTCTCACCTTCACCTGTGTCCTCACCTTCACCTGTGTTCTCACCTTCACCTGTGTTCTCACCTTCACCTGTGTTCCCACCTTCACCTGTGTTCTCACCTTCACCTGTGTCCTCACCTTCACCTGTGTTCTCACCTTCACCTGTGTTCTCACCTTCACCTGTGTTCCCACCTTCACCTGTGTTCTCACCTTCACCTGTGTTCTCACCTTCACCTGTGTTCTCACTTCACTGTGTTCTCACCTTCACTGTGTTCTCACCTTCACCTGTGTTCTCACCTTCACCTGTGTCCTCACCTTCACCTGTGTTCTCACCTTCACCTGTGTTCTCACCTTCACCTGTGTTCCCACCTTCACCTGTGTTCTCACCTTCACCTGTGTTCTCACCTTCACCTGTGTTCTCACCTTCACCTGTGTTCTCACCTTCACCTGTGTTCTCACCTTCACCTGTGTTCTCACCTTCACCTGTGTTCTCACCTTCACCTGTGTTCTCACCTTCACCTGTGTCCTCACCTTCACCTGTGTTCTCACCTTCACCTGTGTTCTCACCTTCACCTGTGTTCCCACCTTCACCTGTGTTCTCACCTTCACCTGTGTTCTCACCTTCACCTGTGTTCTCACCTTCACCTGTGTTCTCACCTTCACCTGTGTTCTCACCTTCACCTGTGTTCTCACCTTCACCTGTGTTCTCACCTTCACCTGTGTTCTCACCTTCACCTGCGGTGCTCAGCACATTCACTTTTACCCTTCATTCACAAACGTAAACCTACTAAGTGTAAATGCCAGTCACTCATACATACAGCACTGCAATGTTCGTGTTGACAGCACTGCAATATTCGTGTTGACAGCACTGCAATGTTCGTGTTGACAGCACTGCAATGTTCGTGTTGACAGCACTGCAATGTTCGTGTTGACAGCACTGCAATGTTCGTGTTTAAAGCATTACAATGTTCGTGTTTAAAGCACTGCAATGTTCGTGTTTAAAGCATTACAATGTTCGTGTTTAAAGCACTGCAATGTTCGTGTTTAAAGCATTGCAATGTTCGTGTTGACAGCACTGCAATGTTCGTATTGACAGCAGTCTTCATGCTCAACTTAGTCAATAACTAAATAACTGCCTCAGAACACATAAACAACTCTCTGACATTCCTCGTGTCCGACTGAATACCTACACAAACCCTATGAAAATAAAAAACCCTAGTGGGTTTAGCGCTTCTTTTATATAATAATATAATAATAATAATAATAATAATAATAATAATAATAATAATAATAACTTGGAAATTAAAGAACCCCAGTAGAAATAAGTTCAAGAACCCCAGTAGAAATAAGTTCAAGAACCCCAGTAGAAATAAGTTCAAGAACCCCAGTAGAAATAAGTTCAAGAACCCCAGTAGAAATAAGTTCAAGAACCCCAGTAGAAATAAGTTCAAGAACCCCAGTAGAAATAAGTTCAAGAACCCCAGTAGAAATAAGTTCAAGAACCCCAGTAGAAATAAGTTCAAGAACCCCAGTAGAAATAAGTTCAAGAACCCAGTAGAAATAAGTTCAAGAACCCCAGTAGAAATAAGTTCAAGAACCCCAGTAGAAATAAGTTCAAGAACCCCAGCAGAAATAAGTTCAAGAACCCCAGTAGAAATAAGTTCAAGAACCCCAGTAGAAATAAGTTCAAGAACCCAGTAGAAATAAGTTCAAGAACCCCAGTAGAAATAAGTTCAAGAACCCCAGTAGAAATAAGTTCAAGAACCCCAGTAGAAATAAGTTCAAGAACCCCAGTAGAAATAAGTTCAAGAACCCCAGTAGAAATAAGTTCAAGAACCCCATTAGAAATAAGTTCAAGAACCCCAGTAGAAATAAGTTCAAGAACCCCAGCAGAAATAAGTTCAAGAACTCCAGTAGAAATAAGTTCAAGAACCCCAGTAGAAATAAGTTCAAGAACCCCAGTAGAAATAAGTTCAAGAACCCCGTAAAAAAAGTTAAAGAACCCGTGAATAATTAAGAACTCCAGTAGAAATAAGTTAAAGCCCCCATAAAATAAGTTCAAAAACCCCCAGTAAAAATAGGTTAAGAAGCAGTAAAAAAAAGTTCAAAAAAAACCCCGAAAAATGTTCAAAACCGTAGAAATAATTTTCGAACCCCATGAAAAAATTAAAAAACCCAGTAGAAATAAGTTCAAAAACCAGTAAAAAATAAGTTAAGCCCCAGTAGAAAAATTTTTCAAAAACCCTAAAATAAGTTCAAGAACCCCATAAAAATAGTTAAAAAACCCCAGTAGAAATAAGTTCAAGAACCCCAGTAGAAAAAAGTTCAAGAACCCCAGTAAAAATAAGTCAAGAACCCCAGTAGAAAAAGTTCAAGAACCCCAGTAAAAAAATTCAAGAACCCCGCAAAAATAAGTTAAAGAACCCGTAGAAATGTTAAGAAAGTGAAATAAGTTCAAAAACCCGTAAAAATAATTTCAAGACCCGAGAAATAAGTTCAAAAACCCCAGTAGAAATAAGTTCAAAAAACCCCAGTAGAAAAAGTTAAAGAACCTAGAAAAAAGTTAAGAACCCCAGTAAAAATAGTTCAAAAACCCCATTAAAATAAGTCAAAAACCCCCGTAGAAATAATTTAAAACCCCAGCAAAAAAAGTTCAAGAACTCCAGTAGAAATAAGTTCAAAAACCCTAGAAAAGTTAAAGAACCCATAGATACCAGCGATATTCGTAATGAAAAAATTATTTAGAAAGGACATAATAAATGTGCCTATTAGGGTACTGAATGTCCTTAGGAAAATAGAAAAAATTAAACCTAAAAACCCCCACCCTGATGAACTGTATGAAAAGGGTTTTAAAAATGTAAAGGGGACTTAGCACCTTTGGGCTAAATTTTTTTCACAATCATACAAACGGGCATGGTGCCAGATAAGGGGAAAAAGGGAAATGTGTACCTATTTTAAAAACAGGTGACAGGTCCTTTACTTCGAACTATAGCCCAATAAGCCAAACCCCCATGGGGGAAAAATTTATGGAATCAATTTTGGAGCATTCGTAGCCCCTTGAAAAGCAAAATTTAAACAAAGAATCTCAGCGGTTTTACAAAAAGGGGGTTGCCTTTCGAAATTTTTAAAATTTTTTCATAAGGTATTTGAGGGGGGTAGATCATGGTAAAGAATATTTAAAAATTTTATATGGAAAATTCAGTAAGGTTTTGACAGGGGGCCCCCATAGAGATTTGAGGAAAATTAAAGCCATGGAATAGGGGGAATTTTTTCCTGGTAGGGCTGGTTGACCAAAAAGGCAGCAGGAGTTTGCTAAATGGGAGAAATCAGAGTGGGGAAGCGTCACGAGGGTTTCCACAGGGGGCGTGTTTGGGCCCCCCGGTTCACAAACTACATAAAAGAAAAGATAGGGCATAAAGGCGCCCGGCAATTTTCCGATGAAACCCAAAAAGGGCCCTGAATTCATTCTGCGAGGACATTTGAGCACTCCAGGAAGATTGAATGATGATGCAGTGGTCGGGAAAATGGGGATGCAGTTTAATATAGACAAAAGCAAAGTTCTAAATGTTGGGCGGGCAATAACCGCCCCATATAAAACAAATAAAGTAGATTTAAAATTTTTGGGTTGCGAAAAAAAAATTTAGGATTTGGTTGCGTAAACTGAAACCCAAGACAACAGTGCATAGGTTCGCAATAAAAATAATTTGATCCCGGCTTCATTCAAGAAGCATAAATAAAAGGATCCTCAGGTTTTCTTTAACTCTATACTCCTTTGGTTTGGCCTCATTTAGATTTTGTGCACAGTTTTGGTCACCGTATTACAGAAGGTTAAATTTCTGGGAAAATGTACAAAGGAGGATGACAAAGATGATCCCTGTACAGAAACCTTCCCCATGAGGATAGATAAGGGGCCCGAAACTGCATCTCAGAAAGCGTAGAATTAGGGGGGGGTTGATTGGGTTTATAAGTGGGAAAACAGGAAAAAAAAAGGGGATTAAAAAGGTGTGAAAATACAGCCCAGACGGACTGCAGCAATGGTTTTAAGTTGGAAAAAAACAGATTCAGGAGGGTATAGGAAAGTATGGGTTTGGGAATAGAGTTGTGGTGAGGGAACAAAATCCCAAGTACCCTTATAAGGCCAAAAGTTGGTAGCTTTAAAAAATAGTTGGGAAAAAAAGAGTAGATGTGGGGTGGGTGTGGTTAAAGTGATAGTTGTGTACAGGCGGTTGCCCTTTCCCCCTTAAGTCAATGTTACCACCCGACTAGGTTGGTGCTTGGGTTAAGCCTTTGGGGGTTGGACCTGCCCGCATTGGCCGTAGGGCCCTTTTGCAGGTTTCCCCTTTTTTTTATGTTTTATGTTCTTAACCCCAGTAAAGGGGGGTTTAAGGGCTCTGTGAGGACTGTTGTTTAAAGTTGGGGGGGGGTTTTTTGGGGTTGTGAGGCTCCCGTTTTTAAAGTTGGGAGGTTTTTAAGGGGGTCTGTGAGGCCGGGTTTTTTTGGGGGGGGGTTTAAGGGCTCTGTGAGAGCTCTGTTGGGTTAAAGTTGTTGGGGTTTAAGGGGTCTGTGAGGGTTGTTGTTAATGTTGGGGGGGGTTTTAAAGGGGTCTGTGAGGCTCTGTTGTTAATTTTTGGGGGGGTTTTAAAGGGTCTGTGAGGCTCTGTTGTTTAAAAGTTGTTGGGTTTAAGGGCTCTGTGGGCTTGTTGTTAATGTTGGGGGGTTTTTTAAAGGGCCCCTGTGGGCTTTAAAATCCCTCACGGGAATAATTTTTTGAAAAAAAAATTTACAATATTTAGTATCACTTTAAAAGGGAAAAAAAAGGCCCCAGTAAAAGTGACTGGGAAAAAAATTTCAAATTAAACCCACATTGGTGAGGACTTTTTGGACGGCGCTTCGGTCCGACCCTTTAACAAATTTAAATAAATATTCCTTTTTACTAAATGAATGTTCCCCAAACCGGACCCAAAACGTCATAAATTTTTTTTCCTTTTTCGAGTTGTTTACGTATCACTTTCTTCGGGGATTTTTTTAATGATAGAAATTTAAAAGTAAAGAGGGCAGGGGAGGGAAAAAATGGGAACAGTTTGCAAGCTTTTTATCGAAACATCGCAAAGAAAAGGGGGCCCCATGGGTATGTTTCGGGCTTGCTGGAAAATTTTTAGTTAGAATCACCGGTCACAAAATCCGGGGGGCTTAGGCAAAGGGACTCACCCGAAAAATTAAATTTGGGAAAAAAAGTTTTTCCCAAAAAACTAAATTTTCCAAATTTAAAATATTTTCCCTTTTCCCAAACACATCCGCGGGTTTTTTTTAATTCTCTTTCCCAAAAAATGGGCCCAAACAGGGCGCCATTTTGGCAAAAGCTGTTAGCCGGGGCCTTTTAACCAAAACAAAACAATGGCGACGAAAGCGGTTCCTTGGGCTGTTTTGTCAGGAAACTGCGACCCTGGGAAAAGGGGTTTTAAACTAAGATGACCCGTTCGAAAGGGTCTCGAAACTGTTTTGAGAATCAGGGTTTTCCCTGCGGGAAAAATTGTCGGTGGTTGGGCAATTAAAACCTCACAAACAAAAATGGGAAACAACACTGGGTGGGTACCTGAACGGGTTGCTTCGTCAGGAAACTGCGTCCCTGACAGGGTCCTTTTAAAACCTAAAAATGGCCCGGGGGGCCCGGGGGGGGGGGGGGGTCTCGAAAAAAATATTTTAGAATTTTAGGCTAAAACCACAAAATCTTTACCTGTGGAGTTGATGTCGTATTAAATTCAGGGGTTCTTTTTGGTAGTGTTTCGGAGGGTCTTGCTTTTTAGGACTTCTGCCTTCCCCTGCGGAAAAAATTTTTAGTACTAAAGTGATGGAGGTAAACTGGGTAAAATACCACACAATGGAAAAATTTAACACAATTCAAATAAAATGCGTCCTTTTTCGACAACGTTTTGCCCCCCCACAGTTTTACTTTATCAAGTCACAAAAGAATTTACCTTGGGTTAAAAGGAGAGGGGAGGATTTATGGGGGGGGGGAGTCAGGTGGAGAATTTTTGGTGAGGTTTGGGTTTGAGAGGGCCCCCTGCAGGTTTCCCTGCACGGAAAAAGCAGGTGTGTAATTGGGTGTGTGCCGTAAAAACATTGAAAAAAAATGTAATCTATGTTTTCCCGCTCAAAAGGGATTTTAACACTACCCAAGGTTTTTGAAGGCTTCCTTTTTTCTGGAGGAATGTTAAAGGTAAATTTTTTACGTTTTTAGGTTTGTCTTTTTAATGACGGTAATGTTCTTTACCTTCTACACCTGTGTTCTCACCTTTCAATTTTGTTTTTGTCCTACCCTGTGTTCCCCCTTCAACCCGTGTTTTTTTACCTTCACCTGTGTTCCCACCCTTTACCTGTGTTCCAAACCTTTACCTGTGTTCTCCCTTTCCCCGTGTTCTCCCTTCACCTTGTTTCCACCTTTACCGGGGTTTCCACCCTTTACCTGTGTTCTCACCTTTAACCCGTGTTTCACCCTTTTACCTGTGTTTCCAAAACCCCTTTACCTGTGTTCCACCTTCCCTGTGTTTTTCCCCTTCACCCGGGGTTCTCCCTCACCTGTTTTTACCTTCAAATTTTGTTTTCCCCTTCACCTGTGTTCTCCCTTCACGGTTCTCACCTTCACCCGTGTTCCCACCCTTTTCCCCCTGTTCCCCCTTCCCGGGGTTTTCCCCTTCAAACCCGTGTTTTCCCACCTTTACCGTGTTCCCACCTTCACCTTTTGTTCCGACCTTCACCTGTTGTTTCACCTTAAACCCGTGTTTTTCACCTTTTACCCGTTTTCTCACCCTTTCACCTGTGTTTTTCACCTTCAAACCCGTTTTTTCCCCAAATTCACCCGTGTTTCACCTTCCTTCACCTGTGTTTTCACCTTTCCCCGGGTTCCCCCTTCACCCGTGTTTCCCTTCACCTGTGTCCCCTTTACCCTTTACCCGTGTTCTCACCTTAACCCGGGTTCTCCCCCTTCACCTGGGGTCCTCACCTTCACCTGTGTTTTCACCTTAAACCGGGGTTCCCACCTTCACCTGTTTTAACCCTTTACCTGTGTCCTCACCTTTACCTGTGTTCTCATTCACCCCGTGTTCTTACTTCCCTGTGTTCCCACCTTCACCCGTTTTTCCACCTTTTACCCGTGTCCTCCCTTTTACCTGTTTTTTCTCCTTCACCCCGTGTTCTCACCTTCACTGTGTTCCCCCCCTTTACCCGTGTTCTCCCTTCAAAGTGTTCTCACCTTCACCTGTGTTCTCAAACCTTAAACCCGTGGTTTTTCCCTTTTACCTGTGTTCCTCACCTTTTCCCCTGTGTTCTCAAACCTTTACCCGTGGCCCCACCTTAACCTGTGTTTCCCTTTTACCTGTGTTCTCACCTTCACCCGTGTTCCCCCTTCCCTGTGTTCCCCTTCAACCCGGGTTTTTCACCCTTTTCCCCGTTTTTCTTACCTTCAACCCGTGTTCTCACCTTCAAATGTGTTTTCCCCTTTACCTGTTTTTCTCCCCCTTCCCCCTGTGTTCCACCTTTAACCCGTGTTTAATTCACCTGTGTCCTCACCTTCACCCGTGTTTCTCCCTTTCACCTGTGTTCTTTAACCCTTTACCTGGGTTCCAAACCCTTTCCCCGGTTTTTCACCTTCACCCGTGTCTCACCCTTAAACCCGGGTTTCACCTTCACCTGTTTTCAACCTTACGGGGTTCTCACCTTCACCTGTTTTTCTCACCTTACCTGTTTTCTCCCCTTTACCTGTGTTCCCCACCTTCAAATTTCGGGCTCGCAATTCATTTTACCCTTTATTCACAAACGTAAACCTACTAAGGGTAAAATGCCCGTAATATACTTTCAGCACTGCAATGTTCGGGGGTTGACAGAGCAATATTTGTGTTGACGAAATGCAAAAGTTCGTGTTGACAAACACTGCAATGTTCCCTGTTGGGCAGCACTGCAATGTTCGGGGGACAGCACTGAAAAAGTTCGTTTTTTAAAAACCCTTACAAAGTTTGTGTTTAAAGCACTGCAATGTTCGTGTTTTTTAAGCATTACATTTTTCGTGTTTAAAAAACTGCAATGTTCGTGTTTTTTAAAACATTTTCAAGGGTTTGTGTGACAGCACTGCCCAAAGGGTTTGTATTGACAGCGTTTTCTTTCTCAACTTTGTCAAAAACTAAAAACTGCCTCAGAAAAAACATAAAAAAATCTCTGACTTTTTCGTGTCCCACTGAAAAACCCACACAAACCCCATGAAAATAAAAAAAACCCCAGTGGGTTTTGCGCTTCTTTTATTAATAAAATAAAATTAATAAATAAATTAAAAATAATTTAAAAATAATTTAATTGGAAAATTTAAGAAACCCCCCGTAGGAAAAAAGTTCAAGGGCCCCAGTAGAAATAAAGTTCAAAAGGGCCCCCCGTAAAATAAGTTTAAGGGAAAAACCCCCTAGAAATAAGTTCAAAAAACCCCCGTAGGGAAAAATGTTCAAGGGAACCCCCGTAAAAAATAAGTTCCCAAAAAACCCCGTAGAAATTTAAATTCAAGAAAAACCCCGGAGAAATAAGTTTAGGGAACCCGTAGGGAAAAAAGTTCAAAAACCCCGTTTGAAATAAGTTCAAGAAACCCCGGGAAAAAATAAGTTCAAGAACCCAAATAGAAATAAGTTCAAAAACCCCCGTTTTGGAAAAAAAGTTCAAGAACCCCCGCGGGAAAAAGTTCAAGAACCCCCGTAAAATAAGTTCAAGAAAACCCCCGTTTGAAATAAGTTTAAAAACCCCGTGGAAAAAAAAATTCAAGAACCCCAGTTTGAAAAAAAGTTCAAGAAAAACCCCCTAGGGAAAAAAAAATTAAAAAAACCAGTAGAAATAAATTCAAGAACCCCCGTAGAAATTAAATTCAAGAACCCCCGTTGAAATAAATTTTAAAAACCCCATTTGAAATTAAAATTTCAAGAACCCCCGTAGAAATAAGGTTTAAGAAAACCCCCGCAGGAAAAATAAGTTCAAGAACTCCCGTTTGAAATAAGTTCAAGAACCCCCGTAGGAAAAAAAATTCAAACCCCGTTAGAAATAAGTTCAAGAACCCCCGTAGAAATAAGTTCAAGAACCCCGTTGAATAAGTTTTAAGAACTCCAGTGAAAAAAAGTTCAAGGGAAACCCCCGTAGAAAAAAGTTTAAGAACCCAGAAAAAAATAAGTTCAAGAAAACCCCAGGGAGAAAAAGTTTCAAAAAAACCCCAAATTGGGAAAAAAAGTTCAAGAAAACCCCCGTTTTTAAAAAAAATTCAAGAACCCCAATTAGGGAAAAAAAATTCAAGAAACCCCCGTAAAAATAAGTTTCCCAAAAACCCCCAAATTAAAAAAAAGTTCAAAAACCCCGTAGAAAAAAAGTTCAAGGGAAACCCCCGTTTGAATTTAAGTTCAAGAAAACCCCAAGGTAGAAATAAGTTCAAGAACCCCGTAGAAATAAAATTTAAGAACCCCGTAGAAATAAGTTCATTAACCCCAGTAGAAAATTTTGTTCAAGAACCCCCGTAGAAATTTAAATTCAAAAACCCCAGGGAGAATAAAATTCAAAACCCCCGCAGAAATTTGTTCAAGAAACCCCCGTAGAAATAATTTTAAAAAACCCCCGTGGGAAAAAAGTTTAAGAACCCCGTAGAAAAAAAGTTCAAAAAACCCCCCGTTGAAAAAAGTTCAAGAACCCCAGAGAAATAGTTCAAGAACCCCCCCTGGGGAAAAAAGTTTTCCCCCGAACCCCAGTAGGGAAAAAAGTTCAAAAAAACCCCAGTAGAAAAAGCAAGAACCCCATTAGAAATAAATTCAAGAAACCCCGTAGAAATAAGTTCAAAAAACCCCCGCAGAAAAAAAGGGTTTAAAAAACTCCAGTAGAAATAAAATTCAAGAACCCCCAGTAGAAATAAGTTCAAGAAAAAACCCGTTTTTAAAATAAACAAAAAAACCCCAGAGAAAATTTAAATTCAAAAACCCCAGTAGAAAAAAAGTTCAAGAACCCCAGTAGAAATAATTTTTAAGAACCCAGTAGAAATAAGTTCAAAAACCCCCGTAGGGAAATAAGTTCAAAAAACCCCCGTAGGGAAAAAAGTTCAAAAAACCCCAAATTAAAAAATAAGTTCCCAAAAACCCCCCGTAGAAAAAAAGTTCAAGAACCCCAGTAAAAAGTTCAAAAACCCCCCGTAGAAATAAGGGTTTAAGAAAAACCCCCCCGAAATAAGTTTCCAAAGAACCCCCGTAGAAAAAAAGTTTTTAAGAAAATTCCCGTAGAAATTTAAATTAAAAAAAGGGGCCAGTAGAAAAAAAGTTCAAGAAAACCCCCGTAGGGAAAAAAGTTCAAGAACCCCAAATAGAAATAAGTTAAAAAGGCCAGGTAGAAATAAGTTTAAGAACTCCCGTAGAAAAAAAAATTTTAAACAACCCGGAGTAAATAAATTCAAGGAAGGGGGAAATAGAAATAAGTTCAAGGAAAAGGCCCGTAAAATAAAATAAAATTCAAGGAAGGCCCGTAGAAAAAAGTTTCAAGAAAAGGGCCCGTTGAAATAAAGTTCAAAAAACCCCAGTAGAAATAAAGTTTAAAAAACCCAGTAAAAAAAAAAGTTCAAAAACCCCAGTAGAAAATTTAAAATTTAAGAAACCCCCGTAGAAATAAGTCAGAACTCCAAAAGAAAAAAGTTCCCAAAAACCCCAAATAGAAATTTAAATTCAAAAACTCCCGTAGAAATAAGTTCCCGAACCCCCCGTTGAAATAAATTCAAGAAACCCCGTAGAAAATAATTTTAAGAACCCAGTAGAAATTAAATTCAAGAACCCCAGTAGAAATAAGTTCAAGAAACCCCCGTAGAAATAAAGGGCAAAAACTCCAAATAAAAAAATAAGTTTTAAAGAAACCCCCGTAGAAATAAGTTCAAGAACCCAGTAGAAATAAGTTTAAGAAAAACCCGTAGAAAAAAAGTCAAGAAAACCCCAAATTTGAAATAAGTTCCAAGGGAAACCCCCGGTTGAAATAAGTTCAAAAACCCCAAATAAAAAAAAGTTCAAGAACCCCCGTTGAAAAAAAAGGGGCAAGAACTCCGTGAAAAAAGTTCAAGAACCCCAGTTAAAAAAAAAGTTCAAAAACCCCCGTAAAATTTAAATTCAAGAAAACCCTGTCCCAAAAAAAAATTTTAAGAACCCCAATAGAAATAAGGGTTTTTAAAAACTCCAGTAGAAATAAGTTTTAAAAAACTCCAGTAGAAAAAAAGTTCAAGGAAACCAAGTAGGGAAAAAAGTTCAAGAACCCCCTAGAAATAAGGGTTTAAGAACTCCAGTAGAAATAAGTTCAAGAACAAAAGTGAAAAAAAGTTCAAGAAACCCCCGGGAGAAATTTAAAATTTAAAAAACCCCCGTAGAAAATAAGTTTTAAAAAACCCCGTAAAATAAGTTCAAGAAACCCCCCGTAGGAAATTTAAATTTAAGAACTCCGAGAAATAAGTTCAAAAAACCCCGTTTGAAAAAAGTTCAAAAACCCCAAATAAAAAAATAAATTCAAGACCCCCGGGGAAATTAAATTTAAAAAACCCAAGTGGAAAAAAGTTCAAAAATAAACCCCCTTTGAAATAAGTTCAAAAAAACCCAGTAGAAAATTTAAATTCAAGAAACTCCAGTAGAAAAAAGTTTTAAGAACCCAAATAGAAATAAGTTCAAGAAACCCCCGTAAAAAATAAGTTCAAGAACCCCGGTTTCAAAAAAGTTCAAGAACCCCAGTAGGGAAAAAAGTTCAAAAACTCCGTAGGGAAAAAAGTTTTAAAACTTCCCGTAAAAATTAAATTTCCCAAAAAACACCAGTAGAAATAAGTTCAAAGAAAACCCCCTGAAATAAGTTTTAAGAAATTTCCCGGAAATAAGTTCAAGAAGGGGCCCGTAGAAAAAAATTAAAAAACCCCAGTTGAAAAAAGTTCAAGAAAAACCCGGGAGAAATAAGTTCAAGAAACCCCCCCGTAGAAAAAAAAGTTCAAGAACCCCCAGTAGAAATAAATTTAAAAAACCCCCAGTAGAAATATGTTCAAAAAGGGCCCGTAGAAAAAAAGTTCAAGAACCCCAGTTGAAATAAAATTCAAGAAACCCGTAGAAATTAAAGTTCAAGAACCCAGTTTGAAATAAGTTCAAGAACCCCTGTAGAAATAAGTTCAAGAACCCCAGTAGAAAAAAAGTTTAAGAACCCCCGTAGAAATAAGTTCAAGAAAACCCAAATTGAAAAAAGTTTCAGAAAATCCAGTAGAAATAAGTTCAAGAACCCCCGGGAAAAAGTTTCAAGAACCCAGTAGAAATTAAATTTTTTAAGAACCCCCGAAAAAATAAGTTCAAAAACTCCAGTAGAAAAAAGTTCAAGAAACCCCGGAGAAATAAGTTCAAGAACCCCCGTAGAAATATGTTTAAGATCCCCCGTTTAAAAAAGTTAAAAACCCCAGTTGAAAATTAAATTCAAAAACTCCAGTTGAAAAAAAGTTCCCAAAAAAAAACCCCCCAGTAGAAAAAAAGGGTTTAAGAACCCCCGTAGAAAAAAAATTTCAAAAAACCCATAGAAAAAAATTTAAATTCAAGAACCCCCGTAGAAAAAAAGGGTTTAAGAACCCCAGGGAGAAATAAGGTTTAAAGAACCCCAGTAGAAATAAATTCAAGAACCCCAGTGAAATAAGTTTTAAGAAAACCCCGTTGAAATAAGTTCAAAAACCCCAGTGAAATTAAATTCAAGAACTCCAGTAGAAAAAAGTTCAAATAACCCGTTGGGGAAAAAAGTTTTAGAACCCCGTAGAAATAAATTCAAGAACCCCAAGTAGAAAAAAGTTCAAGAACCCATGGTTTGAAAAAAAAATTCAAAAACCCCGTAGAAATAAGTTTCCCAAAAAACCCCCGTAGAAAAATAAGTTCAAGGGGAAACCCCGTAGAAAAAAGTTCAAGAACCCAGTAGAAAAAAAGTTCAAAAACCCAGGGAGAAATTAAATTCAAAAACCCCAGTAAAAAAAATAAAGTTCAAGAACCCCGTAGAAATAAGTTCAAAAAAACCCCCCCTTTGAAAAAAGTTCAAGAAACCCCCGTAGAAATAAGTTCAAGAACCCAGTAGAAATAAAAATTCAAAAACCCCAGTAAAATTTAAATTTAAGAACCCAGTAGAAATAAGTTCAAGGGAACCCCCCGGTTTGGGAAAAAAGTTTAAGAACCCCCGTAGAAAAAAAGTTTAAGAACCCCAGTTTGAAAAAATTCAAGAACCCCAAATTTGAAAAAAGTTTTAAGAAACCCCCGTAGAAATTTAAATTCAAAAACCCAAATAAAAAAATAAGTTCAAAAAAAACCCCCGAGAAATAAGTTCAAGAAATCAGTAGAAAAAAGTTCAAGAAAACCCCCGTTTGAAATAAGTTCCAAAAACCCCCCCGTAGGGAAAAAAAATTCCCAAAAACCCCGTTGAAAAAATTCAAGAACTCCAAAATAGAAATAAGTTTAAGAAAACCCCCCGTAGAAATAAGTTCAAGAAATCAAAAAGAAATAAGTTCAAGAACCCCCGGTAGGAAAAAAAGTTCAAGAAAACTCCAGTAGAAATAAGTTCAAGGAAAACCCCCGTAGAAATAAGTTCAAGAACCCCCGTAGAAATAAATTTTAAAAACCCCCTGTAGAAATAAGTTCAAAAACCCCAGGGAGAAAATAAGTTTCAAGAATTTTAAAATAGAAATTAAATTTAAAAAAACCCAGTTAAAAAATAAGTTCAAGACCCAGTGAAAAAGTTTCAAGAACCCCGTAGAAATAAGTTAAGAAACCAGTAGAAAAAAGTTTTTAAAAACCCCCGTAGGAAAAACCCTTCAAGAAACCCCCGTAGAAATAAATTAAAAAAACCCCCTAAAATTAAGTTTAAGAACTCCAGTTTTTAAAAATTCAAGAACCCCCGTTTGAAATAAGTTCAAGAAACCCCCGTAGGGAAAAAAAGTTTAAGAACCCCCGGGAGAAATAAGTTCAAGAAAAACCCAAATTGAAATAAGGTTTAAGAACTCCAGTAGAAAAAGTTCCGAAACCCCCGTAGAAATTAAATTCAAGAACCCAGTGAAATAAATTTAAGAAAACCCCCGTAAAAAATAAGTTCAAGAAACCCCCGTTGAAAAAAGTTCAAAAAAACCCCCGTAGAAATAAGTTCAAAAAACCCAGTAGAAATAATTTAAGAAAACCCCCCTTTGAAAAAAAGTTCCCGAACCCCCAGTAGAAATAAGTTCAAGAACCCCAGTTGAAAAAAGTTTTAAGAAAAATCCCGTAGAAATAAGTTCAAGAAAACCCCGGAAAAATAAGTTCAAGGGAAAAAACCCCGTAGAAATAAAAATTTCAAGATCCCAGTAGAAATAAGTTCAAGAACCCCTGTAGAGGGTTGGGGTTTAGAAAACCCCCTAGAAATAAGTTTTAAGAACCCCCAAGGGAAAAAGTTTTAAAAACCCCAGTAGAAAAAAAGTTCAAGAACCCCGAGAAATAAGTTCAAGAACCCCAGTAGAAATAAGTTCAAGAAAAACCCCCGTAGAAATAAGTTCAAGAACCCAAAGTAGAAAAAAGTTCAAGAAACCCCCCAGAAATAAGTTCCCCCGAACCCCAGTAGGAAAAAAGTTTAAAAAACCAAGTAGAATAAGTTCAAGAACCCATTAGAAAAAAGTTCAAGAAAACCCAAAATAAAATAAGTTTCCGAACCCAGTTGAAATAAGTTTTAAAACCCCAAATTTAGAATTAAGTTTAAGAACTCCCGTAGAAATAAGTTTTAAAAACCCAAATAGAAATAAGTTTTAAGAACCACTTTGAAAAAAAATTCAAAAACCAGTAGAAATAAAAATTTAAGAACCCCCGTTTGAAAAAAAGTTTAAGAACCCCTTTTTGAAATAAGTTTTAAGAAAACCCCCGTAGAAAAAAAGTTCAAGAAACCCCAGTAAAATAAGGTTCAAGAACCCCAGGAGAAAAAAAGTTTTAAGGGAACCCCCGTGAAATAAGTTCAAGGAAAACCCCCGTAGAAAAAAGTTTAAGAACCCCCCCAGAAAAAAAAGTTAAGAACCCCAGTTTGGAAATTTGTTAAAAAACCCCAGTAGAAATTTAAATTCAAGTTCCCCCCCGTAGAAATAAGTTCAAGAAAACCCGTAGAAATAAAAATTTAAGAAACCCCCTAGAAATAAAATTCAAAAACCCCAGTAGAAAAAAGGTTTAAGAAACCCCGTAGAAAAAAGTTTAAGAACCCCATTTTTAAAAAAAATTTTAAAAACCCCCGTAGAAATAAGTTTTAAGAACCCCTTTTTAGAAAAAAGTTCAAGGAACCCCCGTTTTTTTAAAAAGTTTCAAGAATCCAGTAGAAAAAAGTTCAAGAACCCCGTAGAAATAAGTTCAAAAACCCCCGTAGAAATAAGTTCAAGAACCCCAGTTGAAATTTAAATTCAAGAACCCCTTTTTAAAAAAGTTCAAGAACCCCCGTAGGGAAATTTAAATTCAAGAACCCCAGTAGAATTTAAATTTAGAAACCCCCCAGAAATTAAAATTCAAGCCCCCCGTAGAAAAAAAAGTTCAAAAAAACCCCAAATAGAAATAAGTTCAAAAACCCCCGAAAAAATAAGTTCAAGAACCCCCCGTTGAAATAAGTTCAAAAAAACCCCCGTAAAATTTAAATTCAAGAACCCCCGTAGAAATAAGGTTTAAGAAAACCCCAAATAGGGAAAAAAGTTCAAGAACCCCCCGTAGAAATTTAAATTCAAGGGGAAACCCCGCAAAATAAGTTCAAAAATCCCCAGAAAAAATTTCAAGAAACCCCAGAAAAAAAATAGTTCAAAAAACCCGCCGAAATTTTTGTTCAAGACCCCGTAGAAATTTTGTTCAAAAAAACCCCGGGAGAAATAAGTTTCCCAAAAACCCCCGTAGAAAATAAGTTCAAAAAAACCCCAGTGGAAACTAGCCCCTTTTTATTTTTTTTTAGTTTTTCATATAATTTTTAAAAAATTTAAAGTGGTTGTATGTTATAATTTTGTAAGAATTTATGTGTAGCTTTATGTAAACACTGTTTTGTGTGGTCGTTTTCTCGTACCCCATCTGTGTGGGGCGTTCTCGTACCCCCCTCTGTTTTTGGGGGTCTCTCCCGTACCCCCTCGTGTGGTCGTCCTCAGTACCCACTCTGTGTGGTCGTCTCTCAGTACCCACTCTGTGTGGTCGTCTCTCAGTACCCACTCTGTGTGGTCGTCTCTCAGTACCCACTCTGTGTGGTCGTCTCTCAGTACCCACTCTGTGTGGTGTCTTCCCGTACCCACTCTGGGTGGTCGTCTTTCAGTTCCCAAATCTGTGTGGTCGTCATTTAGTACCCAAATTTGTGTGGTCGTCTCTCGTACCCCCTCTGTGTGGGGTTTGTCACTCCCGTACCCACTTGCTGGGTCCACTCTGGGTGGGGCGTTTCTAGTACCAACTCTGCTGCTCCAAATCTGTGTGGTTTGTCTCTCAGTAAAAAAACTCTGTGCCCCCACTCTGTGTGGTGTTCCCCCATTTCCCCAAACGGGTGCTCCACTCTTTTGTGTCGTCTCTCAGTACCCCAAATCTGCGCTCCACTCGCGTGGTCGGGCTCAGTACCAACTTGCTGCTCCATCTGTGTGGTGTCCTTTTCAAATACCAAATTTTGCTGCTCCAAATCGTGGGGGTCGTTTTCTCAGTACCCACTTTGTGTGGGGCGTCTCTCGTACCCCACCCCTTTTGTGGTCGTCCCGTACCCCTCTGTGCTCCCCTCTGTTTGGTCGTTCTCCAGTACCCACTTTTGCTGCTCCACTCTGTGTGGTCGTTCTTTAGTACCCCCTCTGCTGCCCCATTGTGTGGTCGTTTTCTCAGTACCCACCCCTGCTGCCCCCCACTCTGTGTGGTCGTCTCTTCAGTAACCCCCCTCTACTGCTCCCTCTGTGTGGTCTTTTCTCAGTCCCACTCTGGCCCACTCTGGGTGGTCGTTATCAGTACCAAAATCGGGTTTCCCCTCTGTGTGGTCGTCTTCAGGACCCCCCTTATGCTCCATCGTGTGGTCGTCTCTCAGTACCCAAATTATGCTTCCCCTTGTGTGGTGTCTCTCAATACCCACCCCTGCTGCTCCACTTGTTTTGGTTTGTCTCTCAGTACCCAATCTACTGCTCCCTCGTGTGGTGTCTCTCGTACCCCTCTTCTGTCCACTTGTTTGGTCGTTTTTCAGTACCCCCTTTTGCGCTTTCCCCTCTGTTTTGGTCGTTCCCCTTTAGTACCAACTTGCTGTTCCAAATCTTTGGTGCTCTCAGTAAACCCAAATCGTGCTCCAATCTTTTGTGGTGTCCTTTTGTACCAAAATCTGTGTTTTCCCCCTGTGTGGTCGTCTCTCATTTCCCCCTCTGCTGCTCCAATTGTGTGGTCGTTTCTTTAGTACCCACTTTGTGCTTTCCCCCTCTGTGTGGTCTTCTAAATTCCCAAATCTGCTGTTCCCCCTCTGTGTGGTCGTCTCTCAGTACCAACTTTTGCTCTCCCCTCTGTGTGGTTTGTCTCTCAGGGACCAACTCTGCGCTCCACTCTGTGTGGTCGTCTCCAGTACCCCTCTGTGGGGGTGTCTTCCCGTTTCCCACTTGTGTGGTCGTTTCTCAGTTTCCCACTCTGTGTGGTTTTGTCTCTCAGTAACCCCCTCTGTGTGGTCGTCTCTCAGTTTCCCACTTGGGGTGGTGTCTCTCAGTACCAAAATCTGCCCGCTCCACTCGGGGTGGGGGGTTTTCCTCAGTACCCCCTCAAATGCTCCACTCCGGGGTGGGGGTCTCTCAGTTTTCCCCCCTCTGCTTTCTCCCCTCTGTGTGGTCCCTCTCTCAAATAACCCCCTCTGTTGGTGTCTCTAAATACCCCCCTTTTGTGTTCCACCTGTGTGGGCGTTTTTCTCAGGACCCCCTCTAAGCTCCATTGTGTGGGGCGTTTTCTCAGTACCCAAATTCTATGCTTTTTCTTTGTGTGGTCGTTTTTTCTCAATAAACCCCCTCTGGTGGTTTGTCTCTCGTACCCACCTTTTACTTTTCCAAATCTGTGTGGTGTCTCTCCCGTACCCCTCTACTGCTCAATCTGTGTGGTGGGCTCTTTAGTTTCCCACTCTGTGTGGTCGTCTTTCAGTACCCCCTCTGCCCGTTCCCTCTGTGTGGTCTTTTCTCAGTACCCACTCTACTGCCCACTCTGTGTGGTCGTCTTCAGAAACCCCCTCTAACGCTCCACTCTGTGGGTGTTTTCTCAAAATTTTCCCCTCGGGGGTCGTCTCTTTATTTCCAACTCTGCTGCTCCACCCCTGTGTGGTCGTCTTCAGTACCCAAAATCTACTGCTCCACTCTTTTGTGGTCGTCACTCAGTAAACCAACCCCTTTGCTAAATCTGTGTGGGCGTCTTCAGTACCAAAATCTATGCTCCCCTTTTGTGTGGTCGTTCCAGTACCCACTTACTGCTTCCACTCTGTGTGGTCGTTTCAGTAACCTTACTGCCCCACTTTGTTGGGGGTTTGCTTCGGGAACCCAAATCTACCCGGCCCCCACTCTGTGTGGTCGTCTTAGTTCCCCCTTTCTGCCCCCACTCTGTGTGGTCGTTTTTCAGTTTCCAATCTACTGCTCCACTCTGTGGGGGTCGGCTCTCTGTCCCACTTGCTGCTCCCCTCTGTGTGGTGTTTTTCTCAGTACCCCCTCTACTGCCCCCACTCTGTGTGGTGTCTCTCAGTTCCCACTCTGCTGCTCCCCTTGTGTGGTCGGGCCCCTCAGACCAACTCTGTGTGGTCGTTTTCAGTACCCCCTCTGCTTTGTCCACTCTGTGTGGTCGTCTCTCAGTTTCCCCACTCTGTTTGGTCGGCTCTCAGGACCCACTCTTGTCTCCACTCTGTGTGGTCGTCTTCAGACCCTCCCCTGTTGGTCGTCTCTCATTACCCCTCTGCTGCTCCACTCTGTGTTGGGCGTTTTTCAGTAACCCCTTTGTTTTTTTTGGTCGTTTTTCAGAACCCCCTCTGGTGGTCGCTCTCAGTACCCTCTCTACTGCTCCACTCTGTGTGGTTTGTCTCTCAGTACCAACTTCTTTTTTTTGCTCCAAATCTGTGGGTTGTTTTTCAAATAACCCCCTCTGCTGCTCCAACCCCTTTTTGTGGGGCGTCTTTCAGTACCAAAATTGCTGCTCCTCTCTGTGTTGGGCGTCTTTTCAGTAAACCCCCCTGTTTTTGGTTTGTCCCTCAGTACCCACTCTACTGCTCCACTCTGTGTGGGCGTCTCTCAAAATACCAAAATCTACTTTCCCCCCCCTCCTGTGTGGTCGTCTTTTCGTTTCCCCCTTGTGCTCCAAATTTGTGGTCGTCTCCAGTAAACCCCCCTGCTGCTCCACTTGTGGGGGTTTGTCTTCAGTACCCACTCTGCTGTCCACTTTTGTGTGGGCGTTTTCTCAAATACCCCCTCTGCTGTCCCTCTGTGTGGTCGGGCTTTCAGTACCAAATTTGCTGTTCCCCTCTGTGTGGGTCCTCCTTCTCAGTCCCAAACTGCTGACTCCACTTGTTTGGTTGGGCTTCGTTAAACCCCCTCGGGGTGCTCCTCTCTGTGTGGTCGGGCTTCAGTACCAACTCTGCTGCTCCACTCTGTGTGGTGTTTTCAAATTCCCCTCCATGCTCCCCTCTGGGTGGTGTCTCTCAGTTTCCAACTCTAACCCGCTCCACTCTGTGTGGGCGGGCTCCAGTACCCCTCTGCCGCCTCCACTCTGTGTGGTCGGCCCCCTCGTACCAACCTGTGCTCCAATCTGTGTGGTCGGGCTCTCGTACCCCAAACCCCTGCTGCTCCACCATGTGTGGTGTCTTCAGTAAACCCAACCCCTTTTGCTTAACTCTGTGTGGTCGTCTCTCAGTACCCACTTACGCTTCCAAAATTTTGTGTGGGGCGTCCCCTCAGGTACCCTTCTTGCTGCTCCCCCCTAGTGTGGTCGGGCTCTCAGTACCAAATCTGCTGCTCCACTCTGTGTTTGGTTTGCCCCTTTAGTACCAAATCTGCTGCTCCACTCTGTGTGGGTGTCTCTCAGTACCAACTCTGGGTTTCCCCCTTTTGTGGTGTCTCCAAATACCAACTCTGCTGTTCCAAATCTGTGTGGTCGTCTCTCAAGGGACCAAAATCCCGCGTTTCCCCTCTGTGTGGGGTCTTTTCAAAGGGACCAAACTCTACTGCTCCAAACCCGTGTTGGGGCGTCCCCTTTAGTACCCAAAAACTGCTGTTTCCCCCTCTGTGTGGGCGTCTTCAGTACCAAAATCAAAAACTACTCTGTGGGGTCGTCCCCTTTAGTACCCAAATCTGGGTGCTCCCCTCTGTTGGTCGTTTTTCTCAGTACCCCTCTGCGTTCCAAACTGTGTGGCGTTTTCTCAGTACCCACTCCCCAAGGGGTTTTTTTGGCCCGGGCCCCCTTTGGCCCCTTTTTTTGGGGGCCCCCCCCCTTTTTTCCCCCCCCCCTTTTAAACCCCTTTTTTTTTGGGGGGGAAAAAAGGGTTTTTTTGTTTTTTTGGGGGGAAACCCCGGGGGTTTTTTTTTTTTTTGGGGGTTTAAAAATTTTTTTTTTTTTGGGGGTTTTTAAAACCCCTTTGGGGTTTTTTTTTGGGGGGGGGGCCCCCCCCTTTGGGCCCCTTTTTGGGGGGGGGGGCTCTGGGGCCCCTTTTTTTTGGGGGGGGTTTTCTTTGGGCCCTTTTGGGGTTTTTTTTTTTTTTTTTTGGGGGGGGTTTTCTTTTTTTTTTTTTTTTAAAAAAAAAAGGGGAAGGGGGGGGTTTTTTTGGGGGGGGGGGTTTTTTTAATTTGGGGGGGTTTGGGGGGCCCCCCAACCTTTGGTTAAAAATTTTTTTTTGAAAAAGGCCTTTTAAAAAAGGGGGTTCCCCAAAAAAAAAAAAACCCCCCCCCCCGGGGGCCCTTTTTTTTCCCCCCCCCCCCCTTTTTTTCCCCCTTTTTTTTTGTTAATTTTTGGGGGAAAAAAAATTTTTTTTTTTTTTTTTTGGGGGGGGTTTTTTTTTAATTTTTTTGGGGGGGGGGGGAAAAAACCTTTTGGGGGTTTTTTTAAAAGGGGGGTTTGGGGGGGGCTTGGGGGTTTTAAAAAAAAGGGGGGGGGCTCCCAAAATTTGGGAAATTTTTTTTTGGGGGGGGGGGGGCCTTTTTTTTTTTTTTTTCCCCCTTTTTTGGGGAAAAGGGGGGGGGGGTTTTTTTAAAAAAAAGGGGGGGGGTTTTTTGGGGGGTTTAAAAAATTTTTTGGCCCCCCGAAAAGGGGGGGGTTTTTTTGGGGGGGGGGGTTTTTTGGGGGAAAAAAAAACCCAAAACCTTTTCCTTTAAAAAAAATTTTTTTTTTTTTGGGGAATTTAAAAAAAACCCCCGGGGGGGGAAAAAAAAAAAAAAAAAATTTTTCCCCCCCTTTCCCCTTTTTTTTAATTTTTAAAATTTTTTAGTGTTTTTCCCCCCCCCCAAAAAAAAAAAAAAAAAAAAAAAACCCCCCTTTTAAATTTAAAAAGGGGGAAAATTTTTTAAAAAATTTTTTTAAAAAAAAAAAGGGGGGGGAAAATTTTTTTTTTGGGGGGGGGGGGAGGGGGGGTTTTTTTTTTTTCCCTGGGGGAAAAAATTTTTTTGGGGGGGGTTTTTTTCCCCCCCCCAAAAAAAAAAAAAAAAAATTTTAAAATTTTTTAAAAAATTTTTTTTAGGTTTTTTTTAAAAAAATTTTTTTTGGGGGGAAAAATTTAAATTTTTTTAAAAAAAAAACCCCCCAGGGGTTTTTTCCTTTTCCCCCTTTTCCCCCCTTTGGGGGGTTTTTTTTTTTCCCTTTTAAAATGTTTTAAATTTAATTTTTCCAAATTTTTTTTTTTTTTCCCCCCCCCGGGGGGGCCCCCCCCCCCCTTTTTTTTTTTTTTTTTGGGGGGGTTTTTTTTTTCCCCTTTTCCCCCCCCCCCCGGGGGGGGGGGGGGGGGGGGGGCCCCCCCCCCCCCCCCCCCTTTTTTTTCCCCCCCCCAAATTTAATTTTTTGTTTTTAATTTTTCCCCCCCCTTTTTTTTTTCCCCCCCCAAAATTTTTTTTAAATTTTTTTAGGGGAAAAAAACCCCCCCGGGGTTTTTTCCCCCTTTTAAAAAATTTTTTTTCCCCTTTTTTTTTTCCCCCCCCCTTTTTCCCCCAAAAATTTTTTTGGGGTTTTAAAAACCCCCCTTTTTTGGGGGGGGTTTTGGTTTGGGTGTCTCTCATACCAACCCGTGCTCCCCTCGTGTGGTCGTCTCTCAGTCCAACCTGCTGCTCCACCGTATATTTAAAAAACTTAATAATATTAAAAATCATGTTTATTATTTATATATATATATAAATATATATATATATATATATTATATATATATATATATATATATATATATATATATATATATAAAATAAAATATATTATATATATATATAATATATATACTTAATTCGCAAACTGGGAAATTTACAAACATTATCTCTCAGTCAGTAATAATATGTGACATTTTCATTATTTTTTTTTACTACTTCCAGTCCCTCTCAACCACCTCATTTTGTTCCTTCTAAACTCCAATTATTTTCCACATAATCCTTTTTTCTTTTGGTTCTCGCCTCCTCCTTCTCCTCCCCATCCCCCTCCTACGCTTAGTCCTCTTCCCCAGCCTCTGTTCCCCTCCCTCCAGCTTCTGGAGGAGGATGCCCTCTTAATGCGTGGGGGTCGGGGTGCCCTCCTTGGGCAGGGTGTGAGGGGGCAGGGGGCAGGGGCCCGGGGCAGGGGGCAGGGGGCATGGGCCCGGGGGCAGGGGGCAGGGGTATGGGGTCACCCAGTAACCAGCTACATGCAGCAGGTTTCGTGTACTTCGCGCTATATAAGGCGGGTGATTTCGAGGTTCAAGCGCACTTGTTGACTACCCAGAACCTCGTCTTGTTGTTGTTGTATATAATGCAGTCGTTGTTGTTGTTGTTGTATATAATGCAGTCGTTGTTGTTGTTGTTGTATATAATGCAGTCTTTGTTGTGTTGTTGTTGTATATAATGCAGTCTTTGTTGTTGTTGTATATAATGCAGTCGTTGTTGTTGTATATAATGCAGTCTTTGTTGTTGTTGTTGTATATAATGCAGTCGTTGTTGTTGTTGTTGTATTAATGCAGTCTTTGTTGTTGTTGTTGTAATATAATGCAGGGCTTTGTTGTTGTTGTTGTATATAATGCAGTCTTTGTTGTTGTTGTTGTTGTATATAATGCAGTCGTTGTTGTTGTTGTTGTAATAAATGCAGTCGTTGTTGTTGTTGTTGTATATAATGCAGTCTTTGTTGTTGTTGTTGTATATAATGCAGTCTTTGTTGTTGTTGTTGTATATAATGCAGTCTTTGTTGTTGTTGTTGTTGTATATAATGCAGTCGTTGTTGTTGTTGTTGTATATAATGCAGTCGTTTTTTTTTTGTTGTTGTATATAATGCAGTCTTTGTTGTTGTTTTTGTTGTATATAATGCAGTCTTTGTTGTTGTTGTTGTTGTATATAATGCAGTCGTTTTGTTGTTGTTGTATATAATGCAGTCGTTGTTGTTGTTGTTGTATTATAATGCAGTGTTTGTTGTTGTTGTTGTATATAATGCAGTCTTTGTTGTTGTTGTTGTTGTATATAATGCAGTCTTTGTTGTTGTTGTTGTTGTATATAATGCAGTCGTTGTTGTTGTTGTTGTAATAATGCAGTCTTTGTTGTTGTGTTGTATATAATGCAGTCTTTTGTTGTTGTGTTGTATTAATGCAGTCTTTTTTGTTGTTGTTGTATAAATGCAGTCGTTGTTGTTGTTTGTATATAATGCAGTGTTGTTGTTGTTGTGTATATAATGCAGTCTTTGTTGTTGTTGTATATAATGCAGTCTTTGTTGTTGTTGTTGTTATAATGCAGTTTTGTTGTTGTTGTTGTTGTATATAATGCAGTCGTTGTTGTTGTTGTTGTAATAAAGCAGTCTTTGTTGTTGTTGTTGTATATAAGCAGTCTTTGTTGTTGTTGTTTATATATGCAGTCGTTGTTGTTGTTGTTGTATATAATGCAGTCGTTGTTTTTTGTTGTTGTATATAATGCAGTCGTTGTTGTTGTTGTTGTATATATGCAGTCGTTGTTGTTGTATATAATGCAGTCTTTGTTGTTGTATAATGCAGTCTTTGTTGTTGTATATAATGCAGTCTTTGTTGTTGTTGTTGTTGTATATAATGCAATCTTTGTTGTTGTTGTTGTATATAATGCAGTCGTTGTTGTTGTTGTTGTATATAATGCAATCTTTGTTGTTGTTGTTGTATATAATGCAATCTTTGTTGTTGTTGTTGTATATAATGCAGTCGTTGTTGTTGTTGTTGTATATAATGCAATCTTTGTTGTTGTTGGTGTAATAATGCAATCTTTGTTGTTGTTGTTGTATATAATGCAGTCGTTGTTGTTGTATATATGCATCTTTTTTGTTTTTTTGTATTAAAATGCGTCTTTGTTGTTGTTGTTGTATAAATGCAGTCTTTGTTGTTTTGTTGTTTGGATATTTTTTCTCTTTTTGCTGTTTTTGTTTCGATTAGTTTTTTGATTGTTGTGGTGTGAGGGTTTTTGTTGTGGGGGTGATGTGATGGTCGTTTTTGTTGTTGGGGGTGTGTTGTGTGTTGGTTTGTTGGGGGTTTTGGGGTTTTGTTTGTGTTTGTTGTGGGGTGGTTGTTGCTGTTTTTTTGTGGTGTATGGTTGTTTTGCGGGTGTGATTTTTGTTTGTTGGGGTTTTGGATGGTTTTTGTTGTTGTTGGGGTGGTTGTGTTTTTGGTTGTTGTTGTGGGGGGTTGATGGTTGTTTTTTTTGTTGTTTTTTGTTGGGGTGTATGGTTGTTGTGGGGTTTTGTGTTTTGGGTTTGTTGTTGGGGGTGGTGTGAGGTTGTTTTTGTTGTTGTTGTGGTGGTTGTGTGTTGGTTTTGTTGGGGGTGGGGGGTTTGTTGTTTTTGTGGTGTGGGGGTGGATGGTTGTTGTGGTGTAGTGTGATATTATTGTAGTGTGTGGTGTGATTGTTGTTGTGATGGTGAGTGATGTGTTGTTGTTGTGGTGGTTGTGGTGTATGAGTTTTGTTGTGTGGTGGTGGTGGTGTGATGTTTGTTTTGTTGTTGTGGTGGTGATTGATGTTGTTGTTGTGGTGGTGGTTGTGTGTGGTGGTGGTGGGGTTGTATGGTTGTCTTGTTGTGTGTGGTGGTGTGTGACGTTTTTTGTGTGGTGGTGGTGGTGTGCCGTTTGTTGTTGTTGGTGGTGTGGTGTGACCGTTTGTTGTTGTGGTGGTGGTGTGTGACCTTGGTTGTTGTTGTTGTTGTGGTGGTTGATCCGTTTTGTTGTTGTGGTGGTGTTGTGCGTTGTTGTTGTTGGTGTGTGGTGGTGTTAGTTGATTTTGTTGTGGTGGTGGTGTGTGACTCGTTGTTGTTGTTGTGGTGGTGTGGTTGACCGTTGTTTGTTGTTGTGGTGTGATGGTCTTGTTGTTGTTGTGGTGGGTGTGGTCCGTTTGTTGTTGTGTGGTGGTGTGTGTCGTTGTTGTTGTTGTGGTGGTGTGTGGTTACCGTTTTTGTTGTTGTGGTGGTGGTGGTATGATCGTTGTTTGTTGTTTGTGGTGGTGTGTGCGTTGTGTGTTTGTTGTGGTGGTGTGGTGTGGTTGTTGTTGTTGTGTGTGGTGGTGGTGTGATCGTTGCTGTTGTTGTTGTGGGGTGTGGTGTGCGTTGTTGTTGTTGTGGTGTGGTGGTGTGACGTTGTTGTTGTTGTGGTGGTGTGGTGTGTGATTGTTGTTGTTGTGGTGGTGGTGGTGTGACGTTGTTGTTGTGTGGTGTGGTGTGATGTTGTTGTTGTTGTGTGGTGGTGTGGTGTGGACCGTGTTGTTGTTGTTGGTGGTGGTGGTGTGATGTTGTTGTTGTTGTGGTGGTGGTGGTGGTGTGAGGTTGTTGTGTGGTGGGGTGAGTTTGTTGTTGGTGTTGTGGTGGTGGGGTGTGTGTTGTTGTTGTTGTGGTGGGGTGATGTGGTTGTTGTTGTTGTGGTGGTGGTGGATGTGACCGTGTGTTGTTTGTTGTGGTGGTGGTGGGTGACCGTTGTTGTTTGTTGTTGTGGTGGTGGTGTGTGACCGATGTTGTTGTTGTGGTGGTGGTGATGTGGACCGTTGTTGTTGTTGTGGTGGTGGTGGTGTGACCGTTGTTGTTGTTGTGTGTGGTGGTGGTGGTGTGTGACCGTTGTTGTTGTGGTGGTGGTGGTGGTGTGACCGTTGTTGTGTTGTTGTGGTGGTGGTGTGACCGTTGTTGTTGTTGTGGTGGTGGGGTGGTGTGACCGTTTTGTTGTTGTGTGGTGGTGGGTGTGACCGTTGTTGTTGTTGTGTGGTGGTGGTGTGGACCGTTGTTGTTGTTGTGGGTGGTGGTGTGTGACGTTGTTGTTGTTGTTGGGTGGTGGGGTGACCGTTGTTTGTTGTTTGTGGTGGTGGTGATGTGACCGTTGTTGGTTGTTGGTGTGGTGGTGGTGATGTGACCGTTGTTGTTGTTGTGGTGGTGGTGGTGTGACCGTTGTTGTTGTGGTGGTGGTGGTGTGACCGTTGTTGTTGTTGTGTGGTGGTGTGGTGACCGTTGTGTTGTTGTTGTGGTGGTGGTGGTGTGACCGTTGTTGTTGTTGGTTGTGGTGGTGTGACCGTTGTTGTTGTTTGTGGTGGTGGTGATGTGACCTGTTGTTGTTGTTGTGGTGGTGGTGATGTGACCGTTGTTGTTGTTGTGGTGGTGGTGGATGTGACCGTTGTTGTTGTTGTGTGTGGTGGTGATGTGACCGTGTTGTTGTTGTGTGGTGGGTGGTGTGACCGTTGTTGTTGTTGTGGTGGTGGTGATGTGACCGTTGTTGTTGTTGTGGTGGTGGTGATGTGACCGTTGTTGTTGTGTGTGGTGGTGGTGATGTGACCGTGTGTGTTGTTGTTGTGGTGGTGGTGATGTGACCGTTGTTGTTGTTGTGGTGGTGGTGATGTGACCTTGTTGTTGTTGTTGTGGTGGTGGTGTGACCGTTGTGTTGTTGTTGTGGTGGTGGTGTGTGACCGTTGTTGTTGTGTGTGGTGGTGGTGGTGTACCGTTGTTGTTGTTGTTGTGGTGGTGGTGATGTGACCGTTGTTGTTGTTGTGGTGGTGGTGATGTGACCGTTGTTGTTGTTGTTGTGGTGGTGGTGTGACCGTTGTTGTTGTTGTTGTGGTGGTGGTGTGACCGTTTGTTGTTGTTGTTGTGGTGGTGGTGTGACCGTTGGTTGTTGTTGTTGTTGTGGTGGTGTGATGTGACCGTTTGTTGTGTTGTTGTTTTGTGGTGGTGGTGGTGTGACCGTTGTTGTTGTGGGTGGTGGTGACCGTTGTTGTTGTTGTTGTGGTGGTTGACGTGTGTTGTTGTTGTTGTTGTGGTGGTGGTGGTGTGACCGTTGTTGTTGTTGTGGTGGTGGTGGTGTGACCGTTGTTGTTGTTGTTGTGGTGGTGGTGTGACCGTTGTTGTTGTTGTGGTGGTGGTGGTGTGACCGTTGTTGTTGTTGTTGTGGTGGTGGTGTGACCGTTGTTGTTGTTGGTGGTGGTGTGGTGTGACCGTTGTTTTGTTGTGGTGGTTGTGTGTGACCGTTGTTGTTGTGTGTGGTGGTGGTGATGTGACCGTTGTTGTTGTTGTGGTGGTGGTGATTGACCGTTGTTGTGTTGTTGTGGTGGTGGTGTGACCGTTGTTGTTGTTGTTGTTGTGGTGGTGGTGTTGACCGTTGTTGTTGTTGTGGTGGTGGTGTGTGACCGGTTGTTGTTGTTGTGTGTGGTGGTGTGACCGTTGTTGTTGTTGTTGTGGTGGTGGTGTGACCGTTGTTGTTGTTGTTGTGTGGTGTGTGTGTGACCGTTGTTGTTGTTGTTGTGGTGGTGGTGTGACCGTTGTTGTTGTTGTTGTGGTGGTGGTGATGTGACCGTTGTTGTTGGTTGTGGTGGTGGTGATGTGACCGTTGTTGTGTGTTGTTGTGGTGGTGATGTGACCGTTGTTGTTGTTGTTGTGGGTGGGTGATGTGACCGTGTGTTGTTGTTGTTGTGGTGGTGGTGTGTGACCGTTGTTGTTGTTGTTGTGGTGTGGTGGTGTGACCGTTGTGTTGTTGTTGTGGTGGTGGTGATGTGACCGTTGTTGTTGTTGTGTGGTGGTGGTGTGACCGTTGTTGTTGTTGTTGTGGTGGTGGTGATGTGACCGTTGTTGTTGTTGTTGTTGTGGTGGTGGTGATGTGACCGTTGTTGTTGTTGTTGGTGGTGGTGTGTGACCGTTGTGTTGTTGTTGTTGTGGTGGTGGTGTGACCGTTGTTGTTTGTGTGTGGTGGTGGTGGTGGTGTACCGTTGTTGTTGTTGTTGTGGTGGTGGTGTGACCGTTGTTGTTGTTGTGTGGTGGTGTGTGACCGTTGTTGTTGTTGTTGTGGTGGTGGTGGTGTGACCGTTGTTGTTGTTGTGGTGTGGTGGTGACCGTGTTGTTGTTGTTGTTGTGGTGGTGGTGGTGTGACCGTTGTTGTTGTTGTTGTGGTGGTGGTGTGGACCGTGTTGTTTGTTGTGGTGGTGGTGTGTGACCGTGTTGTTGTGTGGTGGTGGTGTGACCGTTGTTGTTGTTGTGGTGGTGGTGGTGTGACCGTTGTTGTTGTGTGGTGGTGGTGATGTGACCGTTTGTTGTTGTTGTGGTGGTGGTGTGTGACCGTTGTTGTTGTGGTGGTGGTGGTGTGACCGTTGTTGTTTGTTGTGTGGTGGTGGTGGTGTGACCGTTGGTTGTTGTTGTGGTGGTGGTGGTGTGACCGTTGTTGTGTGTGTGGTGGTGTGGTTACCGTTGTTGTTGTTGTTTGTGGTGGTGGTGGTGTGACCGTTGTTGTTGTTGTTGTGGTGGTGGTGGTGTGACCGTTGTTGTTGTTGTTGTGGTGGTGATGGTGTGACCGTTGTTGTTGTTGTTGTGGTGGTGATGGTGTGACCGTTGTTGTTGTTGTTGTGGTGGTGATGGTGTGACCGTTGTTGTTGTGGTGGTGGTGGTGGTAACAGCAGACGTCTACCAGGAGAGGCAACAGTACATCACCTTGTAGGTGACTGTCTCTTTACTACTGTGTAAATAATTGAGGCAATAACAACAACTACTACTACTACTATTACTACTACCACCACAACTACAACAACTACTACTACTTCTATTACTACTATCACCACAGCTACAACAACAACTACTGCTGCTACTATTACTACTGTCACCACACTACAACAACGGCAACTACTGCTGTCTACTACTACTCACCATTACACCACCTACTACAACAACCAACTCCACTATTACTACTACCAAAAATACTACTACTACTATTACTACTACCACCACAACTACTACTACTACCAGTCTACCACCACCATGTTATGACGGAGCTATGGTTAACTAACCCTCAAACAAGGAAATAACATGTTGTCAGTGAAGTGCTCTTGTTCCAGGGACTCAGAGCTACCCTCCTCGTTACTACATCAAATCCCACGTCTTCCTAATCACCAGCATCACATGACAGGTACACCTTAAACACCTACCCTCAGATATAATAATAATGATAATAATAATCACGTCTGATGTACCACCTTCGCTCAGGTATAGTAAGATTGTAAGACTGTAAGATTGTAAAACTGTAAGATTGTAAGACTGTAAGATTGTAAGACTGTAAGATTGTAAAACTGTAAGATTGTAAGACTGTAAGATTGTAAGACTGTAAGATTGTAAAACTGTAAGATTGTAAGACTGTAAGATTGTAAGACTGTAAGATTGTAAGATAAGATTGTAAGACTGTGAGACTTGGTCAGAACAGATTAAAAACTTACCAGTCGTTCTTTGAGTGTTTTTGTAGTCCTGATGTTTATTGCCCTTCGATGTTTATTTGTGATTTGAGGAATAAAGGAGAGTATAACGAAGAGGAGAGAGAGAGACAGAGACAGAAATAGAGACAGACAGACAGATAGAGAGAATAAAATTGAAAGACTGAGAAAGGTCAGGGTCAGCCATCATATAAGAACCATACGCCCAATCCTTGACCTGACCAGCACCACCACAACTACCACCACTACCACTATCACCACCACCATATCCATCCTGTGGATGGTAGTTCAAGAACATATGGATACACATAAAGTCTTAGGAACTAGACCACATAAGAGTTAACAGAAGTACATTGGATTGTATCAACAATTAACGTATCTATTGCAAGAAAATTTAAGATATTTTTTTTTAAATATCTGGTATTTTGTTTTGATAATAAGATATCATGACATATTACATAGGTTATTATATTATCATTATATTCCTCAAATAAGTGGATAATCAACACATATTGTTTAAGAAAGTAACCATAAGACTGACTACATTGATTACATTTAGTTTGATTATCATCTGTGTGTCTGCCAAACTGCCAGAAGTACTTGTAACCAAGTCTAAGCCTGGCTGCTACAACAGCCGGGTGAAGGCTCGGGTGTTGATGCATCCTTAACGTCCTCCAGAGACAACACCAGCATCTCTCTCTTGTCTATCATCCATCAGACTTTATTGTCTCTCATCCAGCAGACTCTCCTGTCTATCATCCAGCAGACTCTCTTACCTGTCATCCAGTAGACTCTCTTGCCTATCATCCTGGAGACTTCATTGTCTATCATGGAGCAGTGCTTGCAGGGAGCATAGCTTGCAGTGGTGCTACTGGTGTAACTTGATGCTGGTCTCTGGTGCTCTCATAATGACGGGACCATGATGTCATGGTCCAGAATAGCTGTCTGTAGCCTGGAAAGAAAGTTAGCTGGCCATAGATGGCGTGGTGGAGGGGTGGCGACGCCTTGGCCCGGAGCCATCCTTGTAGCCGGCCTGCTCAGGTTGTGTGTGTGTGTGTGTGTGTGTGTGTTGTGTGTGTGTGTGTGTGTGTGTGTGTGTGGTGTGTGTGTGTGTGTGTGTGTGTGTGTGTGTGTCTGTATGTGTGTGTGTGTGTGTGTGTGTGTGTGTGTTGTGTTGTGTGTGTTGTGTGTATGTGTGTGTGTGTGTGTTGTACTCACCTGTATTTGGTTGCAGGGATTGACATCACTGACTTCTGGCCTCGTGAGCTTTACCACGTCTACTCTTGAAGCTGTGTATTAAGTCTGCCTCCACCACTGCTTCATCCAAGTCATTCCACTTTTCAACCAGGCTGACTATAGAAATACTTCCTTATATAACTATGTCTCACCTGTGTCTCCAGCTTCCACTTGTGTCCTCTTGATCCTGATCCTCTTAATTCAGTCTGTCTTTATCAGCCTCTTGAGATTTTTACCTTGGTAATCATGTCCCCCCCCCTCGTCCTTCTCTCTTCTAAGGTAGTCAGGTTGAGTTCCTTCAACTTCTCCTCAGTACGTTCCTCAAGGTTCTGACACTAGCTTGGTTGCATACCTCTTCAGCTTTTTTACGTGCTTTAAAACTTGCTGGTTCTATACTGGCGCTGCGTACTCCAAGATGGGCCTGACATATGCAGTGTATTCAGTCGTGAATGCCTCCTTGTTGATGATCCTGAAACTTAACCTCAAATTTACCAGTCCTGCGTTTACTGCAGCCATTATTTGCGTAGGTTCCTCAGGTGATATGCTGAGAACTGTGTTCACCCCGAGGTCATTCTCTTTCAGAAAGGTTTGAAACCTTTATCCCTCGAGCCTGTTCATTGCTATCGAACGTCTGAGCCCTTCCATGATTTGTATAACTTTCCATTAGCTGGAGTTAAATTCTAAGAGCCAGTTGTCAGAGCACTCTTATAGCTTGTCCTGATACATGTGTAGTCTCTCCTGGTCTGCTGTTGTTTGTATTCTCTTCATTAGTTTCATGTCATCTACCAACCAGGACAACTCTGACTCGATTTCTTTTGTTATGTCGTTTACATACACAAGAAACAGTACTGGTCCAAGTACTGACCCTTGTGGAGCCCCACTCGTCACACTCGCCCATCCTGGCACCTCCCCCTCCTGGACAATAACTTTGCTTCCTTCCTGCTATGTATTCCTTGATACTCTGCAATGTTGTACCTGTTCCTCTAACTTTTGTACCAGTCTTCTTACAGTACAATAATATACAGTCCCCCCCCCCCTCTCTCTCTCTCTCTTCTCTCTCTCTCTCTCTCTCTCTCTCTCTCTCTCTCTCTCTCCCCACTCTCTCTCTCTTTTTTGTCATAGAACTCCAGCAGATTTGTGAGAGAGGATTTACCATCACTAAAATTATGCTCGTTGGGAATCTGTTCCTTCCCAGTGAACCTTGATATCTGCTGTTACCAGGTGTACTCACCATCTTGTTCAGTACACATACTCCTCCCACCATCTACTGTTGTGTGTCACTCACTGTCCTTGTTTCTAGGGTCGATCACTGCTCTCTGCCCCACATTCCATGTGTATGATTGCAGAGATAGAGGAATGTTAAGTATCTTACTGTTAGTGAACAGTTACTCAGTCTTAACAGCCTCGTTGAATTCCATGACTACAGTATAAAAGTTACTACAATTTGTACAGTGTATAGCAGGGACAGTTGGGGTGTAACATTTACTACAGTTGTTACAGTTAATGTAACAGTTACTACAGTTAATGTAACAGTTACTACTTAAGTACAGTTAAAGTTAATGTAACAGTTACTACAGTTAATGTAACAGTTACTACAGTTAATATAACAGTTACTACAATTAATGTAACAGTTACTACAGTTGTTACAGTTAATGTAACATTTACTACAGTTGTTACAGTTAATGTAACAGTTACTACAGTTAATGTAACAGTTACTACAGTTAATGTAACAGTTACTACAGTTAATGTAACAGTTACTACAGTTAATATAACAGTTACTACAATTAATATAACAGTTACTACAGTTGTTACAGTTAATGTAACAGTTACTACAGTTGCTACAGTTAATATAACAGTCTAGTTATGTACGGACAAAAGCAAAGACATCTACTTAAAATCGTGCGGGTTGTCAACACCTGTGGAACACCTTTCAACACATGCAACACCTGCACAACCCCTGCAAAACCTTTTAGCACATGTAACTCCTGCCCAACACCTGCAAAACACCTTTTAACACACGTATCACCTGCACAACACATGAAAAACATCTTTTAACTCATATAACACCTGTGTAACGCCTGTACTCACCCCTGAGAAGGTACTCGAGGAAGTTCTTATCGTCCTCATCCATGACCTGGGCGCCAGAGTTCGAGGCTGGCACCTGTAACCCACCTGTGCGAGAGATAGTGGACATGTGGTTGACATGGCAGCACCTCTGGGGACATGTGGGTGACATTGGCATTATCTCTGGGGACATGTGGGAACACCTCTGGAGACATGTGGGTGACATGGGCAGCACCTCTGGGGACATGTGGGATGTGGACAACAACTCTGGGACATGGGCAGCACCTCTGGGACATGGGAAATCATCTCTGGGATATGGGGAATCATCTCCGGGACATGGGAAGCCTCTTAGGAAATGTGTTGGGATCTGTCTGATCATTCAGCTATATTGGACATGTGTCAGGCTTAGGAAACGCCTGCTGGAAATGGGTACAAATCCAATTGCTTATAAAATGACATTCGCTGGACATGGGAATTTTTGTTTGCACATGGGGTTGACATGTGTGTGACACGCATGTCCTAGAGATCTTACAGATGTACTTGGAAATACTGTTTGATGTCAGTAAATATTTATCACATAATTGAGACACGTATGGAACATGTTTTATACAAGTTTGATATGCAGGACATGTTTTTAAGTCGGGGAAACGCTGTTGGAAATGGAACAGCTGTTGGAAATGGAACAGCTGTTGGAAATAGAACAGCTGTTGGAAACAGAACAGCTGTTGGAAATGTATCAAACAGCTGTTGGAAATGTAGGAACAGCTGTTGGAAATATAGGAAACAACTGTTGGAAGTGTGAGAACAGGTGTTGGAAATGTAGGAACAACGGACATTTGTTCTTCATAAATTCAGTCAACAAATTTTAAACATGTCATAACACCAGTTGAACATCTGTCTCTCTTCAACATATTAAACATCTGCATGTGTTGAACATCTGCATGTGTTAAACATCTGCATATGGTAAACATCTGCATGTGTTAAACATCTGCATATGGAAACATCTGCTTGATGTTAAACATCTGCTATGGATAAACATCTGCATTGTTAAACATCTGCATAGTAAACATCTGCATGTGTTAAACATCTGCATATGGTAAACATCTGCATGTGTTAAACATCTGCATATGGTAAACATCTGCATGTGTTAAACATCTGCATGTGTTAAACATCTGCATGCATCATTTATTTTAAACACATTTCAGACACATTTATTGGAGAGATGAGAACAGAAAAGTAAATTATTATTATTATTATTATTATTATTATTATTATTATTATTATTATTATTATTATTATTGTGGGTAAAGGGCAAAACCCGTCAGGGTCAGACAGTGCCTGACAGGAGGAAGCTTCTGTAACCACATACAGGCGAGTACTGTTACAGTGATATCTAGTTAAGCAGAAACTACATTAAATTGGTCAGGTCCTGATGCACCGGGAGGCCTGGTCAAGGACCGGGCCGCGGGGGGCGTTGACCCCCAGAACACCCTCCAGGTACACAGGGCCACTGGGGCGCTGACCCCCGGAACACCCTCCAGGTAGACAGCCACGGGGGCGCTGACCCCCGGAACACCCTCCAGGTAGACAGCCACGGGGGCGCTGACCCCCGGAACAACCTCCAGGTAGACAGCCACTGGGGCGCTGACCCCCGGAACACCCTCCAGGTAGACAGCCACTGGGGCGCTGACCCCCGGAACACCCTCCAGGTAGACAGCCACGGGGGGCGCTGACCCCCGGAACACCCTCCAGGTAGACAGCCACGGGGGCGCTGACCCCCGGAACACCCTCCAGGTAGAAAAACAAAAAAGACAACACTGGAACAATACATAAGCCGCACTAACTAGGAGAAACTGTTTCGGTCCAACTTAGACCATTTACAAGTCAGACCGAAACGTTCATAAGCGGGTTATTGTGTATATACCCTCCAGGTGGATCAGTTACCTCATTATCTCCCACTTGTTCCAGGTTCTTGGCCCAAAAATGGCGGAGGTGAGACGAAGAAATTTACGTTTTTTAATGCTTATAGCTCATGTGTGACTTAAATGTTAGGGAGGACTATTGAGTGAGCAAGACTGGCTTCATATATGGCTAATGAGAGGAGTAGACCGGGAATATATTTCTCTCAAAACTAGTTTCATAGAAAACGTGCGTCTGGCTTGAGTCAGGTCAGCTGTAAATGTTGTTGTACGTGCTTAATACAGCCAGTCATTTATGTACTGAATTATTATTCTTTTATAGGGGTTGACTTTAAGTCAGTGGAAGACTTCGGTCAGATGACCGAATATATGACTAAGACCCGTGTTGGGCAATACTTGTCGTCCTGTTTCCTGGCCAATCTTACCTAATCGGGTCGTCGAAAGATTACGACCCGTGTCAGGACTGTCCTGGCGAATATTATAATATAGAATATACATAATATTATTTTTAAAGGAGTGGAGTGGTAAGCCAGCGGAAGGCCTCGGACAAATGACCAAAAGCTCCAGCTGTGGGTCATCACATGACTAAGACTTGCGTCAGGGAATACTTAACCTCTTTGTTGACGAACCTGACCTAACCTAACATAAAGAATATATATACTCTGAAAAGTGTATTTCTCTCAGCTTAAAAATGTTGAGAATTTAATTCCTATTTTAGGGTATTAAAACAATTTTGACTGGTGGTGAAAAGGTTACGTGCAGACCCTCGTGGTGTAGTAGATAGGATTTAACCCTTATATAGAACTCTTAATAGTATTATCATATCAGAATACAACAGTAAATAATAAACTGGTTTGCTTCATACATGGAGTTTTAAACCTATGTATAGTGGACCAGCTGATCAT
Source organism: Cherax quadricarinatus (assembly GCF_026875155.1). NCBI lineage: Eukaryota > Metazoa > Arthropoda > Malacostraca > Decapoda > Parastacidae > Cherax > Cherax quadricarinatus. Next base: position 25,957,323 of record NC_069474.1, read on the forward strand.
TTCAACATTGTATTTTAAGACCCGGATCAGGACACTTGTCCTCTTTCCTGACGAATAAAACACCAATACCTTTATATTTAAGCTAGTGTCTTGTATCACATTTCCAGTGATATCACAACACACTTCGTCTGATTTTTGGGGATTATCTTAGGTAATTCTCATATTATAATTATACCTATGTTTACCCGTACCTAAATAAATTTACTCCTCCCCAGGATGCCACCCACAACAGTTGACTAATTGTGAGGTTACCCTGTTAGTAATTAGGCAACAAGTGCTATAAACACCATAAGCCTCGCCCTGCCTAGGATAAGAGAATTAAGATTTTGCTCGGATTTTTAACCCCAGAGGGTTAGCCACTCAGGATAATCCAAGAAAGTCAGTGCGTCATCGAGGACTGTCTGTGTTATTTCCATTGTGGTCCTTCACTCTTATCCCCCAGGATGCGGCCCACACCAGTCGACTAACACCCAGGTACCTACTTGCTTGCTAGGTGAACAGGGACAGCAGGTTTAAGGAAGCACGCCCAATGTTTCTACCCGGCCGGGGATTGAACCACTGACACGTAGTGTGTGAGGTGAGAGCGTTGTCGACCAGGCCACGGGACACCCACGATAGTATACTAACACCCAGATACCTATTTCCTGCTAATAATAATAATAATAATAATAATCTTTATTTCTACAAGTACATGATACAACTTATACAGACATAGCTGACATCAGTGACATACTATATAGAAAGTTCCTGGTTATGCAGAACATTTCGGGTAACTTAAGTAAATTTTGTCCCCCAGGATGCGTCCCACACCGGTCGGCTAACAACCAGGTACCTACTTACTGCTAAGTGAACAGGAACAGCAGGTGTCAGGAAACGGGGATCGAGCCACGGACCTCAGCTGAGTGCGCTAGACCGAATCACTTTCAATCTACCAAGTTAAAAAAAATAGACTATTTTGAAATTTTGATAATAAAAATATTTCTATATGGATTTTAGTTCCTTATAACGTAATAACGTAATAATGTAATAACGAGAAATTGAGTAAATATCGATGGAGAACTTAGGAAATCTAGACTAAAATAAATGTAATCGACACGTAACTTACACATAGTATGTTACCATGCAATAAGATGACAGTAAACAGGTGATATTACAATGTACATAACAACCACTGGGAAAAATTAGTGAACTTCAAGCGTTTCGTGAATTCTCACATAATCAAGGAACTGTAAAGGTCCTTAATAATGTGAGAAATTACGAAAGCACTTGCAAGTTCACTAATTTTTCACAGTGGTTGTTCTGCATATGTATATTTGTATAACTATTTATGTGTACTTGTACCTAAGTAAACTTACTAGATGACAACGAATATTTTGGGGACAAATTCGAAAAAAAGGGCGAGTTAGTCCTACTACAGTGATAAGAAAATGGGAATCAGACTCCAGATTAAATATGGAAATACTACAGACAAAATACACTAAATATTATAATCATAGGGAAACGCTAAACCCGTAGGGATTATACAGCGCGTGTGTGGGGGGGAGGGGTGGAAGGCATCGAGGTTCAATCAGGGAACCGGAGCATTGATCCAATTCCGTAGATCAAGAGCCCCTCACCAGCCTCAAGGAACCTACCTCGAGGGAACTACACTAATTATAATGAAAGAACTAAACATACCGTGTATGAGGAGCGTGATATACACGGTTGTATATGCTACTGGTTGTATACTTGTATCCTCGTTGTATGCTACTTGTATGGTCCTTCTTTGATGCTTATATTCCTTTTGTAAGTTTGTATGGTGGTTGTATGCCCGTATCCTGTATATATGCTCGTTGTATGCCCGTATCTTGGATATATGCTCGTTGTATGCCCGTATCCTGTATATATGGTCGTTGTATGCCCGTATCCTGGATATATGGTCGTTGTATGCCCGTATCCTGGATATATGGTCGTTGTATGCCCGTATCCTGGATATATGCTCGTTGAATGCCCGTATCCTGGATATATGCTCGTTGTATGCCCGTATCCTGGATATATGCTCGTTGTATGCCCGTATCCTGTATATATGGTCGTTGAATGCCCGTATCCTGGATATATGGTCGTTGTATGCCCGTATCCTGGATATATGGTCGTTGTATGCCCGTATCCTGGATATATGGTCGTTGTATGCCCGTATCCTGGATATATGCTCGTTGAATGCCCGTATCCTGGATATATGCTCGTTGAATGCCCGTATCCTGGATATATGCTCGTTGTATGCCCCTATCCTGGATATATGCTCGTTGTATGCTCGTATCCTGGATATATGGTCGTTGTATGCCCGTATCCTGTATATATGGTCGTTGTATGCCCGTATCCTGGATATATGCTAGTTGTATGCTCGTATCCCCGTTATATATTCATTATATGCTCGTATCCTGGATATATGTTAGTTGTATACTGGTCACATCAAGCTGTATGCTAGTATCCGGGATATACGCTGTTTGTATGCCGGTTGTACGCTGCTTATATGCTTGTACCCTTAATACATCCTGGCTGTATACTTGGATACAGCGTGTTCGGTTTATTCAAGGTTTACTACAGGTTCCAAACTGGTTCAGCTGGTCTTTACGTTGCAGTTGTTGTTGGCGCAGATGGTGAAGACTGACGTTGAGGAAAGATCGGGGAGGGAAAAAAGGAAGGGGATTATTTTCACATTTGTGATGGATATGTGGGTGAAGGGGTGTGGAGAGAGAGAGAGAGAGAGAGAGAGAGAGAGAGAGAGAGAGAGAGAGGGAGAGAGGGAGAGAGAGAGGGAGGGAGACACTTGTCCGGTTTGTTGACTAATCGTGCCTCGGGTAATGTATCAGGGTGAGAACACGCAGCCTCGATGACCCTTTGTGTAGTCAGTAAGCTGTAAAGTCCTTTAAGCAGCCTATACAACATAGCAACAATAAATGGTGGTATGTTCCCATTTTTTTCATTGCGTGGACTGGTAAGTCAAGGGAAAGACCTCGGTCATGTGACTAACAGTTCCAGGTACTGGTCATGTGACACAGTTCCAGATACAGGCCATGTGACACAGTTCCAGGTACAGGCCATGTGACACAGTTCCAGGTACAGGCCATGTGACACAGTTCCAGGTACAGGCCATGTGACACAGTTCCAGGTACAGGCCATGTGACACAGTTCCAGGTACAGGTCATGTGACTAACACTCACGACAGGAGGTATTTGTCCTGTTTCTTGATCAATCTGACATAAATTAACCTAAGCAGGGGTTGTCTAACTACTGATACCCGGTACAACAATGGTTGTTTAATCAGTGGTATCGACTACCGTTAAGATACCATAATACAATATATCCAGCTCATAACCTTAAGATTTTCCTTCAGATAATTAATAATAATTATTTGGTTGACTGGGCTTAAAGGCCTACCAACACATGAGGGTCATTAAAGCCTACCAACACATGAGGGTCATTAAAGCCTACCAACACATGAGGGTCATTAAAGCCTACCAACACATGAGGGTCATTAACGCCTACCAACACATGAGGGTCATTAAAG
>NC_069474.1:25970869-26083369 GCF_026875155.1 Cherax quadricarinatus
GGAGATGGCACAACCAGGGTTGAGGGGTGGGTGGGTGTCCCGCCCGTGTGGCGGCCAGAGCAACAACCTTCCCCTAGCTGGTGTGTTCTCCACTAGCGGTGCCACCCACGGCTTGCCCCCAGATACCAGCCACCACGCATGTGCCACCCCGACCACCACACTGCCTCACAACCCACGCTTCCCACCTGTTGATGCATACTCTTGGTCTACACGAGCTTAAAACAAATACGGGTGAATGGGATGTGTGTAGGGGGAGAGGCTCGTGTTTCAAGTGTATGTTAAGGTGTGTGGGGGGAGAGGCTCGTGTTTCAAGTGTATGTTAAGGTGTGTGGGGGGAGAGGCTCGTGTTTCAAGTGTATGTTAAGGTGTGTGGGGGAGAGGCTCGTGTTTCAAGTGTATGTTAAGGTGTGTGGGGGAGAGGCTCGTGTTTCAAGTGTATGTTAAGGTGTGTGGGGGGAGAGGCTCGTGTTTCAAGTGTATGTTAAGGTGTGTGGGGGGAGAGGCTCGTGTTTCAAGTGTATGTTAAGGTGTGTGGGGGGAGAGGCTCGTGTTTCAAGTGTATGTTAAGGTGTGTGGGGAGAGGCTCGTGTTTCAAGTGTATGTTAAGGTGTGTGGGGAAGAGGCTCGTGTTTCAAGTGTATGTTAAGGTGTGTGGGGGAGAGGCTCGTGTTTCAAGTGTAGTAGATAAGATTCGTTGGATTTTTAACCGGAGGGTTAGCACCCAGGAACCCAGAAGTCGTGTTATCGAAGGACTGTTAACTTTTCATGGGGTCCTTATCTTGTCCCCAGGATGCGCCCCACCCGTGACTAACACCAGGTACTATTGCTGCTGGTGAAAGGGACAACAGGTAAGGAAACGTGTCGAAATGTTTCAACGGGATCGAACCCGGGCCCCCGTGTGTGAAGCGGGAGCTTAGCACAGGCCACCGGCTGTGTGGGGGAGAGGCTCGTGTTTCAAGTGTATGTTAAGGTGTGTGGTGAGATGCTCGTGTTTCCCAAATGTATGTTAGAGTTTTTTGGGGGAGGCTCTGTTTTCATTTGTTAAGTGTTTTGGGGAGGCTCGTGTTTCAAGTGTATGTTAAAGTGTTGGGAAGCTCGTGTTCAAGTGTATGTTAAGGTGTGTGGGGAGAGGCTCGTGTTTCAAGTGTATGTTAGGTTGGGGGGGGGAGGCTCGTGTCAAGTGTTGGTAAGTGTTCGGGGAAGGGGAGGCTCGTGTTTCAAGGTATGTTAAGGTGTGTGGGGGAGAGCTCGTGTTTCAAGTTACTGTTGTGTGTGGGAAGAAGCCTGGTTTTCAATGTATTTAAGTTGATGAGTTAAAATATCGTTGTTTTATCCACATTTAGTTTTTTGTCTTCTGTTTTTTTCTCATACACCACTTCATTTACTTTTTTCTTTTTTTGCAGTCATCACTAGTTATGTTAAACTAAATGCTACTTGTAAAGTTCTTGTAACCTAGTCTTACCTTGAGTCTACTTGGAGGGTGTTCCGGGGGTCTACCTGTTGGATGTTCCGGTGGTCAACGCCCCCGGGGCCAGTCCTTGACCAGGCTTCTAAATGAGAATACCGACCCGTCCTAGATTCACCTCGCTTGTGGCTAAAGATAGCCACAAAATGGAGTTTTAAAAGCTTCTAAGATTACGGCGAAATTGAATGTTCGTTCTCTACAGCAATTACAGGTGGGAGTGGGCCGAATTGTGAGGAACATTTGCTATAGACTACGTTAATACATTCATGGGGCAACGCTAAACCCGTAGGGGATTATACAGCTGGTGGACGTGGAGGGAATCAGGTTTGGTATGAAGGGAATGACAACTCCGTTTCCTATGAACAAAAGCCCTTCGTCACCATTAATCCCGTTAAGTTTATTTAGATACAAGTTCACTTAATCAGATTTTAGATAATTACAATTGCTTTATATAGTAACACGTAAATTACCTAAGATAACTACAAAAAAGTCAGTGACTAGTTTCTATTAGTCCTTGTACTATCTTACTATTGAGTAACTATTAGATACAGCAGAAATCAGCCATAATTTTTTCCCAGAAAACTTAAATCTAAATAAACTGTACGAGATCATTTGCACGGGGAAGCACTAAACCCGCAGGGAATCGTACAGCCCCTTAGGGAGGAGGGTGGGGAAAATCAGGTTTGATTCGAAGAAATTGAAATTAGCTCCAAATCCCAGGATTAAGAGCCTTTTTTCCAGGAGAATGAAGGGAGTGTGGGTGGTGTTTGAGGGGGTAGACGAGGCTGCCTGGCGCCTCCCACCACCAGTATCACCCCAACCTGTGTCGAGGGAGGACGTGCTGCCTATCTCTCCAACACTACACATACACGCTTTATATACCCAAAAATCATCTAGAACCGTCAAAAATCAAGTCTTTCCCCCTCGATGAGTTGCTGCCCAGCCGGGAACAACAACGACTGTCTTAGTCTAGACAAACAGTATCACCGCCACCATGACAACAAGGAATACTAACGTGATTGTGTTATTATTGTATTTAAACGGCAAGCGATAAATCTGTATGGGTCATACACTTGCTCTTGTGATAGTCTTATTAACGTGACATTTAGCGTGACTACTAATCACTTAGATAAGTAAATTAGGCTAGACACCTGCAGATAGACGAGCTGGTCAGGTCAAAACATCACTGACTTTCTCATGTATTTTTTTTGCAAGTGGATAAGAAACTTTAATTGTTCAGTGCATAAAAATGTGTAATTTAGGCCTACAAATAAAGCCTACGGTTTTAGGTTCCCCGTTAATATGAGCAGGTTCTCGTGTCTTCGACAGCTGAAACGGTTGTTAATGTTATGTTAACGTTATTAATGTTAATCGTATGTTAACGTTTTGCATGTTAATCTTGTGTATGTTAATGTGTTGCGTTAATATTATGTATGTTTTGTTAATATTGCATATATGTTAATGCTTTCTGTAGGGGGAGGGGTTCCTTGAGGTTGGTGAAAGGCTCGTAATCCAAGGAATTGGAGCTACGCATTTTGGATTGAACCTGAATGCCTCTCCCTAGGCGGTGAATGACCCCCACGGGTTAAGCGCGCCTCCAATATAATAAAAGTATATAAACCTGATTACCTTCCATTCCTTAGGCGCTGAATGACCCCTCACGGGTTTAACTCTTCCCGCCAATGTAATGTTATTACATTCATGGGGAGCACTAAGCCCGTAGGAGTCACGAATGTAATTAATCGTTCAGGGTAAATGCCCTGTACAGGGGTTCCTTGATGCTGGTGAAGGCCCTTGATTTCAAGAATATTAGCTAAGCCGCCCTCCTCGGATCGAACCCGTTTCTCATTCCCCCATGCACTATGACCCCTACGCAATAATTAGGGGTTAGCGCTTCCCCCATGAATATAATTTTACAGTATGCTCAGCTACCTTTTGAACTGTTAAACATCTTGGATTATTAAAGTCCATTTTGGCTTCTTGAAACCCTTCTGTGATTGTTAAACCTTCTCTTCATTCAAGCACCATATTGGTTAAACGCCTTGCCTTGATAAACCATTTGTTTGGATGGGTAAACTCCCCTCACGGGAGGTTCCTTGACGCTGGTGAAGGGCTCTTAATCCTCTTCCTTGGATCTAACCTGACTGCGTCCCATTCCCCATTTGCTGTACGACTCCTGCGGGTTTAACCTCTTGTGAATTATTATTATTATTATTATTATTATTATGTGTAAATTACCTGCATGAGGTTTACAGCGTATTACCTGCAAGCAATTTGGGTGAGGTAAGGGGGGACTTAGTCACAGCAGGTCGCCGAACTGTCACTCCCTCGATGCCCACTCCCTACCATTCTCATAAAAAGCTAGACCTGACATTAAATTAATAATTACAATATTAAATACAAGTACCAATAATGGTAAATTATAAAATGTGGACTGTATATGATTAGGCTTGCTAGGTACACAAGAAATTCGTATTACCACTTACCATTTAATTACTGCAGATGGATCACACCACAACACCTGCCTAACATTTAGACCCTACACTGGCCAGCTAGAGATATAAATACAAGAACTAAAGGCACACTTCCCTGTGAGTGATGTTCGTATCCCTTATTTTTGCCATCCACAAGTAATTTTTGAGGTCCCGCAAATTTCCTGTCCCAATTCTTCAGCAGGGGACATTAACACGGGTTCCTATTACAAATTCAGGCCGAAACCCCCCTATTTGGCTTGGAAGAAGCCGGATTATTAGACTCCCACGACAACCAGTGTTCACAAATTACAAATGGCGTCTGCAGCGTCACTCCCCCGGCTGTTCTGCATCCCCCCTCACTCGAAATTTCTCGAAGGGTTTGAATAGCATCACATTTTAATACACAATTATATTTTTCATTTATATGTTCTACATTTAGGGAATTATAGAAGGGCTATGTTAATTTTTTTACATAATCAAAATTATCTTGCCCTATTAAATCTTGGATTGCTAAACTCCCTGGTAGATTAAGCCTATCTTATCTTGTTAAACTACTTGAGGAAAATTACATTTATCTGAATGTAACTAATTATGTACATAACAGTAAATGATAACAAAGATAATTATTATTTATCAATGTTACATAGACAAGTAGGAATTTGGGACACCTAGGTCGCAAAAAATGTCCCCCTTCGATACCTACCACTGTCATATCCACAAGTTGCTCTGGACCTATTAATTAAATGAAATATACATACACCAGGAATACTGGTAAATATATAAATTTGTGGACTGTATATTAAAAATAATAAATGGTTATATATATACACAATTACATAAAGAAGGAAAATATAAACTTTAAAATCAAATCACCAATTTGACTGGAGATTAATGTGTATCATACTCAAAACCTCACTCTAACTAAATCTATGAAAATAATGCTGGCCAAAAATTACACACAAATCTAGAGAGCTTATCTGAGGTTCCTGGAGCTGTCTTGTCCCGTCGTCTGATATCTCAAGTTATGCAGGGAATGCACATCCACCAATTTCGCCTCCTATTTGAGAGGTGTGTCAACACATTTTACCTCTAGAGCACGAAAAATCTTCCCATTACACCAACGTTTGTACAAAATTCAAAACCAGATGGCGAGTCTCGTCTGCCCAGACGCAGGCTTTCCGTTTTCTATGACAAATATTATTAAATACAGTAGGCCATCTATTTACATTTTAAATACTGAATTTTTGGAAATATATACAGTATTTCCACACTGCGGCCGGCCGGAGTTCGTTGCTAAACGACTCAAATTACTCCTTCCTTTAGGAGACAATTCCAGCCAGTTCTGGCTTGAGTGGCTGTTCTCCTTAGGTCTTACTACGATTTCATCTTCGGCATCACTTGGTCTGCGTTATCTTCCATATCACTCGTGTCACTTTCCCTCAGATTTTCATTTACGTTTGATTGAACACCTAATTCCAAGGGAATCAATTTATTAATTGTGCGTAAACTTTCCTGGCCACGACACAACACTTTGACATTCCTGACAACACCTTGTGCATCTGGGTACAATGTCAATACTTTGCCCACAGGCCACAATGTTCGATGTTGTTCAGTGTCAATTAACACAATGTCACCTGGTTGAATGTTCTGTCGATTTACTGCCTCTGTCGCACCATAAAAGTGTTCATGTAGTGTAAGAAGATATTCCTTACGCCACACATTAGACCAATGATCAATTACTTTATTTAACATTTTAAATTTATTACACAACACTGCTGCATCATTGTAATCATCACTTTCTTCTGGATTATCTCTATAGACAGGGGCAGCTTCCAATTTCCTTCCACATATTAGGTGAGAAGGTGTATCACTCAAGTACGAGAGAGGCCTATTATTTATACGATTTTCTGCCTCCACTAACACTGCACGGAATTCTTCCAAATTAATTCTCTTCCGGTGTAGCACTTTGCGGAGACACCTCTTCACTGTGCCTATCAGTCTTTCGTACAGCCCCCCCGCCAAGGGGCTCTAGGAGTAATAAATTTCCAGGTACACCCTCGCTGGGTTAACAGAGATTGAACATCGTTACTATTATTTAATTCTAATATGTGTTGAGCACCTGCTACAAAATTTGTGGCATTATCCGAAATCATCAACCTCGGACAGGATCTCCTAACTGCAAATTTTCGAAACAGCTGTATAAACTGTTCTGCAGACAAGTCCTGTGCCACTTCTAAATGAACTGCCCTAGTAGCAGTACAGGTGAACAAACAAACATACACTTTCAGTGGAACACCATTTGACGTACCTGTTAAAATTATTGGACCACTATAGTCTACACCTGTTACATCAGATGGTTTCACTAATTGTACACGCTCCTTTGGCAATGGTGGAGGACCTGGGTACATATAGGATCTGGCATCCACATGGCGAACATATACACAAGATTTAATCACCCTTTTTACACTTTGCCGTCCTTGTGGAATCCAGAAAGTTTCCCTAATACAATTTAAGGTATCTAGTACTCCACCATGCATTACATTTTTATGGGCATTTAGAACAATCAAATTTGTTAGATGATGAGTTTTGGGCAGTAAGATAGGGTGTTTAGCATAATCACCCAATTCAGCATTTTGTAGCCTACCTCTGCACCTAATTACATTGTTCTCTAAATACAGCCCCAATTTCTCTATTATGGAACCTTTCACAATTTTTCTTTCCATCAATTTAATCTCATTTCCATAGATTTCCTCATGTACCCTCTTTATCCAATATTCAAGAGGATGTGAAAACTTATAATATTCATCTTGTTTAGAAATTTAAACACCAACTTAGTTACATTGATTAGTTTGGGTAAAGAAGAATACCTATTTATATCAGTGGCTAAGGAAGGACAAACAATTGGAGCGGTGGTCACAGTAATTTCAACAGGAGCAATATACGCCTTTTGTACAGGCCAATTAGCTTTATTTACCAACCAGCTCGGTCCTTTAAACCATGATACAGCATTTACAAATTTAGCATAAGGTAAACCTCGAGACAAGAAATCAGCTGGATTCTCCTCACCAGGTATATGATTGTTAACATATGCTGACCCAAACTATTATACTTCTCTTGCATCTGATTAATTTCAGCGACTCTATTTTGTACGTACACAATTTTACTGTTTCCATTACGAATCCATTGTAAGGATACCATATTATCAGACCAAATTACAGTGTCGCTAATATTTTATCTCTGCAACTTATTTCTTATATAATTAGCTAATTTGACACCTACATAAATGGCTGTTAAATTTCCAACTGAGGCAAGGTACGTGATTTAATTGGAGACACTTTAGCCTTAGACATAACAAGAGATAACACTATTACATTGAAGTAAGCAACTGCTCCATGTGCCAATTTTGAAGCATCACAAAAAATTTTGGATTACATTTTTCCCATTTGGATTAGCCACCTGGCGTGGGAACTCCAACATTGGAATTTTTCTCATAATCCCCAATTATTCATCCCACCTGTTAATGAATTCCTCAGGGAGAATCTCATCCCAAGCACATTTAAGTTTCCATGCTTCCTGAATTAATAATTTCCCTCTTATAGTAAGGGGTGACACTAAACCTAGTGGATCAAAACATTTGGAACTTCAGCAAGCAAAATCTCTTATTAATTTTTTGGGCTACGTAATTTTTAGGTTTTAACATTAACAAATTTTTCTCGTACCCAAGTTAAACCCCAAAACCCTACTTTTTTGGACTTATCTCCAGGGTAATTTTTATTTTTTTGTCCTTTATTTGGACGAATTATTTCCCCTTCCCTCGAGGCATATTTGCATTTGGGCATTATTTTATTAGCCCTCCATAAGTCATTAACATTCCTTTCATTGACGTCACACCCAGGAAATTGTCCCATAAAATTGTTTGCTCATTATTTTATCAATGGACTTTACATCTTTTAAAGGTGTGCATTTATGTCGCTTAAAGTAGGAACGATGGTGTAGCACCAAAAAATACGCTCCCAAAGGAAAGGTTTTCAGAGGGTAAGTGGGTCAATAGGATTCTAGGCCAAAAACGGGGGTACAACCCCGGCAGCCTTTGAAAACCCACTCTTAAAAGCTTTATTTTTTGTCACCTTTTAAGGCAAAGTGCTTCACTCTGAAATTTTTTTTTAAAGAATCTCCTAATTTTTCCGTCAACGACGGCCCTGTCTCAACAGTCTTTAAAAACGGGTTTAATTTTTTTTACTCCTGCACAAATTTTTAAAACACTTTCTCAGAGAGTGTCTTAAAAACCCTTTTCACTCCGTATGTGGCAAAATAGTGCCCAAAAATTTGGCTTGCTCAGGAGGTACCTTTCTTCTATAAATTTATTAACGCTCAGCAATTATATCTTTAAGGCAGTTAAAAATTCTGGTTTTTACTCAGTTGCGGGCTGAGCCTTTAATTGTCCTAGCCATTCTGAAATTAGTGGGAAATTCTGGAGGGTTTCATCTCCACAAGCGTACCCATATTGCCAGATTAATTTTATATCTCTCGGGTATTGCTCCTGATAAAAGAATCGTTTTGGTCTTTTTTTCTTTACATTTATTCCAATGCTTCAAATTTCCCCAAAATTTTTATCACGGGGCTCAACACCCCTCTAGGGAAGAATCCCTTCAAGGGGGCCCCTTTGGGCGTGGTGAGGGGCCCTTGGTCGGGGAATTAGCCCTGGGGCCCTTTTTCCTCAGACCAAACCCAATTACCCCCTTTCCCCCCCTCCCCATCCCATCCTCCCCTCCCCCCCTTTTTCCTTTCCCTCCTCCTCCTCACCCCCCCTTTTCCCCTTCCCTTTTTAGCCTTGTGATTTCCCCACAGGGCGCTAGTTCCTATGGGGGAAAGGACACGGGTCGATCCATTCCATTTGGGTTTCTTGGCGGTGGCGTGTTTGCCGTGGAACGGATTGCCTGGGGAGGGTCCCGATCCCTCTCGGTATCCCGGAGTACTTTGGGTTCTTTTGGGCACGGGTACTCGGGAACCCCACCTTTCGGATTCCGGGGGGGGTGGCTGAAGGGGTTGCTTTGGGGCGGATATCCCGGCCCCCCTCTTTTTTGTCCACCGAGTAGCTCGGCAGATTAGGTTGCTATCCCATTGGGTTTACGGCAGAAGGGAGGGTATGGCAGGGGTTTTCCATGTGCATCTGCGCTACTAGGGGTGTGAGTCCTTTGGGCGCGGAGGGAGTTTCCGGCCCTTTCATATTCCTGGAATATTCCTCCCCGCCCCCCCTTTTTTTTTTTTTTTTTTGTTTTTATTTTTTTTTCTTCTTTCTTTTTTTTTCAAAAAAACAAAAGCAAAGGAAAACCTCCCCCATGGCAGCCCTATCCTGAAACCACTACCCCCGGGCCCCCTCTTGATACCGCACCCCATTTGCCCCTCCCTTGGGGTTTAGACCACTTTTGGGCACCCTGATGCCCCTTACCTTTGCTGTGCTGTTTCCTCACCCGCTTCAGGTCCGGGCTTACTGACCCCCTTTCGTTTTGTCACCCCGCTCTCCTTTGACTAGCTTGGGGCTTCCCCTCACTACGGAAATTTTTTCGAATCGCCCACCCATTTCATGCCGGACCAACCCCGGGTCCACTCCTAAACCCCCAACGTCAATCTCCTGATATCCCCGTTTTTTCCTTCCCATTCTATGGGAAACGACCGACACTCAAGCACCCCCTCTCCACGCTCAGTTTCGGACCCACGGGACTAAATTTCTTTTTTTTAAGACAACTTCTTCTTCTGCCTACCTTTCGGGACCTAGTTTTTGCCAAAGCGCTCCTGCGTCATGTTGGCAGAAATATTTCATTTCACCCTCAAGACGGTACGCGCACGCACTGTAGAATGCTCCAAAGCCATATCTTTCTTCCTTTCGAATACATAACTCCATCACTATTGAAAAACATCTTTCTCTAAATTCTTGTAGGGACTGTCTTTCTGCCCCATACCTAGTCCAACGAATTTCCAGTCATGTGGAAAAGACATTTTTGAACGCTAATCCGGGATCCCCCAAATCCTCAAAGAGACACTTAAAAAAGTCCTTCTGCCCGGGGGCGAGACGTTACCCTTGCAAGTGGCTCGTTTAATTTTTGACACCGAGAACTCCCGTCCTCTGTAATGTCGCGGGCATGGGTTAAAAGTTCGAAGGGATACCTACACCGCAACAATGTAAAAATTTGCTGGCTTTTTGGTCCCCAGCAAAAATTTTGCGATCTATGGCCGAATGCCCAGCTGTGGGCCGAAAACCATTCAAATACATCTTGAGTCAACCCCACTTCCCTTAATTGTAATGAAGCTCACCCTTGTACTCCCCCGTTGCCAGGTCACTAAATAACGGAATCCGTTGCCTCAAAGGGGCAGAATTTCCCCCCCTTAGCTATAGCTTTTTTCCCTACTCCGCCCCCAAAGGGGAGACTCCCCCGGTTTTTTATTCTCGTTTTTCCCAAACACCCCCCATTCTGGGGTCCCCTTCTGCACCTCTTGTTGTTACCCCTCCCATACCATTACGGCATCTAATCCTTTTGCTGCCCTTTGGCTCTGACGTCCCGACTACAACTCGTCTGTTCTCCACTTGCGCCCTTCCTCAAAAGCCCAGTATCGACAAGACCTCTACACCCCTAATACCAACCCCCCTCTACCAGAAGTCCAAAAAATCCCCCTTTTGCTCAAATTTTCTTTGCCCTTCCTTCCCTTTTCCCACCTCCCCACGTTATTTTTCCATCCTTTACTAGTTTTTTCCCCTCTCTTGGTCTATTACAAGTGTGGAGATTCACCCTCCCCCTCGACTACCCTCCCCCCCGTCCCCCCCAAGTTTCCCCTCTTCTGCACCCCCCCGGGTTTCTACCTTTCGCCCCCCCCCACACTTCATCCCACCCCTTTACACTTTTCCCCCCCCCTCTACTTTGGTACAGTCCTTACTGTCCCAATCTTCTCACCCTCCCCTCCTACTCCAAAGGGGTTTTCCCTAATTTTTGAATTCAAAAACACTTAAACCCATTTTCAGAATATATTGCGAGACAAAACCCTTCAATCGACACTGATTCATTCCTGTTCCTTTTTTTCCCCCTCCCTCCATCTCACAACCCCATTTTTTCGCAACGTCCGTTCCTTCGCTACTTGAACATCTTCCAAATGCCACCACAGTTGACTTTTCTAACCCCTTATCCGTAGGTGCCTTTACCTACAATTCCTGTATTTTCTTCATCCCCAAATCATGCCTTTTTACGTGGAATATCCGGGGCCTCGGGGGTAATCGGGGAGCTTAGATGTTGTTTCCGGGTTTTCCCCTTTTTGGTGCTGTTACAAAACCCAAAATTCACTCGGGGCTGTTTTCCAACCTATCTCGGCTATAATTTATTTATTCTTCGGACCCTTTCTCAAGGGGACCTTTAATGAAAGTCCCTTTTCTACGCAATGATTTTCCGACTGTCAACTATTTGTCCATCCCTCGTGCATACCGCGCCCACCCACTTGAAAAGGGGGTTTACAATATGTTCTTTATATCTCTCCCTTCTGGGCTTTTCTATCCCGACTTTGTTTTCTTGTTTCATCCTTACCCCCACCACTTCTTTTACTTGGTGTTTTTAATCCCCACCATTTCCTCTGGGGGGGGTCCATTGTGACTCACTGGCTTTCGTGGAGTTTTCTTGCCCTCACCCCCCCCATTTTTTAAATACGGGTACTCCCCCCCATTTTACCCTCGTACTCATACTCCCTTTTGCATCGATCTATCGTCTGCTCTTCCTCCCTGCAAGACTTCACCGGGTTGTTCCCCAGACTTACAGCAGGCGATCTTTTTCCCGATCATCTTACTTCCTTCCTATTCACCACCTTCCGAGCCCCGTGGCAATTTGATCGGGAAAATTTGGGGAAAATTTTACCCACCTCACGCTTTTAGTGAGGTTTTCTTCATCCCCCATGAGAGCCCTACACATCTTCTCGACATCAGTTTTACCGCAGCTTCTCATTCTATACCCCAAAACCTCGGGCAGCTTTCCGAAGTGCGTGCCTTGGTGGTTCCCTTGTGCTCGTGCATACGTTTGAAACTTTTCTGCATGGGGCAGGTACCGGTACAATAAACCGCTGGAGACTTGTTGATTTTAAGCAAAAGCGTGCGATCGTCGCCGGTCATCCGTGAAACTAAACGCACTTGTGGCGAGCTATGTTTCCCCATCACCTCTGCTTCTTTTAATGCAGTCTGGAAAAAAGTGAGGAAAGAGTGGTAAAAATCTCCTGACCCGGCTCCTGTTCTTTTCGGGGCACTGGTGTTGATATAGCAAACCCCCCCGACGTTGCCATTTAACTTGGGACACTTGGTCCTATTTCCGAGGGCTCCACTATGCCCCTCTTTCTTTCCCAAAGTCTGCCAGAGAGTTAGTACCCCTTTGGGCTTTTCTTCCTCGGGGAAAAACAGTATAATGTGCCCTTTTTTCACTTCAAGAACCCCGGAGGCAAAGCTCTCAGCTTGCCCTCATCGGGACTGGGCCTAGACATTTTATTCTATGTTACAACTTTACATCGTCAGCCCTTTTATCCTCTTACACCCTTTAATCTTATTTGGGCACAAGGAGTTCTTCCCCCGCTGTGGAAATCTGCCCCTTGTTCTCCCTTTTTTTTCCCCAAAACCGGGTACTACGGAATGATGCCTCCCCTTCGCCCCTCGCTCTTTTCAAGGCAGTTTGCAAAGTGTGGAACCCCTCGTAAATCGATTTTTAAAGTGGGGATTTAGGAAACCCCCAGTCTCTCCGTAGTCAAAATGGGTTTGTAAGGGCTTCACCTAGACCCCTTACACCTTTTGGGTAAAGTATGTTCGAAAAGCCCTTTTCGAATAATCACTCTTATTGCCATATTTTTTGCCTTGAGAAGGCATTGACACAAAATTGGGGGTATAAATTTTGGCCCGGCCCCTTCCTTTTGGCCCCCCGAGGCAATCTACCACCTTCCTTAAGAACTTTTAACTGACAGAAAATTTCCGTGTTCGGTCAATAATGTTTTTTCCCGGACTTCGTCCAACTGAAAGGTGTCCCTCAGGGATGTGTTCTAAGCACAACACTTTTTCTTTCCCTTTCTATAAAAGATTTGGCCTCTGTTTTTTCACCCAATATTTGGTCAACACTCTATGTTGAGACTTCGATTTCTTGTGCAGGCGCTGACTGTCCCTTATTGCGTTTCTCTCCAGCATGCGGTCGACCGTGTTTTTCCCTTGGGCCCCCACACATGGGTTTAAATTTTCAAATACCAAAATCACCCAAAATTTCTTTCACTAGACCTCGTTATCTCCCACATCCTTTGTATCTTTGGCTCCCGTTCCCCCAACGTGTACGTCAGGTTCAGGCCCTTCCTTTGACCGTCGGTTAACCTGAAACCTCACATTACCTCTCTGAAGGGAACTTTTCACAGCCGGGTAAACCTTCTTAAAACCCTGCTCATCTTTCCTGGGGCTGATCGCGAACCTGCTCGCCACATTCAGCCCTCTTTTATCGAAACCGATTATGGGGACCAGATTTATCCGCGGCCCTTTCCTGCTACCTCTCTAGCCTTTAAATTTCCACACCAAGGCTTACGTTTGTGCCTTTGGGGCTTTTCGCTCTTCCCCTTTTTTAGACCTCTATAAAAGAAGCAAAGTTCCATCCCTTTCTGATCGCCGTGATGCCCCTTGCCTTCGTTACTATGTACGCCCACGATCTACACATTTCCCTTCCATTTTTAGAATGGTCACCGATATTTAGACATTCTTTTTTCTTTGCCGCCCCCGTTTGCCCCGTCCCTTTTCTCTTCGCCCACTTTTACCTTTTCTTCCCCTTTAGTTACCACCTTTATATGTTCTGTCATCTACTTTTCCCCCCACCCCCCTGGGAAATTCCCGCTGTTCGGGGCTGTTTTCTCACCCCCTTGCTCGAAAGCTCAACTGCCTACGGTGGCTTCCCGTCTCTTTTCTTGATCACTTCCCCTTCATTCCTCCACCCCCTGTGTCACAATGGCTCTAAGTCTTCAGACGGCGTGGATTCGCAGCATGTTTCCGACAGCGTCGTACGAGGGCATTTACTACTTTAGCTGCATTTTTTTTCTGCGAACTGTATGCCATTCTTGCAGCACTTTTCGATCGCTCTATGCCTGTCTCATTGTAGTAGTCCAGTTTCCCTTTTTTTCTCTACGGGTATACGAAAATTTGATACATCTCATCCCCCCGTTCTCCGTATCCCCTTTGGTACGCCCTACTCTCCAAAATAAAATATTGTTTTTTTGGGTCCCTTTTGTCGAGTACAGGCAATGAAAGGCAGACATCTGCGCGGTCGCATATTTGACCACCAATTTCCTATCGGGTGTTCCATTTTGACTATTTTGCTGCAAACTACCACCTTCGCACCCGTTTTCAAAACGTTGGTCAACTCTGCCGGGAACAAACTTTTTCTATTTAAAACCCAGATAGGGTTTCGGCCTCTTCTTGTCATCGTGCCGAGTTGGAGCCACTCCTCCCGCCTTCGCTTGGCCACACCGTCTTTCTCTGGTATCTCATGGAGAGGGACCCTGTTTCCCCTTGTGAGCAGTGGGGCAAGTTTCCAGATCATTACCACATTTTTAGACTGCCCCCTCTATCAACGAGCAGCAGAATTTACCCCCAACTCGTCTTCGTTCTCCCACCTCTTTTACCTTTTCCCTTTTTGCTGATGGCCCCCTTAAACCTGACTCTCTCATTGACTTCTTTCAACGACTGATTTCCCAAAAACTCTGATGATACTTTTTGCACTCCCCCCGCCCTTCGGTTCAG
Organism: Cherax quadricarinatus; assembly: GCF_026875155.1. Taxonomy (NCBI): domain Eukaryota; kingdom Metazoa; phylum Arthropoda; class Malacostraca; order Decapoda; family Parastacidae; genus Cherax; species Cherax quadricarinatus. The sequence continues at coordinate 25,985,589 of NC_069474.1, forward strand.
TCTCTTGCTGCCCCTTTACCCTTTTAAACCTCCCCTGCCCGCTGTTTTCCGTAAACCCGTTGCTCATCCCCTCCCCCTTTTCCCCTGATGCCCCGCTTTTCCTTCCTCCCGCGCGCGATGTCCTTTTGGCTTAGCGCTTTTTTTTGATTTTAAAAAATAATAAAATAAAAAGGAAGAATTATACGGGGGACGATTTTATGAGTAAGCACACAGTTATGGGATTTGTAGTTTCCCCTAGCATGAATTTATTACGAGGAATCTACCATACATTCCTGGCCTCCCCGCAGTTTCAAAAAAGGTGACACCACTTTTTTTACCATACCCTTACAAAAGGGGGCAAAAAATGTCACTACCTATCAAAAAAACTATTGGGGCCCACAGAATCATCACTTCCAAAAGGTGAAAATTTTCTTTTGTGAAAGTCTTTCGTAGCATTACTAAAAACCTACGAGATATTTTCCCCTGGAAATCTTCACAATTACTGCATTAACCCGTTTTTTTTCATTGCCCAACCCGACAGTTACATAAACGGGGCATACAATTGAGCCCTTTTTTCCAGAGAAAACCCGATACTTTTAAAGTTGTGGGATCTCCAATCTGACTTTTTATACCATCAAGACATTTATAATTTTTTAAAAACCTGGATCCCCGGTCCAATAACATTTACATTTTTTTTTTTATGCCTTTATCATCAATTTTTACCTGTAACACAGGTAAGGCTACTTCAGCAAAACCATCATTATTAACATTAGCAGCAATTTTTACATTAGCTACTGTTGTGTCAGGATTGTCAACATTATCATTATTATCAACATTATCATATAGACCTTTACACATGACTATATGGTGTCTTCCTTTGTGACATTGATAACAGTTGTTTAATTTGGCATAACAATCCTTTACATTGTGATTACCTAAACACCTGATACATCTGTCAACTTCCTCCAATCTTTCAACTTTATCATTCCATGAATGTATGCATTGCAATTCTTAGAAAAATGAGTACCCTTGCAGAAAAGACAATCTCTTTTCTTTGACTGGTTTCCTATTAGCTGTGCTACTCTTAGGAGGGTACTTATTCTTCTTACCTTGTGGAGAATCAATATTTCTGACTCCTGCTACTTGATATGCACCTATGCAACTCTTTTTAGGAAATGAATTTTGATTATTAACATTGGGATAATTTTTCCCTTTGTGAAACTTGACAGATACCTCAGAGTTATTATGTGTTGCATCTTTAAAATGAGTTGGTTGACTGGTCTGCAACTACACAATTAATTCTTGTAGACCTAGTCTTATTTCCTCCAGACCAAAATAACCTTTGTGATATTTGTTTGAGATCCATTCAAGTGTTTTACAGCTTAATTTATTCTGTACCATGGCACTCAATAGCCAGTCTGATTCCTTCAGATTATATTTATTACTTAAAGTTTTGAAAGTGCTCTCCAGTTTAACTCTAAACTGCTGTAAACCTTTGTAAGTGTGATCTGGAGATTTTAAATTAACAATGATATTCACTAGATCCAACCTACTTTGTTCTATATTACCATAAGTGACTTTCAACAAGTCAACTGCTTCCTTGTAAGAGTCATCTACATTAGTAAAGGCTTGTATGAGTATGTGAGCATCTCCTCTTACCTGTCCTTTGAGGTAAAATAATTTAGTTACACAGGCTAGGTCACTCCTGTCATGCACAGCTGTTTTAAAAATTGATCAAAATTCCTCCCAATTTTCTCCAGGACTAAACACAGGTAAACACAATTCTGGGAGTTTTGGCAAAGACATATTATTTGTTGGAGCAGACTGATTAACTGCCTGGTTTACACATTTTAATTTATTCAAGGCCTGACTTTTACAAGAATCTTTTCCTCTAATTCATAATACTGACTAATCATAAGATCTACTTTAGTCTCATCTACACAGTTTACTAATAAATCTCCTTCATATTTGTTGTGATATAATTTGTATGAATCATATCTATTCCCAAAGCATCTAAATACAATTTTAAATCATCAGTATTCACAGTTTCTTGATTCATTAATTCCAAGCACTTATTATATGCCTTGGTTACATGAACTTTTCTAGCCTGTAGTGATGCTTTCTTTACTCTATATTCCATATGTTTGTCTTCTATATTAATTTCCTCATTTTCAGCCATGATGCAATGTATTAAATTCAACTTTATTAACACTGATTACAACTTACAACACTGATACAACTTACCTTTAAATAAATCCTAGTTACTTGAGCTTAGCAATTACATGTAAGAAAATAATATAAACTTCAAATATACATTAATACAAACAAACTTTTAGCCAGCCTTGGTTTATCAAAATTAATATTATACAAATTACTATAAATCCTTGCCATAATTTGGCATAGCAAAATTAATATTATACACAGTATAATTAGCTACACTTGGCTTATCAATTACACATACACTGATATAAATATTGGCCAGAGTTGTCTTATCAAATTAATATACAAATACATTAATATAAATCCTAGCCACTTTGGCTTTGCAAAATTAATATACACATTAATATAATTAGCTACACTTGACTTATCCAAATTAATATTATAATAATTATAATCCACTACACATTAAGTAAATTTGTGAACTTAACATCCACCTCCTTCTGTCATTTCACATATAATTATTAAGTAATTAACTAATTAATGACTTCACTAATTACCTCCGGTTCAAGAAGGACCAACGGGCAAATTAAATGTGGAAAATTGCATTTATCTGAATGTAACTAATTATGTACATAACAGTAAATGATAAAGATAATTATTATTTATCAATGTTACATAGACAAGTAGGAATTTGGGACACCTAGGTCGCAAAAAATGTCCCCCTTCGATACCTACCACTGTCATAACCACAAGTTGCTCTGGACCTATTAATTAAATGAAATATACATACACCAGGAATACTGGTAAATATATAAATTTGTGGACTGTAATATTAAATAATAAATAAATGGTTATATATATACACAATTACATAACAGAAGGAAAATATATCTTAATATCACTCACCAATTCGACTGGAGATTAATGTGCATTATACTCAGAAAACCTCACTCTAACTAAATCTATGAAAATAATGCTGGCCAGAATTACACACAAATCTAGAGAGCTTATCTGAGGTTCCTGGAACTGTCTTGTCCAGTCGTCTGATATCTCAAGTTATGCAGGAATGCACATCCACCAATTTCGTCTCCTATTTGAGAGGTGTCAACACAATTTTAACCTCTAGAGCACGAAAAATTCTTCCCATTGCACCAACGTTTGTACAAAATTCAAAACCAAGATGGAGAGTCTTCTGCGCAGACGCAGGCTTTCCGTTTTCTATGACAAATATTATTAAATACAGTATGGCCATCTATTTACATATAAATACTGAATTTCTGGAAAATATATACAGTATTTTCCACACTACTTATCAGTGACAGATCTCTGTTACTCAACCAGGAGAGAAGTACCAAGGTTGTGGAAGATAGGAATTTCCTCAATCCTCATCAAACCTGGAAGCAATCACAGTGATTGCAGCGTTTGAGCCATTCTGTTATACTACACAAGTTTTCCACTCAAAACTGTATGACAGGGATATTTTTCTGATGTGTGGATGTGTGGAAATGATTTACTCATTATGCTCACCTTGTTAGTGGGCAGTCTTGGCTTTGTCAAGCCACCACCATTCTTATCACTATACAAACCAATTAAGGCACTCTTCATGGATACCTAATAATAGTAATAAATGTTAATTTAAACTAAAAAGTTAAGTCCTCAGATCTGGAGCTCAGTGCAATGTAATAAAGTATGCAGCTGAAGCTGGGAAGAGAATTTAGATACAGTACTTTAATCTGTGTAGCTGCATATGCTGCATTAAGTTCCTGGATAAGCAAGTGATTATGCATATTAAAATGTTTACTAAATGCACATTATTACCTTGGGTGTATTCTGCCTTTCCTCGAGAGGTACCTTAATGCCCGTCAGGAACCCTTAATTAACCTTTTCCGCCCCTAACCCCTTACCGGAGTCTCCTTACTTATCCTAAACCTATCCTCTCCGTCCTTGGATCTAGCCTGATTACCTCCCATTCCTCAGGCACTCTTAAGACTCATGGGTTTGGCTCTCGGTCATGTTAATATTAAATATTTTCAGTCTGTGTTTGAATATTTCTCACATTCATTGTTTTCTACGTTTCTGAATCTCCCCGTGTTCATGAACCCGTTGAAGATGTTTGTTATTGGTGTACATAATGTTTCTGTACTGTAAATGTGTTAGTTTTGAAAGGTACTTGGCGATAGATACCTCATTAATACTAGTTACTTTTGACAAAGGCACTTGTCAGTAGATCCTCATTAGTATTAATTAGTTTGTCAAAGGCACTTCTGTGTATTTATAAAATTATTCCTATTTTTTCCATATATATATTTACGGCTGTAGAGTACATCCCTTCAGTGGGGGCTGTTCCATGCTGGTGAAGGGTTCTTGATGCGAGGAATTTGAACTCATTTTCCTTGGTTCAGACCTGTCCTCAGTTTCCTAGGTTCTCTATGACCCATAAGGATTTAACGCTTCACCGTAAATATAATAATTCCCCGGCTATCATCATGAGTGACAATGGCTCACTTTTCGTGTATATTTTAGTTGGAAGACAGTTATTTAGTATTGTACAAGCAGACGTAATAAAAATTATATTTGAACCTCAGCACTATATGACTTGGGGGTTTATATTTTTTTTTTAATAATGTATTTTTGACCTACGCATGAAATCCATTTAAAAAAAAAAAGCTTTACTTTTAAGACATACTTTAACATATCTTTATTTTTCTGCATATGGAAGAACCTAGAGGTATAAGGAACAGTAATACCAAATATGTACTAAACTTTTTTCTGTATATTTGTTTAAAAGAATAAGTTAAGCAGAATAACTATTTACATAAATATTTAAATGTTTTGTCATTAATTTTTAACAATCAAGGTACACATCACTAACTTAAATGTCAAAATAACTTAAATTTGCTCAGATAATTTTTCTAAACACGCCTAAACATAAAAATCGGTATGTAAACAGCTGTTTGGATGTAATGGAGTTGTTGAGGCCTCATTGTATAGAAGCAAGGTTGATTCTTTGTGTTGTTAAGGTCAAACTGTGAGTCCCGAGACGTTAGTGTGAAGTTAAGTGACCATGATCTCTCATAGCAAAGTGAGATCTTGGAATACAAGCCAGTGCGGAAACTTGCCCATATACTCTGAGATGTGGTATTAAAAGCTTGGTAGGGCGCTTCCCCCACTTATCGAATATTCAACAGTTCTAACACGGAATTCACTTTCATAATTGGGACCACAACACCAACATGGACTGCACCTCAACACCAGTAATCTCTTTGTATCAAGGGATTAGAAGAATGAAGTCTGGGCTGAACCTCACTTCTTCACAACTTCACATTTCACTGTTTATGCGCGAGTTTATAATTTATGTTGGTGGAGTGGTTGAGAATGGAGATAAATGGTATAAATTACCGACAATGGAAAAATACACAAATACAGTATAATGTTATCTTTTATTGACTACGTTTTCCCCAGCAGTCTGTGATAAAGCCCACTCTGTGGGCGAAACGTCAGTAAAGGATCGTATTGTAGTGCATTTGTCTATTTTTCCAGAGTGGTTAAATTAATTGTAACAGTTTAGAACTTATTACCTTGGTTTTATTGTGGTTAATTAGGTCTGAAGCCTATCGAGTACACACGTCTTTAAGGCTGCATGTAACCTCATCACCAATCTTAGAAACCTTTAATCCCTAAAATAGGGATTGAGGTTAGATTACTTGCACTTTTCCATGTATATAACTTTGTGCTTGGTTTTATTTTAATTTAATAACTTTTAAATATAACATATTTTCGTCAGCCATTTTAAATATATTTTCGTCAGCCATTTTAAATATAACATTTTCGTCAGCCATTTTAAATATAACATATTTTCGTCAGCCATTTTAAATATAACATATTTTCGTCAGCCATTTTAAATATAACATATTTTCGTCAGCCAGCTAAGCTCCTTAACTTCTTTTTATAGTTTAACACTGAAGATGGGGTCTGGGGACCCCGAAATCTCTGGAAAAAAATAAAATTTACCCCGGCTTTAATATTTTTCTGTTCCTGATTTTACATATATATATATATATATATATATATATATATATATATATATATATATATATATATATATATATATATTATTGTGAACATAGTCGTAGGTTCTCTCTGGACTGCGTAGAGAGATGCATGGTGTGGGCGTGGTAGACCCGTTCTCCCACGCCCAGACAACCAGGTCATCGTATCCGCCCGCCCGTGTACCCAGCTCTGCCTGCTAGTGTACCTGGCTTCGTAACATATGCCGGCTTTTCCAGTGCCCAACGTGTTTTTATGAGAGATAAACGCGACTCTTAGCACCACCAGACTCAAATACTCCATTATCCAAACCCTGCATTAAGTATGTTAGGATTTACCCAATCATTATTATCAAAACCCTGCATAAAGTATGCTAGGATTTATTCAGTCGTTACTACCCCCCTTTTTCCCCTCTTGTATAACCCATACGGATTTAGTACTTTTTAATTTAATTCCTCCTCTGAGGCCTGGTATGGGACCGGGCCGCGGGGGCGGTGACCCCCCTCCCTGGAAGCGACTAAGGTAACTTTCCACCACCACCCGAATAGCGACCACTTAGCCAAACTATATATGCATCCTTTTAATTGTAATCATCAACTTGCTTCTGTTTTATAAGGCATGTGTAACACTTTGGAATCTTTAGTGTAGAAACTATTCGGTAATTAAGATACTGGAGTGTTACGTCTCATCAAACTGTCTAGTTCCCTTGGGAAAGAACCTAGCCTAGTCTAGCCTGTCTGTATCCCATAGTATCTTGTATGTCCATCCTAGCCCCTCTTGTTCTTGGCATCTCCAGTGACGTAAGGCCCAGTTTTCGCATTTTTTTCTTTGTACTTCATTTCCCTCATCTAAAGAACCAGTCAAAACTTACACCTTTCAGTTTCAGTTTAATGTTTAGCCAGTTTTTCTCGCGAGAGACTTGATTCAAGGAACTGGTCTTATCCTACCCTTGGATCGATCCTAAATGCATCCCATTCCCTATATGACCCCGACGAGTTTAACGCTTCTCCCTGATTAAAATAAATTTACTGGAGTGAATTTCACACTGGCGCTGCTTGATTCTCACGGGTAAGGTGAAGTGTTTTGAACAAGTTCTACATAAGAACAAACTAGTGCCTTTCTTCTAGGACTAGAACTTTACACTTGTCTGCAATGAACTGCATTGGCTACTTGTTAGACTACAATATTAACGTTTTCTAAGTCATCCTGTAGCCTAGTGTCTACACCGGAAATTATTTGACGGCCTATTTTAGTGATCGGCAAACTTACTATTCCCTATTAATCTCATTTATGTGTATTGTGAACAAGGGTCCCCACACTGACCCCTGTGGAACACCACTTGTAACGGGTCCTCATTCCCATTCTCCCTATTAATGTAAATTCTCTTCTTTCAGACATGGCCCCTCAAGGGAGGTTCCTTGACGCTGGTGAGGGGAATCTTGATTTAGGGAATTGGATCTGTTCTCCGGTTCCCTGAATTGACCCTGAATACCATCCATCCCCCTCCCACGTGCTGTATAATCCTACGGGTTTAGCGCTCCCCACTATAAATTTCAGACATGTCATGGCTGTATAACCTCTGTCGTTTCTGATGCAACATCATAATTTTTTCCTAACCTACATAGCAACTCCGCCACCTCTCCTGTTAATTATATCATTGTGGAATAATTTATGCCCCTGTACGCGGTATTCAGCAGACATGTCCCTAGTTTTTAGATTAAACCAGGTTTCAGTTATTACAATATCATGTTTCTTGCTCATGCAGTTAGCCTTAGTTAATCAATTTTATTTCTTGTACTTGAGCTATTTATATAAGAGATATTAAGGAAACTTTTGCGTCGCTTTTCTCCCGTCTTGTTTTGGTTGTTGACCAATTTTCCTCTTTTATTTTTTATCGGGAAATATTTTCTGAACGTTTACATATCTTGACAGTTTTTGCTCTCTCGGCCCCTAGTACTGCTGAACCTTTTGTCTCCCCCACACACATTCTTACCTCTATTTTGTATCAATTAAATCTTCCTGGGTTTTTCACTGCCACTCTTATGTGTGCAAGGTTAGTCTCTAGTGTTGCTGCTGCTGATGTTACGGTTTATATACTGCTCGTTATTTTGTTGATATACTGAAGAGAACAAAAAGACAGTACAATGACTGGAACAATACACAAATAATGTGCACATAGCAGAAAGGAACTTAGGAAGACGTTTCGGTCCGACGTGGACCATTAACTAGTAAAATTAGTTAATGTTTATATACTGTTCACAATGTGTGTATGTGGGACGGGTATAGGTAATGCTGATACGAAAGTTATTTAAAACTGTTATCCAGCTCTTTTTCAGTTTGTCAGATGTATTTTCTTAATGCCAGCTCTAATTTGGACTTCACAAATGGGCATTTTTTTTTTTTACATACGTAATCTATAATTTTGATACTAAGCAAGAATTTTAGCTGCATGATAATTTAGTGTCATGCAGATAAACGACAACAATCAAGGGTGTGAAGGAGAGAGTATACAGTGTACGAGGCTCCACTCTTGGGTAAAATAATCCACGAGCTTCAAAGATGTTTTTTTAAGTAAAGATAATTTTTCTTTAGGAAAAACTATTTTTTGAGATAATTTGAACAGAGGGACTGATCACCTCCAACTATTTCTCCAAGGTTGATGGACTGATTAAGTCTGATCCCGAAGGGGTTATATAACGTCAGGGATACGAGAAGGAATCAGTTTCGATCGAAGGGGGGCACAGCAGCTCCAAGTCTCTGGATCAAGAACCTTTTGCCTCCACGAAAGATCTTTTCCCTTAAAGGAAGGAGAGTTGCAAACCACAGTATCAGAGATGAACTGACGTGCCTTGCGGCTGCTGAGATACTAATCTTCCCTTCCTTGGATCCAACATGTCTCTCATGGCTCCCAGAGGTTGTATGACCCTTATTGGTTTAGCCCTCCCCCGTGATGAGGTATGATAACGTAACAGTCAGCTGTAGTGCTGACTGTTCTTCGGATGAACTATAGGCTTAAAAATATAAACGATAATTTTAAGGAAAGAGAAAATTTCTGTAACCAGTGTACGAAAAAGTCTTGACATAAGGAGCAGTGTAATTTTTGTTTCACAGGTACGAAAGTTCAAGGAGTTCCATGGAGATAGAGACAGAGATAGCACAGAGACCTGTATACAGAAGGTCACGCGGTCACATCATAAAATAGACAAAGTGGACAAGTCGCCTTAATGCTGACATATTCTCTGTATCTCTGTCTGTCTCTGTCTCTCTGTCTCTGTCTCTCTGTCTCTCTCTCTCTTGTCTCTCTCTCTCTCTTCTCTCTCTCTCTCTCTCTCTCTCTCTCTCTCTCTCTCTCTCTGTCTCTCTTGGCTCTCTCTCCCCTCCCCTCCCTCCCTCCATGTAACATAAGGTGTCATCATCACTACTCGCATCATGAAGCATCGCCTACTTGCCTTCCAAGTATACCCTTTCCCTACCTTCCCGTTGTGTCGCCCGCTAGGTCGCCCGCTAGGACCCCTGCTAGGTCGCCCGCTAGGACCCCTGCTAGGACGCCAGACAAGCCATGCACAAAGGGAGGAGTGAGTGGTCAGGTCATATACAAGATTGTAGATGAATGGTTCAGATAACCGACACGTTGATAAATTAGACACATATGCAACTCTTGGGTATCTTTACTGAGGAAACGTTTCGCCACACAGTGGCTTCATCAGTCCATACAAAGGAGAATCTTGAAGAACAGGAGGAGAATGAGGTAATCAGTCCCTCAGCCTTGAGTCGATGTGGTCAGTCCATCAATCTTGAATAGATTGATGGACTGATGAAGCCACTGTGTGGCGAAACGTTTCCTCAGTAAAGATACCCAAGAGTTGCACATGTGTCTAATTTATCATATACAAGATGTTTGAGGCTCCACACAGACTGACATCTTCCTCACTCTTCCATTCCTCTTCTTCTTCCCAGTATGCTTCACTTCCTCTTCCCGCCATGCTCTTCTTCCCAGTATGCTTCACTTCCTCTTCACACCATGCTCTTCTTCCCAGTATGTTCCTCTTCCCACCATGCTCTTCTTCCCAGTGTGTTCCTCTTCCCACCATGCTCTTCTTCCCAGTATGCTTCACTTCCTCTTCCCACCATGCTCTTCTTCCCAGAATGCTTCACTCCTTCCCACCATGCTCTTCTTCCCAGTATGCTTCACTTCCTCTTCCCACCATGCTCTTCTTCCCAGTATGCTTCACTTCCTCTTCCCACCATGCTCTTCTTCCCAGAATGCTTCACTTCCTCTTCCCACCATGCTCTTCTTCCCAGTATGTTCCTCTTCCCACCATGCTCTTCTTCCCAGTATGCTTCACTTCCTCTTCCCACCATGCTCTTCTTCCCAGAATGCTTCACTTCCTCTTCCCACCATGCTCTTCTTCCCAGTATGCTTCACTTCCTCTTCCCACCATGCTCTTCTTCCCAGTATGCTTCACTTCCTCTTCCTAGCATGCTTTTCCCAGGATGTTCCTCTTCTCACCATGCTCTTCCCAGGATGTTCCTCTTCCCAATATGCTGCTCTTTCCAGTATGCCCTTCCCGGTATGCTCGTCTTCCCAGTATGCTCGTCTTCCCAGTATGCTCGTCTTCCCAGTTTGCTCGTCTTCCCAGTATGCTCCCCCAGTATGCTTGGTGGCCCGGTGGCCTGGTGGCTAAAGCTCCCGCTTCACACACGGAGGGCCCGGGTTCGATTCCCGGCAGGTGGAAACATTCGACACGTTTCCTTACACCTGTTGTCCTGTTCACCTAGCAGCAAATAGGTACCTGGGTGTTAGTCGACTGGTGTGGGTCGCATCCTGGGGGACAAGATTAAGGACCCCAATGGAAATAAGTTAGACAGTCCTCGATGACGCACTGACTTTCTTGGGTTATCCTGGGTGGCTAACCCTCCGGGGTTAAAAATCCGAACGAAATCCTATCTTTCCTATCCTATCCTATCCACCGAGCGCTCTCTGCTTCTCATTTCTTCCCGTTGCTCTCTCTATTTCTCCTTCCCCAGCCTTAGCTCCCTGTGGCTCGACCTCAGACGTAAATACAGGCGAGACCTTGGATAAGACTGAGTAGAGAATAACAGTGAAGAAGAGACAAAGGAAGGGGAATAACGAGTCTTAAGAGAAGACGTAGTGGTAAGAAGAAGAGGTGAAGGAGAATAAAGAAGAGGTGAAGGAGCAGAATAAAGAGGAGTAGGATGTGAAGATGGAAGAGAAAGGTGCAAAAAACGGGAAGTGGTGTAATAGAAGAGAATGAGACAAAACAGGTGGCAAAAGAAGAGGAGGGGAAAATAAAGTCAGCGGAAAAAGAGAGCAACAAGACGATAAAAAATATTAAAAAAAGGAGGATAACGAGGTTGAAAAAGGTCAGAATCAGGGAAGATGCGACACAAGAGAAACGATAAAATATTTGAGATTCGCACTGAAAATACAATAGATGGGTTATAATACAATAGTTGTATGACCCTTGTGGATTTAGCTCTTAGCTTTGATTATAATAATGATAATTGCGTTGTCAGTTAAAACAACAACGATAATGTTTTATGTCAACAAAGTCTTCGTTATTTTCAGAGTTCGTTATACTGTAGCACCAGTGTGGCCTATTTTTATTGAGGTCCTTTGGTCCTCTCTCCCCCAGGATGTCACCTACTGCTAGGTGAGCACCCATGGGAGTGTGCTAACACCCAGGTACCTACTTACTGCAAGGTGCACAGGGGCAACTGGTAGTGCGATAGGTGCCCAACCTCTCCACTCGCCCCGGGATTGAACCCGGGTCCTTCGGTTGTGAGCCGAAGGCGCTACCACTGAGCCACCAACCACCTGAGGAAGAGTAATAACCTCAGTATAGATGTGACTACACACACACACACACACACACACACACACACACACACACACACACACACACACACACACACACACACACACACACACACACACACACACACACACGAAAGAAGGAACACTGCAACAAGCCTAATGGACCATGCTAGGCAGGTCCAACTCACAACCACTCGTGTACCCGTCCAACCTATATTTCAAACTGCTCTCAGTTCCTTCCTCAGTGACGCTACCTGGTAGTTCGTTCCACTCATCCACAACTCTATTGCCAAACCACCATATCCCTATATCCTTTCTAAATTTATCCAACTTGACCCCATTTGTGCGAGTCCCATCTTGGTTAGATATCCTTAACACGCTATTTATATCCTCTTTATTTATTCCTGTTTTCCATTCGTACTCTTCAATCATATTTTCCCTAAATTCTTGTTTAATGCTTGGTTTTGATTACAGTAATATAATAATCTCATAATTCTACGTCTTTCCAAAGAGCGCAAGTTGAATGTCTTCAGCCTAGTTTCCTAGGAAAGGTTTCTGATGCTCGGAATCAACTTCTTGTAGTAATAATGTTGGTAGAATTACCGACGGTATATTTTCCAGTGTATTAATGTCCATCTTGTAATGTGGATACCACAACTAATTCTACATATAAAACTGGCAGTTGTGTCGTCCCCTACACGTTGAACTTCACTCTCAGCCATCGTTGAGTTATTAAGCATCTTTATTGAAGGTTTGGTCTACACATCTACCTTTCCTAAGCCGCATTGTTCATCTGCTATCCTACTCCGTTTTACTCTTAATTCTTTCAATAATAACTCTGCTATACATTTTACTAGGTATACTCAAACAGACTTATTTCCCTATATTTTTTACACTCTCTATTGTCCCCTATGCCTTTATACAAAGGAACTTATATATATATATTATATATATATATATATATATATATATATATATATATATATATATAATATATATATATATATATATTTATTGGACCTGAAAAATGAGGCGTATGAAGTAGGGGGATGTCCAAGAGCTGAGTTCATCCTGTGGTAACACCGAAGACGTGTTTGAAGGTATGTAACATAAACAGGTGGATTAAAAAGTGAAGTGGATGAATCACCACTGTGAGGATAACATAGAACACTCGCTCACACGCTGACACTGTAATTTATTGTCTGCCACCTGTAAATGTTACACACACACACACACACGCACGATAAACCTCCTGGAGCAGGGAGAGAGTGGACCTAGTAGCGACCAGCAGCTATGAATCAACACCTGCAACCACATACAGGGGTGCCTGTGCACAGGCATCCCTGTGCTTCAGATTCTTCAAGACTCTGGTACTCTTTACTAATGCCAAGGCTGAAGGACTGATTACCACATCTTTTGTATAGTTCTACAGTCTTCCCATTATGTCCTTGAATACGTATTGATAAAGCCACTGGATGGCGAAACGTCTACAATAAAGATATCCAGATGTTGCACATGTGTCTAATTTTTTATCTTGTCGGTATTGTATACCATTCATATACAGTAATATTACGATATATAGTGCCATCATCTCACAACCATGACTCCGTCAATACAAGAGTACACCAGCGCAAGGAGTGCTGAAAGCTTAACGTGGCCACGTGGAGTGAGTGTAGCCACCCAGATGGTGGTGGTTGTGATACTTCTTGTGCCACGATGACACACCTCGCATATCACCTAAGATTGTGTTTATACCACCTAAGATTGTGTATATCACCTAAGATTGTGTGTATGTCACCTAAGATTGTGTGTATATCAACTAAGATTGTATACCACCTAAGATTGTGTGTATATCACCTAAGATTGTGCATATATCACTTAAGATTGTATATATTAAAAAGTTGACCTGAGACTTAATAGAGGAAAGTAAGGTGCAAGAGGAGGATGCGAGGTCACAGGTGGGCTGGGTCAGCCGGTGTGATAGACTGGTTACATCAGGTAAGCTCTCCACTTGACCTTCTTGGTCTTCAACCAACGCTGTTTCCAGGAGTGTGATTCAGTGTTGAACATTTGTCTTATCACCTATCGGTACTGTATTTATAATACACATGGTGTTTCACTCGTAGGAGGCCCCGAGTTGGTACTCTAGTTGCAACCGTCTTTTTTGTATATTATGTCTAGTAAACGATAACTCGGGGCCTATGAGTGAAACACCCTGTATCCTTACCTCTCCCCATATTGAGCCATCCTTGTATTCGACTGTGTAGGCGAAACGTTGCATAAACATAACCATTGTTCATGTGTGTTACTCATGTACTTGTCGATGCCGTGTACCATTATTATAAATATAATTTAGTTATTTTTCCTAGGCCTCGTATTGCTTCTCCGACGTATGTCTTGTCACAGCCTCCACAAGGAAGAATCCTTGCGACAAGTTGTACGTCGCAATACTACGTGTCATTAGCTGCTTGTGTGTCCTTTTTACCTGGCATAGTGTGGTAATTCTACCAATTTTATTAGAAAATTAAGTGTTGAACGTGTGGGAGGCTAGGTCGTTTAGTGATGAACGTGTGGGTGTGTGGTGTGGGAGGCTAGGTCGTTTAGTGATGAACGTGTGGGTGTGTGGTGTGGGAGGCTAGGTCGTATAGTGATGAACGTGTGGGTGTGTGGTGTGGGAGGCTAGGTCGTTCAATGATGAATGTGTGCGAGTGTAGTGTGGGAGACTTGGTCGTTCAGGTAGTCAGTAGCCAGGTACAGCAATAAATATAAGGTCCCTGCAGTGATACCATCACCACAGTAGTGGTACTGTATCACCACAGTACTAACATGGTGTCACCACAGTACTAGCATGGTGTCACCACAGACATGACACCTCGGGCAATATGCTCCCTCCCTCAAACATATCAACAAATGCATCAATTAACGAGGGAGCACAGCAACCCTGCGGAACGCTACCACTGCTCTGTAACAGAGGTAACCAGCCTGGGAGATAGCACTAAGCCCCGTATTTGTTTATACAGCGCCTGGAAAATGAGAGGTAATCAGCTTCGAAGGGTTCTAGATGCAATTTCTAGTGCATCAAGATCCCTACGCGGGCACCAAGACTTCCCTCCGTCCTGCCTTGAAGTATCGAGACTACAACTCACACAACACCCACAACACAGAGTCTAGCCACAGTCGATCAGGCCCTGATCCACCGGGAGGCCTGGTCAAGGATTAGGTCGCTGGGCGTTGATCCCCGGAACTCCCTCCAGGTAGATCACTTACCTCATCATCTTTCACCTGTTTGAAATTCTAGACCCAAAAACTGCGGAGGAACACGAAAAATATTGTTTTTAAGGTTTATAATTCATTCATCTTCACTGCCTCACCACTACATCTAAGAGCACTTAACACCTCGCACGACTGCAGGAGGTGTCCATGGAACGAGGTAGTTGGGCAATTAAGAATTGAAGAACACTGCAGCAGACCTACTGGCCCATACAAGGCTGGTACTTATCAAAACCACCCATTCCCATCCACGTATTTGTCCAATCTTTTTAGTATCTCGTGTACTAATCAACCCCAGCCCTTTTTCACTCTTATATAATTAGGTCATCGAGAGGGCCCGAGGAGGGTACTGTGACAGTGACCGCTGGAGGCTAAGACGAGCTGACAGGAAGAGAGGTCAAGTGACGGGTCAAGTCAGACACATTGACAACACATACAGCTAAAAAGAGACAGACGGATAAATAAGAAATTTAGAGGAAGAATGTTATAAAAATGCGACAAAAAAAAAAGATTGGAGGGAGGGGGTAAAGGAGGTTTTGTGGGCGAGGGGCTTGAACTTCCAACAAGCTGCATGAGTGTTAGATATGGAGTGAATGGAGACGAATGGTTTTTGGGACCGGTCGAGCTGTTGGAGTGTGAGCAGGGCAATATTTAGTGAGGGATTCAGGGAAACCGGTTATTTTTATATAGGCGGACTTGAGTACTGGAAATGGGAAGTACAATGCCTGCACTTTAAAGGAGGAGTTTGAGATATTGGCAGTTTGGAGAGGTATGTTATATTTTTACTTTATATATGTTTCAACGCTGTTGTATTCTAAGCACCTCTGCAAAAACAGTGATTATGTGTGAGTGTGGTGAACGTGTTGAATGATGATGAAAGCATTTTCTTTTTGGGGATTTTCTTTCTTTTTGGGTCACCCTGCCTCGGTGGGAGACGGCCAACTTGTTGAAAAAAAAAATCTGCCGAGAATTCCAGGTCTACTTATTGGTCCCCCTCTAGCATCTAACCTGTTACTGGTTTCATGACAGTGTCAGTATGAATTTAGTCCAGTTTTCCTGTAAATTATAACGCTTCTCAGTAGCGCTTTGGAATTACGACTGAATGAATACAAACCAACCAAATAAAATTAGTGGCGTCTTAAGTGGTAATATTTCCAGTTCATGTAACTTGAATAATTAAGCAGATAAGTTGGTACACAACTCTTGAAGTATAACTTATTATACTTTTGTAATTTACTTATGTACATATTACATTACATATAGTGCTATGGGCACTTTGGATAAGAAACTGTACACGACAGTACTCTTAATGTGTACTATCTGGTACATATGATGTGTATGTACTCGGTAAGTACAGTGGACTCTCGAATTTCATCCCTTTTCTGTATGTAAAACTATAGTTATTCTCTATAAAATGTATTTTTTTGTTAATATTTCTCATAAGTAATAATGTAAATCCAATTAATCTTTTCCAGACACCCAAAAATATCAACAGAAAATACACTTTATAGAGAATAAGTATAGTTTTACATTCAGAAAAGGGATGATGCTCGACTGAGAACGTGATTGACAACACAAGTCCCTAGATAAGCTAATTTCTGGACCATCGAGGCACTCAAACAACTTGAATATGACGACCCATTCACCAAACAGCAGTAATGCTCGAAGCAGCAGTGAACAGCAAGGAATCGAGGAGACCAAACACGGCCCTAACTTGGAGACCATCAGTAAAACCTCCAAGAAAAAAGCATAAAACTTATTACTGAGTTCAGCAATTCCAAATTCCTGAGTACGACAGTGCGTAGATACCAAAACAGTGTAGGTAGAGAGTTGATCTTGGGCAAGAGATAAGTGTCTCACGACACAACCTCTGAAAAAGTCAAATATCAATGTTTAAATAATGCTCTGTGAACAGAGTTGCACAGAGTTACGAGATGTATATCCCTATTCACCAACGGAGACGTACTATATCAAAAACAAGAGTCTAAGTAACTTGTCCTGCGGAGAACGGCGTTCTTCCAGACAGAGCAGAGATGGAGGTGTTGACTCTGCAAGGAGCAGCCAGGGAGAGAGGCCCTGCTGATCCATCGTAAAAGGGGCAGGTAGTTTGCAGCGTTGGCAGCCAGTCGGAATTCTTCTTGAACGAGCAGTGAGAGGTATAGTTGTTACATCGTACATATATACATATATGCCAAATAATAATATTATAAAGCATGATATTTTCGTTTTAGCTATTAACGAAAACATCTGCAGTATAATATTAGACGAAAACGCAATATATATACAATAATTATGGCGTCCTTTTTCGGAGGACGCTACTCGGAAGCGAAATATAGAGAACCAATAGATAAAAGGAAACTTGATAATGAGGGAGATGGAGAGAGACAGAAACCAACACGAGACCAATAGACTAACGTGAGACAGAGGTCAAGAGAGACCGAGATAAACCGAGACAAGACAAACAAAAAAAGACCAATAGATTAAGAAGTTGAGATTAAGAGCAGATTGACGACACACAGATACACAAAAAAATAACAGACCAACGGATAAACAGAAAACGGAAGCGAAGGGATACAGAGACGAAGGGAAACGGAGACGAAGAGAAACGAAGACAAAGCGGTAGACGAGAGAAACTGCAGCTGCTTCTCAGCTCAGACAAAAATAATCTTACAAAGACACGAGAAAACTCTGCACTTCCAACTGCGCCTTAGTGCCTTCCTGGTGACCTTGGTGCCTTCCTGGTGACCTTAGTGCCTTCCTGGTGACCTTAGTGCCTTCCTGGTGACCTTAGTGCCTTCCTGGTGCCCTTAGTGCCTTCCCGGTGACCTTGTGTCTTCCTGGTGACCTTGGGGCCTTCTGGTGACCTTTGGTGCCCTTCCTGGTGACCTTGGGGCCTTCCTGGTGACCTTGGGGCCTTCCTGGTGACCTTAGTGCCTTCCTGGTGACCCTTGGTCTTCCTGGTGACCTTGGTGCCTTCCTGGTGACCTTGGTGCCTTCCTGGTGACCTTGGTGCCTTCCTGGTGACCTTGGTGCCTTCCTGGTGACCTTAGTGCCTTCCTGGTGAAACCCTTTGGGGCCTTCCTGGTGACCTTAGTGCCTTCCTGGTGGGCCTTGGTGCCTTCCTGGTGACCTTGGTGCCTTCCTGGTGACCTTGGGTTTTGGCCTTTCCCTGGTGACCTTGGTGCCTTCCTGGTGACCTTGGTGCCTTCCTGGTGACCTTGGTGCCTTCCTGGTGACCTTAGTGCCTTCCTGGTGACCTTAGTGCCTTCCTGGTGACCTTAGTGCCTTCCTGGTGACCTTGGTGCCTTCCTGGTGACCTTAGTGCCTTCCTGGTGACCTTGGTGCCTTCCTGGTGACCCTTTGGTGCCTTCCTGGTGACCTTGGTGCCTTCCTGGTGACCTTAGTGCCTTCCTGGTGACCTTAGTGCCTTCCTGGTGACCTTAGTGCCTTCCTGGTGACCTTGGTGCCTTCCTGGTGACCTTAGTGCCTTCCTGGTGACCTTAGTGCCTTCCTGGTGACCCCTTTGGGGCCTTCCTGGTAAACCTTGGGGCCTTCCTGGTGACCTTGTGCCTTCCTTGGTGCCTTGGTGCCATTCCTGGTGACCTTGGGGCCTTCCTGGTGCCCTTGTGTTTTTCTGGTGACCTTGGTGCCTTCCTGGTGACCTTAGTGCCTTCCTGGTGACCTTGGTGCCTTCCTGGTGACCTTGGTGCCTTCCTGGTGACCTTAGTGCCTTCCTGGTGACCTTAGTGCCTTCCTGGTGACCCTTTGTGCCCTTTCCCGGTGACCTTAGTGCCTTCCTGGTGACCTTAGGCCTTCCTGGTGACCTTGGTGCCTTCCGGTGCCTTGGGATTGCCTTCCTGGTGACCTTAGTGCCTTCCCGGTGACCTTGGGGCCTTCCTGGTGACTTCCCTGTGACCTTAGTGCCTTCCTGGTGACCTTTATTTGCCTTCCGGGGACCTTGTGCCTTCCTGGTGACCTTAGTGCCTTCCTGGTGACCTTAATGCCTTCCTGGTGACCTTTGTGCCTTCCGGTGACTTTGTGCCTTCCCGGTGACCTTTGTGCCTTCCCGGTGACCTTTGTGCCTTCCCGGTGACCTTGGTACCTTCCTGGTGACCTTGGTGCCTTCCCGGTGACCTTGGTGCCTTCCTGGTGGCCTTGGGGCCTTCCTGGGACCTTAGTGCCTTCCCGGTGACCTTAGTGCCTTCCCGGGGACCTTAGTGCCTTTGGGACCTGGTGCCTTCTGGTGACCTTTGTGCCCTTTCCCGGTGACCTTAGTGCCTTCCCGGTGACTTGTGCCTTACTGACCTTGGGGCCTTCTGGTGCCTTAGTGCCTTCCCGGTGACCTTGTCCTTCTGGTGACCTTTGTGCCTTCCTGGTGACCTTTGTGCCCTTTCTGGTGACCCGTGCTTCTTTACCCTTTTTTTCCTTCCCGGTTACCTTGTGCCTTCTGGTTACCTTGTGCCTTCCTGGTGACCTTTGTGCCTTCCTGGGGACTTTTGTGCCTTTCTGGTGACCTTTGCCCTTTCTGGTGACCTTTGTGCCTTACTGACCTTTGTCTTCCCGGTACCTTTGTGCCTTACTGGTGACCTTTTTTGCCTTCCTGGTGACCTTTGCCTTACTGGTGACCTTAGTGCCTTCCCCTTGACCTTTACTGCCCTTCCCGGGACCCTTTTGCCTTACTGGCACCCTTTTTGCCTTCTTTGGGGACTTAGTGCCTTCCCTTGCATTGCTTGGTGACCTTTGTGCCCTTCTGGGACTTATGCCTTCTGGGAAACTTAGTGCCTTGCTGGTGATTTTAGTGCCTTGGTGATCTTAGAGCCTTTCCGGTGATCTTAGTGCCTTTCTGATGATCTTAGTTCCTTCCCAGTGACCTTGGTGCCTTCCTGGTGACCGTGGTGCTTTCCTGGTGACCTTGTTGCCTACCTGGTGACCGTGGTGCTTTCCTGGTGACCTTGGTGCCTTTCTGGTGATAGTGCCTTCCTGGTGACCTTGGTGCCTTGCTGGTGACCATGGTGCCTTCCTGGGTACCTCAGTGCCTTGCTGGTGACCTTGGTGCCTTGCTGGTGACCTTGGTGCCTTCCTGGGTACCTCAGTGCCTTCCTGGTGACCTTGGTGTCTTCTTAGTCCCTTTTTGGTGATGTCCGTACCTTCCTGGTGATATCAGTACCTTCCTGGTGATATCAGTACCTTCCTGGTGATATCAGTACCTTCCTGGTGACTTCAGTGACTGATTGTGAATGAGTTAGGTGCAGTCAGGGTCAGACCGGTCAGGAGGCAGAGAAATGTCTTGGTGCTCGACTCTTGTTCCTGGTGACCCAAAACTACAGCTTCTGGACATAAGACCGAGGTCTTATGTCTAATGGATGGTGAAAGAGGAGGACAGGGATAGAGCTGAGTGGGTTGTCACTATCAGTGAGTGGGTGGGTGGTCACTATCAGTGAGTGGGTGGGTTGTCATTATCAGTGAGTAGGAGGTCACTATTAGTGAGTGGGTGGTCATTATCAGAGCCCTGGTACTATGTATGGTCACTGTTATGATAATTTAGTTATCAGAGAGACGTATATCACTTTACCTGTATTTGGTGATACCAGATGTGTAGAAAATACTGTATCCTACCACCTTCTGTTACCTGTGTGGGGTTTTTTGTGTGTGGTATTTTGTGTGTGTGTGTTTTGTGTGGGGTGGGGTTTTGTGTGGGTTTTTTGTGTGTGGTGTTTTGTGTGTTGTTGTTTTGTGTGTTTTGTGTGTATGGTTTTTTTGTGTGTTTTTGTGTGCGTTGGTGTTTTGGTGTGTGTGTGGTATTTTGTGTGTGTTTTTGTGTGTGTGGTGTTTTGTGTGTTGTGGTGTTTTGTGTGTGTGGTGTTTTGTGTGTGGTTTTTTTTGTGTGTGTGTGTGTTTTGGTGTGTGTGGTGTTTTTGTGTGTGGGTTTTGTGTGTGTTGTTGTTTTGTGTGTGTGGTGTTTTGTGTGTGGTGTTTTGTGTGTGGTGTTTTGTGTGTGTGTGTGTTTTGTGTGTGTGGTGTTTTGTTGTGTGGTGTTTTGTGTGTGTGGTTTTTGTGTGTGGTGTTTTTTTGTGGTGGTGTTTTGTGTGTGTGTGGTGTTTTGTGTGTGTGGTGTTTTGTGTGTGTGGTTTTTTGTGTGTGGTGTTTTGTGTGTGTGGTGTTTTGTGTGTGGTGGTTTTTGTGTGTGTGGTGTTTTTGTGTGTGTGTGTGTTTTTTGGGTGGTGTTTTGTGTGTGTGGGTGTTTTGTGTGTGTGTTTTGTGGGTTTTGTGTGTGTGTGTTTTGTGTGTGGTGTTTTGTGTGTGTGTTTTGTGTGTGGTGTTTTTTTGTGTGTGGTGTTTTTGTGTGTGTGGTGTTTTGTGTGGGTGGTGTTTTGTGTGGTGTGTTTTTTTTGTGTGTGTGGTGTTTTGGTGTGTGTGGGGGTTTTGTTTTGTGTGTGTTTTGTTGTGTGTGGTTTTTGTGTGTGGGTTTTGTGTGTGGGTGTTTTGTGTGTGTGGTGTTTTGTTGTGTGGTGTTTTGTGGTGTGTGGTGTTTTGTGTGTGTGGGGGTTTTGTGTGTGTGGTGTTTTGTGTGTGTGGTGTTTTTTTTGTGTGTTTTGTGTGTGGTGTTTTTTTGTGTGGTGTGTGTGTGTGTTGGTTTTGTGTGTGTGGTGTTGTTGTTGTGGTGTTTTGTTTTGTGTGTTTGTTTTGTGTTTGGTGTTTGTGTGTGGTGTTTTGTGTTGTGGTGTTTTTTTTGTGTGGGTGTTTTGTGTGTGTGGTTTTTTTGTGTGTGTTTTGTGTGTTTTTTTGTGTGGGGTTTTGTGGTGTGTTTTTGTGTGTATATTTTGTGTGTGTGTGTGGTGGGTTTTTTGTGTGTGTTTGTGTTTTGTGTGTGTGTTGTGGTTTTTGTGTGTGGGGTTTTTGTTTTGTGTGTGTGGGTTTGTTTTGTGGTGTGTGGTGTTTTGTGTGTGTGGTGTTTTGTGTGTGTGTGTGTTTTGTGTGTGTGTTTTTGTGTGTGTTTTGTTTGTGTGTTGGGGTGTGTTTTGGTGTGTGTGTGTTTTGTGTGTGTGTGTTTTGTTGTTGTGTGTTTGTGTGTGGTTTTTGTGTGTGTGTGTGTTTTGTGTGTGTGGGGTGCTTTGTGTGTGTGGTGTTTTTGTGTGTGGTTTTGTTGTGTGTGGTGTGTGTGTGTTTTGTGTGTGTGGTGTTTGTGTGTGTGGTGTTTTGTGTGTGTGTGTTTTGTTTGTGTGTGTGGTGTGTGTGTTTTGTGTGTGTGGTGTTTTGTGTGTGTGGTGTTTTTTGTGTGTGGTGTTTTGTGTGTGTGCTTTGTGTGTGTGGTGTTTGTGGTGTGTGTTTTGTGTGTGTGGTGTTTTGTGTTTTGTGGTGTTTTGTGTGTGTGGGTTTTGTGTGTGTGGTTTTTTTGTGGTGTGGTGTTTTGTGTGTGTGGTGTTTTGTGTGTGTGGTTTTGTGTGTGTTTTTGTGTGTGTTTTGTGTGTTTGGTAGTGTGTTTTGTGTGTGTGGTGTTTTGTGTGTGTTTTGTGTGTGTGTTTTGTGGTGGGGTTTTGTGTGTGTGGTGTTTTGTTTGTTGTGTGTGTGTTTTGTGTGTGGTGTTTTTGTTTGTGTGTGTTTTGTGTTTGTTGTGTGTGTGGTTTTTGTGGTGGTGTTTTTGTTTTGTGTGTTTTGTGTGTGGGGGGTTTTTGTGTGTGGTGTTTTGTGTGTGTGTTTTGTGTGGTGGTGTTTTGGGGTGTGTTTTGTGTGTGTGGTGTTTGTTGTGTTTTGTGTGTGTGGTGTTGTGTGTGTGTTTTGTGTGTGTGGTTGTTTTGTGTGTGTGGTGTTTTGTGTGTGTTGGGGTTTTTGTTTTGTGTGGTTTTTGTGTGTGTGGTTTTGTGTGTGGTGTTTTTTTGTGTGTGGTGTTTTGGTGTGTGGTGTTTTGTGTGTTTGGGGTTTTGTTTTGTGGTGTTTTTGTGTGTGGGGTGTGTTTTGTGTGTTGTGGTGTTTTGTGTGTGGTGGGTTTTGTGTGTGTGGGGTGTTTTGTGTGTGTGGTGTTTTTGTGTGTGGTGTTTTGTGTGTGGTGTTTTTGTGTGTGTGTGGGGTTTTGTGTGTGTGGTGTTTTGTGTGTGGGGTTTTGTGTTTGTGGTTTGTGTGTGTGTTTTTGTGTGTGGTGTTTTTTGGGGTTGTGTGTGTGTGTTTTGTGTGTGTGGTGTTTTTTTGTGGTGGGGGTTTTGTGGTGTGGTGTTTTTGGGGTGTGGTGTTTTGTGTGTGGTGTTTTGTGTGTGTGGTGTTTTGTGTGTGTGTGTGTTTTGTGTGTGTGGGGTTTTGTTGTGTGGTTGTTTTGTGTGTGTGTTTGTGTTGTGGGTGTGTGTTTTGTGTGTGGTGTTTTGTGTGTGTGTTTTGTGTTTTGTTTTTTGTGTGTGGTGTTTTGTGGTGTGGTGTTTTGTGTGTGGTGTTTTGTGTGTGTGGTTTTTTTGTGTGTGTGGTGTTTTTGGTGTGTGGTGTTTTGTTGTGTGGTGTTTTTGTGTGTGTGGTTTTTGTGGGGTGTGGTGTTTTGTGTGTGTGGTGTTTTTGTGTGTGTGTGTTTTGTGTTTGTGGTGTTTTGGTGTGTGGGGTTTTGTGGTGTGGTGTTTTGTGTGTGTGGTGTTTTTGTGTGTGTGGTGTTTTGTGTGTGTGGTGTTTTTTTGTGTGTTGTGTGTTTGTGTGGTGTTTGTTGTGTGGTGTGTTGTTGTGTGGTGTTTTGTGTGTGGTGTTTTGGGGTGTGTGTTTTGTGTGTGTGGTGTTTTTGTGTTGGTGTTTTGGTGTGTGGTGTTTTGTGGGGTGTGGTTTTTTTTGTGTGTGTGGTGTTTTTGTGTGTGTGGTGTTTTGGTGTGTGTTTTGTGTGTTTTTTTTGTGTGTGGTGGGGTTTTGTGTGTTTTTTGTGTGTGTGTGTTTGGGTTTTTTGTGTGTGTGTGTTTTGTGTGTTTTTGTTTTGTTTGTGGTTGGGGTGTTTTGTGTGTGTGGTGTTTTGTGTGTGTTTTGTGTTTTGTGTGTTTTGGGGTTTTGTGTGTGTGGTTTTTTTGTGTGTGTGTGTTTTGTGTGTTGGGTTTTGTTTTGTGTGTGTGTGTGTTTTGTGTGTGTGTGTGTTTTGTGTGTGTGGTGTTTGTTGTGTGGGGGTGTTTTGTGTGTGGTATTTTTAGTGGTGTGTGTGTGTTTTGTGTGTGTGGTTTTGTTGTGTGGTGTTTTGTGTTGTGTGTGTTTTGTGTGTGGTGTGTGTGTGTTTTGTGTGTGTGGTGTTTTGTGTGTTGGTGTTTTGTGTGTGTGTGTTTTGTGTGTGTGTGTGTGGTGTTTTGTGTGTGTGGTGTTTTGTGTGTGTGGTGTTTGTGTGTGTGGTTTTGTGTGTGTGTTTTTGTGTGTGGGTTTTTTTGTGGTGTGGTGTTTTGTGTTTTGTGGTGTTTTGTGTGTGGTGTTTTTTGTGTGTGTGGTATTTTGTTGTGTTGGGGAGTGTTTGTTTGTGTGGTGGTTTTGTTGTGTGTGTGGTTGTTTGTGTGGGGGTGGTGTTTTGGTGTGTGTTTTGTGTGTGTGTTTTGTGTGTTGTGTGTGTTTTGTGTGTGTGGTGTTTTGTGTTGTGTTTTGTGTGTGTGTTTTGTTTTTGTGTGTTTTGTGTGTGTGGTGTTTTGTTTTGTGTGTGTGTGTTTTGTGTGTGTGGTGTTTTGTGTTGTGTGTGTTTTGTTGTGTTTTGTGTGTGTTTTTTGTGTGTGTGGTGTTTTGTGTGTGTGTGTTTTGTGTGTGTGTGTGGTGGGTTTTGTTGTGGGGTGGTGTTTTGTTTTGTGTTGTTTTTGTGTGTGTGGTGTTTGTGTGTTGTTTGGGGTTTGTGGGGTTTTGTGGTTTTGTGTGTTTGGGTTGTGTGTGTTTTGTGTGTGTGGGGTTTTTTTGTGGTGGTTTTTGTGTGTGTGGTGTTTTGTGTGTGTGGTTTTTGTGTGTGTGTTTGTGTGTGGGTTGTTTTGTGTGTGTTGGTGTTTTGTGTGTTGTGGGGTGTTTGGGTGTTTTGTGTGTGTTGTGTGTTGTGTGTGTTTTGTGTGTGTGGTGTTTTTGTTTGTGTGTGGGTTTGTGTGTGTGTGTGTTGTGGTGTGTGTGTTTGTGTGTGTGGTGTTTTGTTTTGTGTGGTGTTTTGTGTTGTGTGTGTTTTTTGTGTGTGGTGTTTTGTGTGTGTGGGGTTTTGTGTGTGGGGTTTTTTGTTTTGTGGTGTTTTTTGTGTTTTGTTGGTGTGGGTGTTTTGTGTGTGTGGTTTTTTGTTGTGTTTTTTGTGTGGGGTTTTGTGTGTGTGGGGTTTTTTTGTGTGTTTTGTGTGTGTGGTGTTTTGTTTTTGTGTGGGTGTTTTGTGGGGTGTTTGGGGTTTTGTGTGGTGGTGTTTTGTGTGTGTGTTTGTGTGTGTGGTGTTTTTGTGTGTGTGTGTTTTGTGGTGTGTGGTTTTGTTGTGTGTGGGGTTTTGTGTTGTGGTGTTTTTTGTGTGTGTGTGTTGGTGTTTTGTGTGTGTGGTTTTTTTTGTGTGTTTGGGGTGTGTGTGTTTTTGTGTGTGTGGGGTTTTTGTGTGTTTGTGTTTGTGGTTTGTGGTGTTTTTTGTGTGTGGTGTTTTGTGTGTGTGGTGGGTTTTTTGTGTGTGGTTTTTTTGGTGTGGGGTTTTGTGTGTGTGTGTTTTGTGTTGTGTGTTTGTTGTGTGGTTTGTTTTGTGTGTGTGGTGTTTTTGTGTGTGGGGTTTTGTGTGTGTGTGTTTTGTGGGGTGTGTTTTGTGTGTGGGGTTTTTTTTGTTTGTGTGGGGTTTGTTTTGTGTGGGGTTTTGTGTGTTTTTGGTGTTTTTGTGTGTTTGGGGTGTTTTGTTTTGTGTTTTGTGTGTGTTTTGTGTGTTTTGTGTGTTGTTTTGTGTGTGGTTTTTGTTTTGTGTGTGGTGTGTTTTTTGTTTGTTGTGTTTGTGTGTTTTTTGTGTGTGGTGTTTTGTTTTTGTGTGTGTGTGTGTGTGGTGTGTGGTGTGTGTGGTTGTTTTGTTGTGTGTGGTACAGCCCGTTATCGAGGTACAAAGCACTCCCTTACCACTGTGAAGCTGAAAAAGTACTTCCTAACATCACCGTGACTCCAACTTGCATATAACTTCCATCTGTGTATCCTTTTTCCTGGTTCTCGCATTATCAGTTCCTTTGAGTATCTTTCACGTCGTAATAATGACTCCCCCAACTTCTTTCTTTCTTCGGAACAAGTCTTGTTGCAAACTCTTGGACCTTCTTAAGTTTTTGAATATGTTACGTAATATACACCTAGTTGTTGTGATGTGTGAAAGTGGTGTGGGGTTAGGTTTAAGTTGTGTGGGGTTAGGTTTAAGTTGTCTGGGGCTAGGTTTAAGTTGTGTTGGGGTTAGGTTTAAGTTGTCTGGGGCTAGTTTAAGTTTGTGTGGGGTTAGGGTTTAAGTTGTGTTGGGTTAGGTTTAAGTTGTGTGGGGTTAGGTTTAAGTTGTGTGGGGTTAGGTTTAAGTTGTCTGGGGTTAGGTTTAAGTTGTGTGGGGTTAGGTTTAAGTTGTCTGGGGCTAGGTTAAGTTGTGTGGGGTAGGGTTTAAGTTGTGTGGGGTTAGGTTTAAGTTGTGTGGGGTTAGGTTTAAGTTGTGTGGGGTTAGGTTTAAGTTGTCTGGGGCTAGGTTTAAGTTGTGTGGGGTAGGGTTTTAATTTGTGTGGGGTTAGGTTTAAGTTGTGTGGGGTTGGTTTAAGTTGTGTGGGGTTAGGTTTAAGTGGTGTGGGTTAGGTTTAAATGGTGGGGGTTAGGTTTAAATGGTGTGAGTAAGCAGGGAAAGTCTCGTCACATGACCAAAAGTTGCACTGGACAGGTCATCACAGACAGACATTTTCCTCTTCCTGACACAACACCAACAGCAAGGTGGGAGGGGAGGGGGAGGGGGGGGGGGAGGGGGAGGGGGAGGGGGAGGGGGGAAGGAATAATGAGGGAGCAAGCATCTACATATATGGTAGTCCTCCAGGTTTGAGGGAGTGGTGGGTGGGAGGGTGGGTGGGAGTGGTGGTTGGGAGGGTGGGTGGGAGGGAGCAAGCCTGGAGGCAACCTGGTCTTGGCTTCCTCCTCTGACCTCTTAGTGACCTCTTGACACCCATACCTTTCACCTCTGTGACCTCTTGACACCCATACCTTTCACCTCTGTGACCTCTTAATACCCATACCTTTGACCTCTCACCTCAGTTAGTGAAAATAATAATAATAATAATTATTATTATTGTTGTTATTCGGAATTCTTCCCCCGTAAGTCATGCGTGTCGTAAGAGGCGACTAAAATGCCGGGAGCAAAGGGCTAGTAACACCTCTTGTATAAATTACTAGATTTTAAAAGAAAAACTATCGTTTTTCTTTTTAGATCACCCTGCCTCGGTGGGATACCGCCGGTGTATTATTATTATTATTATTATTATTATTATTATTATTATTATTATTAACAAGTGTTAATAGGTAATAAAGAGTTACAAGAGTGAAGGATTCCCTTAATCACCTATTATAAGTTTAAAGTAGGAAGTATGGCAACAGTGTCAGTGTTTCTGGCAACACTTGGCAGTGACAGTGTTGCCATCATCCTCTTCAAGTTAATTGTTAATGGAAGTTTAAAGCCAATCTACTCTACGAGGGTCACTAAGGCAGCACCGTCTTCACCGCCCGTCAAGAATACTTTAATACCTAAAACAGGGATTAAAGTGTATATACACTGACAACTACACCTCTAGCATGTTTACCTGGATACCTGGAGGTTATTCCGGGGATCAACGCCCCCGCGGCCCGGTCCATGACCAGGCCTCCCGATGGATCAGGGCCTGGTCAACTAGGCTGTTACTGCTGGCCGCACGCAGTCCAACGTACGAGCCACAGCCCGGCTGATCCGGCACTGACTTTAGGTATCTGCCCAGCTCTCTCTTGAAGGCAGCCAGGGGTTTATTGGCAATTCCCCTAATGCTTGATAGGAGGCTGTTGAACAGTCTTGGGCCCCGGACACTTATGGTGTTTTCCCTTAGTGTACCAATGGCGCCCCTACTTTTTATTGGGGGCATTTTGCATCGCCTGCCCAGTCTTTTACTTTCGTAGGGAGTGATTTCTGTGTGCAGATTTGGGACCATTCCTTCCAAGATTTTCCAAGTGTAGATTATGATATATCTCTCCCTCCTGCGTTCCAACGAGTACAAGTCAAGTGCTTCCAAGCGTTCCCAGTAGTTAAGGTGCTTGACAGAACTTATACGTGCAGTAAAGGATCTCTGTACACTCTCTAGATCTGCAATTTCACCTGCTTTGAATGGAGATGTTAATGTACAGCAGATTCCAGCCTAGAGAGAACAAGTGATTTGAAAAGGATCATCATTGGCTTGGCATCTCTCGTTTTGAAAGTTCTCATTATCCATCCTATCATTTTCTTTGCACGTGCGATCGTGGCACGTGTATATTTATATATATATATATATATATATATATATATATATATATATATATATATATATATATAATATATATATATATATATATATATATATATTATATTATATATATATAATAATGTGTGTGTGTGTGTGTGTATGTCATGCTGAATAGGTAAAATTGGTCAATTAACAAGAACTCATTTAAAATTAAATCCTTTCTAAAATTTTCTCTTATACATTTAAAGATGTATATATATATTTTCATTATGTTAATGTAAAACTTAATAATTTTGTACCAAAAAACATTAGAAAACTTACCTAACTTTATTATAACAAGCACAATTTAATTTAGCCTAATCCAACTAAATATATTTTAGGTAAGTTTACAATAATATATTAAACACAATGAAATATATTTTTCGTTAGGTTCAAAAGGATTTTTGAGAAATTATTGCATACACAAATTTTAGTTTGCCTTATTCGGCAAGAAGAGCGTTGCTATTTAAGCCAAAATCGAAAGTTTCACCTATTTGGCACGACATTATATATATATATATATATATATATATATATATATATATATATATATATATATATATATATATATATATATATATATATATATATTGTGTAGTGGTAGGCTGATGATCCATTAGACTGTGAGGAATGCAGTCGGGCATACATTAAACTGGAAATCGTGAGTCAAAGGTAAAATCATTTTTATTCTTGAGTTTGACGCAGCTGAGGAACTTCAACTGAATGCTGATTGGTTGAGTTAATACACATACTTAGCACTGTGGTAGGTACTCCCTCCTAGTACTGGGTAGGTACTCCCTCCTAGTACTGGGTAGGTCCTCCCTCTGCCACCAGAGCAGTCTCAAGTCTTGGTGCCATGGATTCAAGGTGCTTGAAACATTCCTTAGAGATTCCGGTGCATGTTGACATGATAGCATCACGCAGTTGTGTCGTGAGGGGTTCGTGAGGAGATATTGGTGAAAGAAATACACACGTTGGAAGTCTTGGAGGCGTATAATTGAGTTGAGAAGCTCAGGAGCCCTGCGTTGTCAAGCCTAGCCTACCTAGCGGAACTGAGGAGGCTTCTAGCTAGCAGCACACATGTGCGGGACTCGTGACGTCACGCAAGAAGATAGCCTATCTATAAAGTAGTTGGGATTATTTAAGGATACTACACAAGTACACAGTAACACTACTGACAGTTTCTGCAGATTTGCTGGCTGCACATTCATGCTGTGAATATCCTGCTCCATCCCTTCCCAAATTTTTATATCAAATTCTGACACTACTCTTTGCATGCCGCAGCAGAAATCACGATTCGTCAGACCAGGTGACGGTTTTCTCTTCTTCAACTGTTCAGCTTTGGTGAGCCTGTGTCCACTGTAGCCTCAGTTTCTTGTTCTTAGCTGACAGGAGTGCAACTCAGTGTTTGCTGCTGCTGCTGCTGCTGAGCCATTCCCTTCAAGGTTCGACGTGCTGTGCATTCAAAGATACTCTTCTAGATACCACTGTTGTAACACGTGGTTATTTGAGTTACGGTCGACTTCCTGTTATCTTGAAACAATTTGGCCATTCTTCTCTGACCTCTCATTATCATGACGTTTACACTCACAGAACTGCCGCTCACTGAATGTTTAGTGTTTTTCTAGAGATTGTTTTGTGTGGAAATAACAGGATGGACAGTTTCTTAGATACTCAGACCACCCCGTCTGTCACCAACAATCACAAATAAATAACAAAAAGGCACAATACCACCTCCATCACCACCACCACCTCCATCACCACCACTACCTCCTCCACCGCTACCATCACTATCACCACCATTGCAGGATGAGAGTGTTACCTCGAAGCTGTTACCATGACAACGCTGACGACCCAAAATAGTCACACAATGGCTGTGTGGAGGTGTGGGATGTGTGGGGGAGATGTGGGATGTGTGGGATGTGTGGGAGTGGGGGGGAAGGTGGGTGACATAGAGCTGTACCATTTTATAAACTGGTTAATTTTGATGGCTAGAGATCAACTTAGCTTAATTTTTCCAAGCTTAACGCATGTAACGTAACATACCATAATTTAACGAAGCGTAACGTTATGTAACGTAACGTAACTGAGACATTTGTTACAAACCTCGGGGTGAGCATACTGCCGAGCATATCACCCGAGGCACACAACCAAATAACCGCTGAAGCAAACACAAGACTGACAAGTTGAAGGAGAGATTAGAGGAGCTAAACCTGACGATACAAGAGGACAGATGGAACAGAGGGGACATGATTACGACATACAAAATACTGAGTAGAACTGAGAGGATGGATAGGGAGTGTGTTTGAGAGGTTAGTATCGGTACACGAGGCCACAAATGAGACTTAGAGTGGTCAGGAAGTGGAACGACAGGATCCATACATAGTTTTAGGATTAGGTATGACAGAGATAACGTAATTAGGAGTGATCCCAGTAGTGGCCACCTGTTGGGTTCATACAGCCACGGCGTGTTGTACACAACATACAGCCACGACGTGTTGTATACAACATACAGCACGATGTGTTGTATACAACATACAGCCACGATGTGTTGTATACAACCTACAGCCACGATGTGTTGCATACAACATACAGCCAATACGTGTTGTATATAACATACAGCCACAACGTATTATATACCACACAATACTTACTGAAGCATAATATATACCTGCCAGTATTGAGAGAAGCCTCCCTACTTGTTGACATTATAACGCCCAAAAGATTTTCCGTATTTTTGGCCCTCCATCAGAGGTCCTCGTCACCTGATGGGGGCCTCGGTTATGACCACACACACACACACACACACACACACACACACACACACACACACACACACACACACACACACACATACATTGACAGGTGTTAGAGTTTCACAGGTGTCTGTGGTGTGTGGAGAGAGAGCAACAGGTGGAGAGGTCACAAAATTTATAGATACACATATGATGATCTATTCACATGTTGAAGAATAAGACACTTGTGCAACTTTTGCGAATCTTTATTGTGGCAACGTTTCGCCAGCCAGTGACTTTTTCAGTCCAGTACAGAGAATTCTGAACTGTTAAAGATTAAAAGGATAATGAAGTAATCAGTCCCTCAGCCTGGAGTCGATGTGTCCATCAATCTGGACTCCAGGCTGAAGGACTGATTACCTCATTCTCCTCATCTTTCATAGCTTTCTCTGCACTGGACTGAAGAAGCCACTGGCTGGCGAAACGTTTCGGAATAGATACCTGACTGTTGCACATGTATCTTGCTTATCAACTTCAAACCTACAACATTAATGCAGCTACCTCAAAAGAGGCTTCGAAGTGCTTTTGGAGTGCTCAGAAACAAATTGATCAGTTTAAGTTAAAAAAATTATGTATGTACTGGAATTATATGGAGGTGGGAATATCAGCGAGGGGAAATTTCTCCCTCGTTTGACGTAGTACTGGTTAGTTACTTATGTACTTACCACAGTATATCTCGCACTTAACTGGCTATTGCGTTTGTATAATTTTTAGATTTTGCTGCTAAAGTGGCTAATTTATTGTGTACCTCATATACATCCTGTGGATGGTAGTGGCTAGTTTATTGTGTACTTCATACCCATCCTGTGGACGGCGCAAGAGCATATAGATACACAAAAGGCCTAGGAACTAGGCTCCAGAAGCTTTTACAGGAGTACATCTGGATTTATATCTACAGTTGACTTATCTGTTAAAAGCAAATTTAGGAAATTTGCTTAATATATCTAGTATCTTATTTTCATTAATGAGATATCTTGACATATGACATATTGTTACACAGGGTTATCAGTTAATACTGGGAGATTTAGGCTCGACAATGAGGGTATTTTGAAGGGACTCAGAGTGCCTGAGGTGTTAACGCGGATCCCAGCACGTTGTAAATGTTGAACTTGTAGCCACTGACGAGTCGGAGTGTAAGTGTGCTGAAAGTTGTGCTCACCTCGATGGCTCCCTTGGAAGAAGTGGGTTGGAGAAATATAGGAGGGGGTGTGGAGGCTGTAGGAGTGCATGGAGATGTGTGAGGTGTGTACAGGTGGTATAGATGTGTGGGGTTGTTACGGAGGTGGTAGTTGTGTGATAGTGGTGGTAAGGTGGTGTAAAGGTGAAAGGTGGGTGTAGGAGTGTGTGGTAGTGGTATGTGGAGATGATATAGTGTGTGGTAGTATGGGGTGCGTGAGAGAACGAGAACTATGTTCTGGGCTATATATACACACTTGACACCTAATAATAGCCAGTGATATTAATAATTAAGTTGGTCCTCATTATTTACGGGGCTCCTGCCAGAGGCTGACTGAACTTCTCTACAGCCATTTTATAAACATCTAAACTAGAGACCTAATCTAACCTAGTTGGACGAATCTTATTGTGGCTAGCTGGCCCAGTGGCTAAAGCGACGGTCTGGAGTTTTGAGACTCTGATCGCGGGTTCTAACCCCGCCCGTGGTATGGTTTGTTTGCAATCGTGTCATTACGATTTCGTGAGTCATAGAGACCTCATCTCTCTAGACTAACTCCTCTAGACCTAATCTGTGGAGCTCCAGTCACTGAGATAATCTGTTGTATGCTGACCTAATTTTTGGATATTAACTCGCTGGATATCTAAACCATCTTGTCTCTCCCTTATCTTCACCCTGATCGCCTCTTCCTTACCTTCACCCTAATCCCCTCCCTAGCTTCACCCTCATTCCTCTCCCTGACCTCTTCACCCACGGCACCCTGACTCCCCTCTCCCTCATTCCATAACTCCCTCATGTCTCTCCTTCCCCTCCCCCTCCCCCCTCACCCCCTCCCTAACCATCCCTCTCTCCTGTCATTGATTTCTGATGAAGCTGATTTTTATTTATATCTCAAGGAGGGAAGATCTTACTGGTTGTGTGTTGTGTGTAATCACCTATTTGCGGTTGCAGGGGTTGATAATAGCTCCTGGCCCCGCCTCTTTACTGATCGCTACTAGGTCCTCTCTCTCCCTGCTCCACGAGCTTTATCACACCTCGTCTTAAAACTATGTATGGTTCCTGCCTCCACTACGTCAGTTGTCAGACTATTCCACTTCCTGACAACTCTGACTAAAGAAATACTTCCAAACATCTCATTGACTTATGTGAGTCTTCAACTTCTAATTATGACCCCTTGTTTCTGTGTTCCATCTCTGGAACATCCTGTCTCTGTCTACCTTGTCAATTTCTCGCAGTATTTTGTATGTCGTTATCATGTCTACCCTAACCCTCCTGTCCTCCAGTGTCGTCAGGCCGATTTCCCTTAACCTGGAACTAGCCTTGTTGCAAACCTTTGCACTTTCTCTAATTTCTTGACGTGCTTGACCAGGTGTGGGTTTTAAACTGGTGCTGCATACTCTAGTATGGGCCTGACGTACATGGTATACAGTCTTGAACGATTCCTGACTGAGGTATCGGAACCCTATTTTCAGGTTTGCCAGGTGCCCATATGCTGCAACAGTTATCTGGTTGATGTGCGGCTCAGGAGATGTGCTCGGTATTATACTTACCCCAAGATCCTTTTCCTTGAGTGAGGTTTGCAGTCTTTGGCCACCTAGCCTATACTCTCTGCGGTCTTCTTTGCCCTTCCCCGAACTTCATGACTTTGCATTTTGTGGGGTTAAATTCGAGGAGCCAGTTGCTGGACCAGGCTTCCAGCCTGTCCAGGTCTCTTTGTAGTCCTGCCTGATCTTCATCCGATTTAATTTTCCTCATTAACTTGACATCATCTGCAAACAGGGACACTTCTGAGTTTATTCCTTCCGTTATGTCATTCACATATACCAAAAATAGCACTGGTCCTAGGACTGACCCCTGTGGAACCCTCCCCTTGTCACAGGCGCCCACTCTTATACACACCTGTGTGTGTATGTGTGTGTGTTTGCGTGTGTGTGCGTGTTGTGTATGTTTGTGAACATTACGGTAATTGGAAGGGGCGTGGGCGTGTGGGCGTGTGTGTGTGTGTGTGTGTGTGTGTGTGTGTGTGTGTGTGAACATTACGGTAATTGGAAGGGGTGTGGGCGTGTGTGCGGGCGTGTATGTGTGTGTGAACATTACGGTAATTGGAAGGGGGTGGGCGTGGGTGTGGGCATGTATGTGTGTGTGAACATTACGGTAATTGGAAGGGGCGTGGGCGTGTGTGCGGGCGTGGGTGGAAAGGTTAGCCTAATTGACAGAAGGACGCAAACGTTTGTAAAGGTTATAACGATCAAGCTGCTCCGCTCCGTGTTATGGAATCCTACGCTCTCCTTTCTGAAAACAAGTCAAAAGCAGTATCAAAATCACTCTCCTGCCAGAGTCACTGTCAAAGCCACTTTGAAAGTCACTGTCAAAGCCACTTTGACAGTCACTGTCAAACTTAATAGCAAAGTTATTATGAAAATATATTTCAAAATCAGTCACTTTGTGAGGTACTCTCAGGATCACCAATGAACGTTGAAAAGTCTAAGATACTCGCACCAGTGGATTCAAGTTAGAGAATTGTAGATTTAGAAAGGATATAGGGGAGTGGTGGTTTGGCAATAGAGGTGTTGATGAGTGGAACAAACTGGCGGGATGAGTGGAACAAACTGGCGGGATGAGTGGAACAAACTGGCGGGATGAGTGGAACAAACTGGCGGGATGAGTGGAACAAACTGGCGGGATGAGTGGAACAAACTGGCGGGATGAGTGGAACAAACTGGCGGGATGAGTGGAACAAACTGGCGGGATGAGTGGAACAAACTGGCGGGTAGCGTCACTAAGGCAGGAACTGAGAGAAGTCTGAAATATGGGTTGGACTTATACATTAGTGTGAGTTAGACCTGCCTAGCATGGCCTACTAGGCCTACAAGTGTTCATTCTCGTGCTCTCCAAGAACACGAAAATAAATTAAATTTGTAAATATTTTAGCTATCCTGGTCACAGATTCTAGACGTTCCTTCATTAAAAGTCGAGGTTAGATAAAAACAAATTAGCGCTTTGAACACGCTGTTACTGGGGTTAATTTCACAAAAAATTATTTTAGAAATATATCCCTAGGCAGGCGTCCATAGAAATATTATCCCCCATTGTCCAGCCTGATGCAGGGGGTGGGGGTGTCTCGGTACCCATGTGAATAATTTATTATTATTATTATTATTATTATTATTATTATTATTATTATTATTATTATTTATTATTATTATATAATTGAGGGATGGTAGGCTTTCAAAATATATCTTGAGATAAACTGGTGTAATTTTTGCACTGTATATATTTAATTGGGATTGTACTGGGTATATACATCGTGAGGTGTATGTCAGTGTATATACATCGTGGGGGTGTATGTCAGTGTATATACATCGTGGGGGTGTATGTCTGTGTATATACATCGTGGGGGTGTATGTCAGTGTATATACATCGTGGGGGTGTATGTCAGTGTATATACATCGTGGGGGTGTATGTCTGTGTATATACATCGTGGGGGTGTATGTCAGTGTATATACATCGTGGGGGATGTATGTCAGTGTATATACATCGTGAGGTGTATGTCAGTGTATATACATCGTGGGGGTGTATGTCAGTGTATATACATCGTGGGGGATGTATGTCAGTGTATATACATCGTGAGGTGTATGTCAGTGTATATACATCGTGGGGGTGTATGTTTTTAGTGTATATACATCGTGGGGTGAGTGTTATGTCTGTGTATATACATCGTGGGGGTGTATGTCAGTGTATATACATCGTGGGGGTGTATGTCAGTGTATATACATCGTGGGGGATGTATGTCAGTGTATATACATCGGGGGGTGTATGTCAGTGTATATACATCGTGGGGGTGTATGTCAGTGTATATACATCGTGGGGGTGTATGTCAGTGTATATACATCGTGGGGGGTGTATGTCAGTGTATATACATCGTGGGGGGGGTGTCAGTGTATATACATCGTGGGGGTGTATGTCAGTGTATATACATCGTGGGGGTGTATGTCAGTGTATATACATCGTGGGGGTGTATGTCGTGTATATACATCGTGGGGTGTATGTCATGGTATATACATCGTGGGGGTGTATGTCAGTGTATATACATCGTGGGGGTGTATGTCAGTGTATATACATCGTGGGGGTGTATGTCAGTGTATATACATCGTGGGGGGTGTATGTCAGTGTATATACATCGTGGGGGTATGTCAGTGTATATACATCGTGGGGGTGTATTCAGTGTATATACATCGTGGGGGTGTATGTCAGTGTATATACATCGGGGTGTGTCATGTATGGGGGTGTATGTCAGTGTATATACTCGTGGGGTGTATGTAGTGTACAATGTGGGTGTATGTCAGTGACATACATCGTGGGGTATGTCAGTGTATATACATCGTGGGGGTGTATGTCAGTGTATATACATCGTGGGGTGTATGTCAGTGTACATAGTGGGGGTGTATGTCAGTGTATATACATCGTGGGGGTGTATGTCAGTGTATATACATCGTGGGGGTGTATGTCAGTGTATATACATCTTGGGGGTGTATGTCAGTGTATATACATCGTGGGGGGTATATGTCAGTGTATATACATCGTGGGGGTGTATGTCAGTGTATATACATCGTGGGGGTGTATGTCAGTGTATATACATCGTGGGGTGTATGTCAGTGTATATACATCGTGGGGGGTGTATGTCAGTTTATATACATCGTGGGGGTGTATGTCAGTGTATATACAACGTGGGGGTGTATGTCAGTGTATATACATCGTGGGGGGTGTATGTATCAGTGTGATATACATCGTGGGGGGTGTATGTCAGTGTATATACATCGTGGGGGTGTATGTCAGTGTATATACATCGTGGGGGTGTATGTCAGTGTATATACATCGTGGGGGTGTATGTCAGTGTATATACATCGTGGGGTGTATGTCAGTGTATATACATCGTGGGGGTGTATGTCAGTGTATATACATCGTGGGGGGTGTATGTCAGTGTATATACATCGTGGGGGGTGTATGTCAGTGTATATACATCGTGGGGGGTGTATGTCAGTGTATATACATCGTGGGGGGTGTATGTCAGTGTATATACATCGTGGGGGGTGTATGTCAGTGTATATACATCGTGGGGGGTGTATGTCAGTGTATATACATCGTGGGGGTGTATGTCAGTGTATATACATCGTGGGGGGTGTATGTCAGTGTATATACATCGTGGGGGTGTATGTCAGTGTATATACATCGTGGGGGGTGTATGTCAGTGTATATACATCGTGGGGGGTGTATGTCAGTGTATATACATCGTGGGGGGTGTATGTCAGTGTATATCATCGTGGGGGGTGTATGTCAGTGTATATACATCGTGGGGGGTGTATGTCAGTGTATATACATCGTGGGGGTGTATGTCAGTGTATATACATCGTGGGGGGTGTATGTCAGTGTATATACATCGTGGGGGTGTGTGTCAGTGTATATACATCGTGGGGGGTGTATGTCAGTGTATATACATCGTGGGGGGTGTATGTCAGTGTATATACATCGTGGGGGGTGTATGTCAGTGTATATACATCGTGGGGGTGTATGTCAGTGTATATACATCGTGGGGGTGTTGTCAGTGTATATACATCGTGGGGGTGTATGTCAGTGTATATACATCGTGGGGGGGTGTATGTCAGTGTATATACATCGTGGGGGTGTATGTCAGTGTATATACATCGTGGGGGTGTATGTCAGTGTATATACATCGTGGGGGTGTATGTCAGTGTATATACATCGTGGGGGGTGTATGTCAGTGTATATTACATCGTGGGGTGTATGTCAGGTAATACATCGTGGGGTTGTTATGTCTATTATTATTACATCTGGAGGTGTATGTCAGTGTTTACATTGTGGGGTGTATGTCAGCTGTAAACATCGTGGGGGATGTAATGTCGTGTATCATCACAATCAGTGGGGTGTATGTCAGTGATAAACTGATTTACTATTAATCCTTATTATGAGTCTCATTAAATTATCTTGAGTGATGTTTTACATTGTCGCGTGCAGCCACACGATCTAGCTAGTGATAGGCTGAACCCCGCCAGCCCTTCATACACCAACCAACCAGCATGGTGTATTTTGCTACACCTGACTGACGATGTTAGTTTTGAACGAAGATCAGCGTAATGATGGGTCTGCAAGCATTTAGGAAGATTTCTGTCTATCAGCCAACAAATTTCCTTTAATGACCCTTGTGCAGTTAGATAGGCTTGTAAACAGCACCAGTGCTATGGTTTTTCACCGCCACAAGCATTGACATGTATAGTATGCAAAGCATGAGAGAAGAAACGGAGAAGAGTGGTGGAACCTAGAACGGAATGAATCTCATCAACAGCAGCAACATGGTTCAGGGACGGGAAATCCTGTGTCACAAACCTACTGGAGTTCTATGACATGGTGACAGCAGTAAGACAAGAGAGAGAGGGGTGGGTGGATTGCATTTTCTTGGACTGCAAGAAGGCGTTTGACACAGTTCCACACAAGAGATTAGTGCAAAAACTGGAGGACCAAGCAGGGATAACAGGGAAGGCACTACAATGGATCAGGGAATACTCGTCAGGAAGACAGCAGCGAATCATGGTACGTGGCGAGGTGTCAGTGGGCGCCTGTGACCAGCGGGGTCCCACAGGGGTCAGTCCTAGGACCAGTGCTATTTCTGATATTTGTGAACGACATGACGGAAGGAATAGACTCCGAAGTGTCCCTGTTTGCAGATGACGTGAAGTTGATGAGAAGAATTCATTCGATCGAAGACCAGGCAGAACTACAAAGGGATCTGGACAGGCTGCAGACCTGGTCCAGCAATTGGCTCCTGGAGTTCAATCCCACCAAGTGCAAAGTCATGAAGATTGGGGAAGGGCAAAGAAGACCTCAGACGGAGTACAGTCTAGGGGGCCAGAGACTACAAACCTCACTCAAGGAAAAAGATCTTGGGGTGAGTATAACACCAGGCACATCTCCTGAAGCGCACATCAACCAAATAACTGCTGCAGCATATGGGCGCCTAGCAAACCTCAGAACAGCATTCCGACATCTTAATAAGGAATCATTCAGGACCCTGTACACCGTGTACGTTAGGCCTATATTGGAGTATGCGGCACCAGTTTGGAACCCACACCTAGCCAAGCATGTAAAGAAACTAGAGAAAGTGCAAAGGTTTGCCACAAGACTAGTCCCAGAGCTAAGAGGTATGTCCTACGAGGAGAAGTTAAGGGAAATCAACCTGACGGCACTGGAGGACAGGAGAGATAGGGGGGACATGATAACGACTTGCAAAATGCTGAGAGGAATTGACAAGGTGGACAAAGACATGATGTTCCAGAGACTGGACACAGCAACAAGAGGACACAGTTGGAAGCTGAAGACACAGATGAATCACAGGGATGTTAGGAAGTATTTCTTCAGCCACAGAGTAGTCACGAAGTGGAATAGTTTGGGAAGAGATGTAGTGGAGGCAGGATCCATACATAGCTTTAAGCAGAGGTACGATAAAGCTCATGGTTCAGGGAGAGTGACCTAGTGGCGACCAGTGAAGAGGCGGGGCCAGGAGCTTGGACTCGACCCCTGCAACCTCAACTAGGTGAGTACACACACACACACACACACACACATACTGATTTGGGATTTGGTCTAGTAATGGGAGGGTAGCTTTGACTTTTTGGATCAAGAACCCTTCACAAGACTTTTCCGTGAAGAACCCAGGTTGTGTAGCTATTTTAGCACAGCTAGTGCTGGGGGTGAAGTGTGGATGGTTTGAAGCCTATCGACTGCACCGGGGTGGGGGGGTCATTAAGGCTGCATAACTTATTAACCAACATTCAAGAAATACTTTAAATTCCAAAAGTATGAATCACAGTAGGTTCTCGGTGTATGCATACACCCCTCAGCGTATACACATTGAAAGATATACACTTATGATGTATACAGAGATTCAATAACATCACAGTAAACAGGTGATATCACAATATGTTAAATAACCAATGAAAAAGAATTGTGAAATTCCAGGCGCTTGCGTGATTTCTCACTTTTCACAATTTTTTTACTGTGATTATTTTGCGTATATAGAGATATTTAATTTAATATACTTACGTATATGCACCGAGATATACTCCACTGGGTTAATATAGAGTGAGAGGTACACAGCTCCGGGTGTATATGGAGTGAGTGATGTTAACCTTGAGATGACCCTCCTCCACCAGCTAGCCTGGACTAGCACTGGCAAGACCACTCTCATATAAATGCCTCACTGCCCACTGTGCTCAGGACAGACGTATCTTACAGAGCAAGCTTCTACTGGGACAACGTTTCGGCCCTCCTCTGTAGTGCTTAACGAAGCTGTATTGTGAGCTAAAACTTGTCACCCCTTTAAAAGGGGGCCCTCTAAGACAAATCTACGGGGTTAAGCGGCCACGTTCGTCCCTCCCACACATATTGATCATACACTATTAATGGTCACCCACGCGTGGTATTCACTCTCTGGTTGCCTTGCTTCCCAGTATCTCTCTGTCATCACCAACAGTCTGATCGGTCAAAAACAAGACCACGATTAGAGATAAATGTCCGCTATTCTGTGTGTGTGTGTGTGTGTGTGTGTGTGTGTGTGTGTGTGTGTGTGTGTGTGTGTGTGTGTGTGTGTGTGTGTGTGTGTGTGTGTGTATGTGTGTGTGTATGTATTATAATCATATCAAGGGTATATTTGTATCAAGTTCACACTATAAAGTTCAAGCTTACAATGTTAAAATTGCTAAAATAAGCTTCGAACACTAATTATCATTACATTAACAAATATTTAAAATACACAGTCGATTAGAGGAATTAATTTTGAACTTAATGTAAAATATAATAAATATATCCCAGAATATTTAGCAAAGTAGGACTTTATGAGTATAAATGTTAAACTATGTCTAGTTGAAGTGATGCGATGTAACTGTGATCTCACTCTAGATTATACACAGGGGCAAAGGACAAGATCTATACACCGAGAAGTGTATTTTAGTGTATTTTAGTGACTGAAGTATTCTTGACTGGTGTATACGTTACAACAAGTCTCAATAACGCTGTTTGAAAAGTAGTCTATAAGCTTCAACCCCGATAAATAAAGTTTAGAGGTCATTACTCTGAAGTGTGTGATTTTATTATTATAATTAAGGGGGAAGCGCTAAACCCGGAGGATTATACAGCGCCTGGGGGAAGGGGGGATGTGGAAGGCATTCAGACTTAATTCGGGGAACTGGAGCACAGATCCAATTTCCTAAATCAAGAGCCCCTCACCAACATCAAGGAACCTTCCTTGAGGGGAGTGTGTGAGTGAATGGTGATGAATCTTTGCTGGAGTGTGACTGGTAGTCTGGATCAACTAACCATCCATCAACTGCGTCTGGCTGCTCACTCCTCACCTCTCACCCTCGCACCAAACTAAATTAACACACTATATTTTTAAATCCTTTTGACAAATGAATAAATACCTTTAACAGATTTGATTATAACTATTTTGCGAGTTATTTGAAAAAAAAAAATACTTATTTCTGTATATGAAAAACTCGAAATTAGTTTATTAGTTATATTAGTTTAAAATGTTAGGGTTATATAAATCTAGCTATCAGGGATATATATATATATATATATATATATATATATATATATATATATATATATATATATATATATATATATAATATATATATATATATATATATTATATATATATATATGGAATTTCTCTATTCTTTCAGAGTGGTTGTTTTGCATATATATATATATATAATATATATATATATATATATATATATATATATATATATATATATATATATTATATATATATATATATATATATATATATATATATATATATATATATCCTGAGTTTAATTCCTATTTTACAGATTATTTTCGACTGTGGGTTAATAAGCTATTTCTAAATAGACTTTAAACCTCCCATTAACCAACCACTCATTCTATACAGTTTATGATTTAACCCTAGACAACTGTCTGCTGATTGTAAACCAAATTTGCCAAACCATATTGCAATAATTATCAACTTTCTCCCATCTCCGAGTTAAACAGAAAAAAAAATATTGTACGGTTACGGGACGCAATTAAAAAAATAAACAGCCTACTCGAAAGAATCTGCCCCCATTTTTTTTTGTTGGGGGATGGGGGGGGGAAGCCTCCCGAGGCCTCATGTGAGGTAGATTACTGAGTCTGGTGAAGCTACGACATTTGGAACTTCTTATAGACACACGCTTGCAAAATTACAATACACACAACAAAAATTTGGAAATTAAATAAATCTGAAGAGAAATGTTCAAATTTGTGCTGTATACCCGAGTGGGAACACTGTCTACCCATTAATGATACCTTCCTTCCAGGGATAATAATATAATAAAAATAATATACTAAGGCAGTATAATAATAATAAAATAATACCCTTGAAGGGAGGGGAATAAATGGTGGAGAGAGGCTCTGCATCGAAGGAATTTGACCTATACTCCCTTTCCGTGGATCAAACTGGTTGCATCCCAATTCGCAGCTGCTCTGTGGTTAGCGTTCCATTATGAATATAATAAAAATAATAATATAATATTACTATGCATAATTATTAACAATAATAATTATGTAAATGCTGCTACTACTGCTAATAATAATAATATAATAATAAGGAGAAGCAGCAGAGTAAACAATGTTATTTAGAGAAGTGTCCCTCTGTCTGCCCCTCACCCGGTAGTTCCAATAATAATAATAAGGGGAGGAACAAGGTCGTTGTACAACTCTACGGAAGTAACTCTTCACTTTTGCCGGTCATTATGAGCAGTATGTGGAATGAGTTACACAGGAGTGTTCTAGTGTAGCTTGTGGAAGAATGAGTTACACAGGAGTGTTCTAGTGTAGCTTGTGGAAGAATGAGTTACACAGGAGTGTTCTAGTGTAACTTGTGGAAGAATGAGTTACACAGGAGTGTTCTAGTGTAGCTTGTGGAAGAATGAGTTACACAGGAGTGTTCTAGTGTAGCTTGTGGAAGAATGAGTTACACAGGAGTGTTCTAGTGTAGCTTGTGGAAGAATGAGTTACACAGGAGTGTTCTAGTGTAGCTTGTGGAAGAATGAGTTACACAGGAGTGTTCTAGTGTAGCTTGTGGAAGAATGAGTTACACAGGAGTGTTCTAGTGTAACTTGTGGAAGAATGAGTTACACAGGAGTGTTCTAGTGTAGCTTGTGGAAGAATGAGTTACACAGGAGTGTTCTAGTGTAGCTTGTGGAAGAATGAGTTACACAGGAGTGTTCTAGTGTAACTTGTGGAAGAATGAGTTACACAGGAGTGTTCTAGTGTAGCTTGTGGAAGAATGAGTTACACAGGAGTGTCTAGTGTAGCTTGTGGAAGAATG
Organism: Cherax quadricarinatus; assembly: GCF_026875155.1. Classification (NCBI taxonomy): domain Eukaryota; kingdom Metazoa; phylum Arthropoda; class Malacostraca; order Decapoda; family Parastacidae; genus Cherax; species Cherax quadricarinatus. Next base: position 26,029,690 of record NC_069474.1, read on the forward strand.
AGTTACACAGGAGTGTTCTAGTGTAGCTTGTGGAAGAATGAGTTACACAGGAGTGTTCTAGTGTAGCTTGTGGAAGAATGAGTTACACAGGAGTGTTCTAGTGTAGCTTGTGGAAGAATGAGTTACACAGGAGTGTTCTAGTGTAGCTTGTGGAAGAATGAGTTACACAGGAGTGTTCTAGTGTACTTGTGGAAGAATGAGTTACACAGGAGTGTTCTAGTGTAGCTTGTGGAAGAATGAGTTACACAGGAGTGTTCTAGTGTAACTTGTGGAAGAATGAGTTACACAGGAGTGTTCTAGTGTAGCTTGTGGAAGAATGAGTTACACAGGAGTGTTCTAGTGTAGCTTGTGGAAGAATGAGTTACACAGGAGTGTTCTAGTGTAGCTTGTGGAAGAATGAGTTACACAGGAGTGTTCTAGTGTAGCTTGTGGAAGAATGAGTTACACAGGGTGTTCTAGTGTAGCTTGTGGAAGAATGAGTTACACAGGAGTGTTCTAGTGTAGCTTGTGGAAGAATGAGTTACACAGGAGTGTTCTAGTGTAGCTTGTGGAAGAATGAGTTACACAGGAGTGTTCTAGTGTAGCTTGTGGAAGAATGAGTTACACAGGAGTGTTCTAGTGTAACTTGTGGAAGAATGAGTTACACAGGAGTGTTCTAGTGTAGCTTGTGGAAGAATGAGTTACACAGGAGTGTTCTAGTGTAGCTTGTGGAAGAATGAGTTACACAGGAGTGTTCTAGTGTAGCTTGTGGAAGAATGAGTTACACAGGAGTGTTCTAGTGTAGCTTGTGGAAGAATGAGTTACACAGGAGTGTTTCTAGTGTAGCTTGTGGAAGAATGAGTTACACAGGAGTGTTCTAGTGTAGCTTGTGGAAGAATGAGTTACACAGGAGTGTCCTAGTGTAGCTTGTGGAAGAATGAGTTACACAGGAGTGTTCTAGTTGAGCTTGTGGAAAGAATGAGTTACACAGGAGTGTTCTAGTGTAGCTTGTGGAAGAATGAGTTACACAGGAGTATCCTAGTGTAGCTTGTGGAAGAATGAGTTACACAGGAGTGTTCTAGTGTAGCTTGTGGAAGAATGAGTTACACAGGAGTGTTCTAGTGTAACTTGTGGAAGAATGAGTTACACAGGAGTGTCCTAGTGTAGCTTGTGGAAGAATGAGTTACACAGGAGTGTCCTAGTGTAACTTGTGGAAGAATGAGTTACACAGGAGTGTCCTAGTGTAACTTGTGGAAGAATGAGTTACACAGGAGTGTCCTAGTGTAACTTGTGGAAGAATGAGTTACACAGGAGTGTCCTAGTGTAACTTGTGGAAGAATGAGTTACACAGGAGTGTTCTAGTGTAGCTTGTGGAAGAATGAGTTACACAGGAGTGTTCTAGTGTAGCTTGTGGAAGAATGAGTTACACAGGAGTGTCCTAGTGTAGCTTGTGGAAGAATGAGTTACACAGGAGTATCCTAGTGTAGCTTGTGGAAGAATGAGTTACACAGGAGTGTCCTAGTGTAGCTTGTGGAAGAATTTGTACTTAACACTCTCTCGCTCTGTCACTCACAGAAACACTTATGATAGGGCCCAAGAAACTAGGGGCCTATAATGTCGACAATCGTAATTTAGGAAGCGTGGTCAGGAGCCGAAACTCAACCCCCGCAAAGACAACTAGGCGAGTGAAGCTGGATAAGCACACATACACAAACTATACAATTACATCAAGAGAAAACTAATTGTAAATGACAATAACATGAGAGTAAAGGGAAATGAGGAAGTGATGAAGGATGAGTAGGTGTCATGGGAAGAACTGTAGACAACAAGAAATGATCACGATGGAGGCTGCTGCGTGAAGATTTTTGAGATCCTCATCCCAAACCTGCACCCTACCATAACGTACCGAAATAAGGAATATGGAAGTGCGAAGTAGCCCAAATGTAGGGGGCGCCATGAGCTCAATAAGCGAACATTATACCAACATCCGTAGCCTCGCTACACCACCCTCAGCCACAGCCTGTACACGACGAGGAACTGGGACCAGAAAAAAATCTCCCCGTGGATACTAACGGAGGAAGCAGAGATCCTATGCATATGGCTAAAGATCTACAACAAATCACTAGACAGTAGACTGTCTTGACAGCCGAAAGTTTGCAAATGTAGTACCAGCCTTGAAAGGAAAGAGGCAAAAAATGCATGATAAGGTAGACGATAATAAATGGGTTTCTCAACCATCTGGGAGACGAAAGACTTGGTTATAAAAAAAACAAGCATGGGTTGAAAAGGCAAAATCTTTCCTAACTGACCTAATTTAATTCTGTGACTACACAGCTAAGGCCAGACAGAAACGATAACGATGAGGGACTACATGTTCTTAGACTGTAAGAAGCCATTTAACACTGTCTCTTACAGGAGAAGACTAATATATAAGCTAGAAAACTAGGATGAAGTGACTGGAAGGGAACTCTAGTATAAGAAAACATCTCACAAGCAAACAGACGAGTCACGGGGAGAGAGAGAGGTCATGGTGGAGAGAAAAAGTGTAATACCACAAGGTTCGCTTCCTGGACCCATACTGTTCATGATAACGTGTATGCAAATGACCTACCGGCTGAAACTGTGTCCTGCATGTCAATGTTTGAAGATGACGCAAAACTAATGAAGGGAATAAGGATAGAAGAGGAATGCAACACGCTTCATTGGGACTTGAATGTGCTTCATTAATGGCTCAACAAGTAGCTACTGTAATCCATTTGCAAGGTTTTGAGAATGGGATGAGAAGGTAGGAGGCTTGAGAAAGAGAGAAGCTAGAGAAAGAGTACCACCTGAGACAAGCTAGAGGAAGACCACCTGAGACAAACTAAAGGGAGACCACCCGAGACAAGCTAGAGGGAGACCACCTGAGACAAGCTAGAGGGAGACCATCTGAGACAAGCTAGAGGGAGACCACCTGAGACAAGCTAGAGGGAGACCATCTGAGACAAGCTAGAGGGAGACCACCTGAGACAAGCTAGAGGGAGACCATCTGAGACAAGCTAGAGGGAGACCACCTGGGACAAGCTAGAGGAAGACCACCTGAGACAAGCTAGAGGGAGACCACCTGAGACAAGCTAGAGGGAGACCACCTGAGACAAGCTAGAGGGAGACCACCTGGGACAAGCTAGAGGGAGACCACCTGAGACAAGCTAGAGGGAGACCACCTGAGACAAGCTAGAGGGAGACCACCTGAGACAAGCTAGAGGGAGACCACCAGAGACAAGCTAGAGGGAGACCATCTGAGAGGAGAGGCCAGAGGTAGAGTACTACGTGAGAGGGAGACAACTTGTACTCACAGAGAGCCCAGAGGCGAACATTCACTAAATATTTAGGATGAAACGCACATAGATATATCATCGACCATATAGTAAACTATCAGATATAATAAAAAAAAAAGCAGCCGTCAGGAAACTGAGCTCGGGAGCATTCAAATCACTGTACATCCACAAAGGTATAATAACCATTACTGAAGAATGTTGCCCCAGTATACGACCTTCATTTTATCGACCATACAAAGAAATTTGATAGAGTTTAGTTGTTTGCTAGAAGGCTTAGCTCAGAACTACGATGGCTAATATGCACATACAAATTGAATTATATCTTACGCCAATGTATGACGGGAGAACCCGAGGAGACTTGATCACAATTTATAAAATGCAGAACCTAAGTTGATAGTGACAAATTGTTTGAGATGTGAACACTCAAAACGCGGAAACACAACTGATACTAGTTCAAATAACGCTACGGAAGACAAGGAAAACATCTATAGTACGAGAGTTGTCAATAAATTTATTAAGTTAAGAAGGGAGGCAACGGAGGTCAACTCAATACAGGAAGTGGAAAAAAAGGACATAATGAAGCTAATAAAAGAAGGGAGTAAGCCACACCAGTTAATCGAGATGCGAAGGTGGGCCCCCCAAGAGATAGAACTCAACTCTACAACTAGAGGAGCACACAGTTTTAATCCTGACTGATAGGGAAGATAGGGATAGATTATTTGAAGTGTGTGGAGCAGGAACAAAGGGACACGGGTAAAAGCTAACTACACAGATGAGGCAGAGTGAGGCTAGGAAGTACTTCATTAATCTCAGGCTGGGTGAAAAGTGGAATGACTTGGATCAGGAAGTGGAGAAGGAAAACGTCAAACATTATCTCAGGGGTAGATATGATAAAATCAAGGAAACCAGAAACCAATGATGTCGGTGGAAATAACTTAAGATGCAGGGCTTGGAGCAGAGACTCGACTCCTTCAAGCACAGTTTGGTGAACACACACAAACCAACTGGAGTTCTACGACAACGTAACAGAAGTAGGACAGGAGAGAGAGGGATAGGTACATTGAAATTTCTTGGCCTGTAAGAAGGCTTTTAACACAGTACCACACAAGAGACCGGTACAAAAACTAGAGGAAAAAGCAGGAATAACAGGAGAAGTATGTCAATGAATTAGGGAATACCTGACAGGAAGGAAACGAGTGATAGTACGCGATGAGGTGTCAGAGTTAGCGCATGTGTCGAGTGGGGTTCCACAAGGGTCAGTCCTAGGGCCAGTGCTGTTTTTTGTATATGTGAGTGACATGACGGAAGGTAGTCAGAGGTGTCACTATTCGCAGATGAAGTGAAACTAATGAGGAGAATACGAGGACGAGGATCAAGTAAGCCTACAAGGGGATCCGGACAGGCTGCAAGCCTGGTCTGATAAATGGCTCTTGGAATTTAACCACCAAGTGCAAAGTTATTAAGCTTACCTGGAGTTTACCTGGAGAGGGTTTCGGGGGTCAACGCCCCCGCGGCTCAGTCTGAGACCAGGCCTCACGGTGGATCAGGATCTGATGAACCAGGCTGTTACTACTGGCCACACGCAAGCTGACGTGCGAACCACAGCCTGGTTGGCCAGGTACTGACTTTAGGTGCCTGTCCAGTGCCTTCTTGAAGACAGCCAGGGGTCTATTGGTAATCCCCCTTATGTATGCTGGGAGGCAGTTGAACAGTCTTGGACCCCGAACACTTATTGTGTTGTCTCTGTACTCGTGGCGCCCCTGCTTTTCATTGGGGAAATGTTGCAGCTCCTGCCGAGTCTTTTGCTTTCATCGGGAGTGATTTTCGTGTGCAGGTTTGGTACTAATCCCTCCAGGACCTTCCAAGTGTATATGATCATGTATCCCTCTTGCCTGCGTTCCAGGGAATACAGATCAAGAACCTTCAACCGTTCCCAGTAATTTAGGTGCCTTATCGTGCTTATATGCGCCGTGAAAGTTCTTTGTACACTCTCCAGGTCTGCAAAGCTTGGGGAAAGACAAAAAAAAAGACCGCAGACGGAGTACAACCTAGAGGGTCAAAGGCTGCAAACTTCACTCAAGTAAAAGGATCTTGGAGTGAGTATCAAACAAAGCACATCTCTGAGGTGCACATCAACCTAATAACTGCAGTTCGACATCTAAGTAAAGACACTTTACACTGTGTACGTCAGACCCATGTTGGAGTACGTAGCACCAGTATGGAACTCGCACCTGGTCAAACAAGTCAAGAAATTATGGAAGTGCAAAAGTTTGCAACAAGACTAGTCCCGGAACTAAGGGGTATGTCCTATGAGGAGAGGCTAAAGGAACTCGACCTGACGACACTGGAGGCCAAGAGGGAAAGGAAGGACATAATAACGATGTATAAAATCCTGAGAGGAATTGACAAGGTGAACAGTGTCAGAATGTTTGAGAAATGGGACACAGCAACAAGAGTCACAACTACAAGTTGAAAACTCATAAGAGTCATAAGTATTAACGTTAGGAAATATTCCTTCAGCCTTAGAGTTGTCAGGAAGTGATTATTATTATTATCGAAAAAAAGCGCTAAACCTTCTAGGGTGTCAGGAAGTGGAACAGTCTGGAGAGTAAAGTAATGGAGGCAGGATCCATGCATAGCTTTAAGAAGAGGTACGATAAGGCTCTTGAAGCCGGGAGAGTGAACCTAGTAGAGGCCAGCGTAGAGACTGGGGCCAGGAGCTATAACTCGACCCCTGCAACCACATATAGGTGAGCGCACGCACACACACACACACACACACACACACACACACACACACACACACACACACACATACACATACACACACACACACACCATACACACACCACACACACACACACCATACACACACCACACACACACACACACGCACACACCACACACACACACACACACACACACACACACACACACACACACACACACACACACACACACACACACAGTGTGTGGCGGGGCCAGGAGCTCGGACTCGACCCCCGCAACCTCAACTAGGTGAGTACACACACACATGTGAACGACATGACGGAAGGGTTAGACTCAGAAGTGTCCGTTTGCAGATGATGTGAAGTTAATGAGGAGAATTAAATCTGATGAGGACCAGGCAGGACTTCAAAGAGACCTGGACAGACTGGACACCTGGTCCAGCAAATGGCTTCTCGAATTTAATCCTGCCAAATGCAAAGTCACGAAGATAGGGGAAGGGCACAGAAGACCACAGACCGAGTATAGGCTAGGTGGCCAAAGACTGCAAACCTCACTCAAGGAGAAAGATCTTGGGGTGAGTATAACACCGAGCATGTCTCCGGAAGCACACATCAACCAGATAACTGCTGCAGCATATGGGCGCCTGGCAAACCTGAGAACAGCATTCCGATACCTTAGTAAGGAATCGTTCAAGACACTGTACACCGTGTATGTCAGGCCCATACTGGGGTATGCAGCACCTGTTTGGAACCCGCACTTGATAAAGCACGTCAAGAAACTAGAGAAAGTACAAAGGTTTGCGACAAGGTTAGTTCCAGAGCTAAGGGGAATGTCCTATGAAGAAAGATTAAGGGAAATCGGCCTGACGACACTGGAGGACAGGAGGGTCAGGGAGACATGATAACGACATATAAAATACTGCGTGGAATAGACAAGGTGGACAAAGACAGGATGTTCCAGGGAGGAGACACAGAAACAAGAGGCCACAATTGGAAGTTGAAGACACAAATGAGTCAGAGAGATATTAGGAAGTATTTCTTCAGTCATAGAGTTGTAAGGCAGTGGAATAGCCTAGAAAATGACGTAGTGGAGGCAGGAACCATACACAGTTTTAAGACGAGGTTTGATAAAGCTCATGGAGCGGGGAGAGAGAGGGCCCAGTAGCAACCGGTGAAGAGGCGGGGCCAGGAGCTAAGACTCGACCCCTGCAACCACAAATAGGTGAGTACAAATAGGTGAGTACACACACACACACACACACACACACACACACACACACACGTGCTAACTGAACACGTTTTGTCAATCTCTGTCCACACATTTTAGCACCTGTTAAAAATATTTAGAGACACCGTTATAAGTCTGGACCGGAAAATTGTTTACTCAAATACTTACTAAGGAGAAACCAGCAGAGAGCATTGTTGTAAATCCACACAGGTCACTCCAGGTCGTGGGTCACCTGAGGTCGTGGGTCACCGTAGGTCACCGTAGGTCAGCAGGCAACACTTTAGTGCACTTAATACTGCATGTTCTTTGCTGTATATTTTCACTGAAAACTGAACTCACAAACATATTTCAGGAGAATCATTCTACACGCACTGCCGTGACCACAACAGAAGCTGTCCCAGGCTTCCTTCACGTAAATTGCACATGAAACTTATTTTCAAGGTAGTTTGAGGGTTGAATGAGCACGCATTTCACTGTGGACTGGGTTGATATGGCGCGCGGGGCCATACTAAAGCCACATTACTCCACAGCCACACCGTGAGCGGACACTTTGTATGTGGCATCAAGGTGCATCCCCTCCTCAGGAATTCTTCCTCGGGCTGTACCACTGTTCCGCTCGAGGGATGGAGGAAGAATGGTCGCCAAGGAGTTGAGGACGTCTTGAGTGTTGAGTCTGAGTGGGTGTGTGTGCGTGTGTGTGGGTGTGTGTGTGTGTGTATGTGTGGTGTGTGTGTGTGGGTATACGCACCGCCCACCGCGTGTGTTGGGGGCGGAAGAGGAGCCAGGCTTGAGTCAGCCCGCAGCCACGACTATCAAGGCACTGGAGTTGACTCGTCGCTCACACCTCCCTCCTCACCACCACACCTACTCACCTGACACTCCCGCTGTCCTGGCCTACCCACACTCCGGCCTACCCACACTCCGGCCTACCCACACACTGGCCTACCCACACACAACATACCCGCAGACACTCACCCGCCCACGCAAACACTAGCCGACGCAGACTCACCCACGCGCACACACCCACACAAGGAATATCTAAGCGGAAGGAGAGTGATATTCCGGGAAGAGATGCCAGGATGAGCAAGCGTGACGAGGGGTGTCCCACAAGGTTATAGTGGGACCGGTACTGTTCCCAACATACGTGAACATGCATGGCAATACAGAATCGTGCAAACCTGTTTTTGGACGGAATAAATATTGGACAGACTTCAGGAATGGTCAGTAAGATAATTTTTGGACTTTGATTCACGCAAGCGTATGAAAATCGAGGAAGGAGCAAGAAGACAGTACATGAAGTACAGATTGGGAAACCGGAGTCCACAGATCTTAGAAAATTAAAAATACCCAGGGTAAACATAACACCAAGCATGTGACCGGAGGGATCTATTAACCAAATAACTACCGATAAACTTAAGGCAAACTTCAGAACGACATTATCTCAACGAGTTCCTCAGGGCCCTGTACTTGACGAATACCAGACCCAACAGCGATACACAACCAGCATACATCCCTCACTGGGCAAAACCTCCAGAAATTAGAGAAAGTCTTGTGACTAGTCCCGGAACTAAGAGGAAAGACTTAATGAACTAAACTTTAAAACAATGAATGAGAGGCGAATCAAGAAAGATATTACGACGTACAAGGTGTTCAGAGAACTTGATAAGGAAGACGGGGAGAGACTGCTCGAGAGAAGGGGACCGGGAACATGGAGATGAAAGCAAATGAGTCAACGGGGTGTCAGATAATAATACTTCCTCAAGTCTGAGAGCGGTTAGAAAGTGGAATGATCTGGATGAAGAAGTAGTGGAAGCAGATTCTTTACAGTTATAAGAGTAAGTCGTGAGTAATTGAGAGGGGCCAAGTGCCGACACATACACACACACACATATTTACAGTCACCCGTCAACACAGACACACGTGCTCATATACAAACTTAATCACACACTATCAACCACCCACTCATACACATTAACCCACATGCACTCACACCCACACACACTCCCTCACCCACACTCCCTCACCCACATACACTCCCTCCCACTGACACTCCCCCTTCTCCATAGTAAAAACCTGTCGATAAAAATTGAGGAGGGACCAAGAGCTGTGAATCGACAACTAGGGGAGCACAATTAGGTGACTATATATAGGCAGAGGTAAAAGGAAAAGTTCTTCAGTGGGTCAAGGACTATCTGAGGAACGGAAAACATTGTAAGGTAGGAAGTATCAAGCTCAGCAAAGGTGACTAGTGGGGTCCAGCAAGGATCGGTATTGGGACCCATACTATTCTTGACATTTGTAAATTATTATTATTATTATTCACTGGGAAGTGCTAAACACTTAGGGGTCATAATACGCCTGGGGAATAGGTAGTAATCTGGTTTGATCCAAAGAAAAATAGAATAAGAGCTTATTCTTTCTCGTGTGTATATGTGTACCAGGATAGTTGCCTCATTTACGTATCCGACACTGTTCGCCAGGTGTCATTCCTCTCGTCATGCTCATTGCCGGAGATCATGACACCCACATATGCCACTACCTACGACCCAGATATCATGCCCTGTCCTCCAGTCCATGCACACCACTACTTGCTACCATGCCCCAAGGTACCAAGAAGTGTATATCTATGTATACACACAGAAGTGTATGTCTTTCAGAGTGTGTACAATGAGAATTAACTTTAATCCCTCTATTAATAATCAACATTATCCACACTGGTGGTGTACAGGTGACATGGAGCTTTAGTAACCCTCGTACAGTTTTTTACTTTAATCGGGGTGATGCGGTAAACCCGTAGGGGTCATTTAGAGCCTAAGGAATGATTAGGTAATCAGGTTTGACTAGAGTGTCGCTCCAGCACCTGGAATATCATATCCTGTGTAAAAAATAAAACACTCTAGTCTTGTGTAAGAAAATCCAGTACCTGCTGGAAGTATTGAAGTGTTGGGTAAAAGGTATCCGTGTAACTAATGACGTTAATTAAAAAAACTTACTTGACCAGGTAATTTCCACTCTTCCCCCTCCCTTCTAATACTCCCCAACGTTCCTCATTAGGGAGGCCAGTGTGGGGGTCTAGATAACGTTTAATATATGGAACTATCGTAGAAACTACAAGGTTAAGATCCTCTTTTTAAATAGCCTGTAAAACTAGCTTCTAAGCCAGTTACTGGCCATCATTTGATAGACCAGTGTCAAGAGGCACTTGTTCAGTTTTCTGACGAATAAACCACCAACTTAAATACCCTTTTTTCATTGCTCTCTCCTTCCCCCTCCCTCCATACCCTCAAACCTCCCCAGGAGTTGGTCCAGTTTAGGACATGGTGGGACCGGCGGGCGGGCAGACGACCCCACCGCCGTCGCTCCTGCTGCTATATAAGCTGATAGGCCAGTCAGGTGGTCGACGGCCATGAAGCTCATACCCACCCACCCACCCAACCAGCGAAAGGCAGGCTCCCACCCAGCCCCAGTCCAGCCAAGACTGTTCACCTGGCCGGATGCCCATCCACTCTAAGATGATTTAAGTATGGGTAAGGCAACTAATGGAGATTATTACTATTATTACATTCATAGGGAGCATTAAACCCGTGAGGGACATACAGCGCCTGGGGAAATGGAAGGCATTCAAGCTCGATTCATGGAATTGGAGCACAGGTCCAATTCCTGAATCAGGAGCCCCTCACCAGCATCAAGGAACCTTACTTTAGGGGAATTATTATTTTTACTCGTTATTTTCAAAGGAAAGAGCTAAACCGGTAGGGGGTTAAACAGCGCCTGGAAAATGGAAGGAAATCGGCTTCGGTCCAGGAAAGGCGTGGAGGTCCCATTTCTTTGATCAAACGCCCCCTCACAGGCGTCATGGCACCTCCTTCAAGGGGTGAATGGTGGAAAAAGAGAGACTTACAGTGCCTTTTATTTTTCATGAATTTTATTACGTTTCTCGTTGGTAAAATATAATAATAAAAGATGTGCTATACGTGACTTTTCCAACGTTTTAAGATGTACGTCATTATTATCATAATGCTGAATAAGGATTAAATAAACGAGGCGAAGAAAGCAACAAGTTAGAAATTAATTAGTGAACATAGTTGTGTAGAAATTTTTAACAAAATCGAATACTTCAGCAGTGTTGTTGGATGACAGTTAAAAGGGGAGCATAAAGGTATATTTTTTATATATTAAAAGTAAGCACTAAATCCGTACGAGTTATGGAAGTGCTATAACCTAGCCAGAGTGAGCTATGACCTGAACATGCCTCATGATAGGCTCATATTATTATCACATGCAAGGGGAAGCGCTAAGCCCACACTGGGTTTATGCAGCGTCTGGAGAACAGGTGGTAATCAGGTTTGAGCCGAGGAGAGAATGTAGGTCCAATTTTTTGCATCAAGAGGCTTTCACCAGCATCAGGGAGGGAACTTAACAAGTATCTTCATCAGGTGCCAGATCAACTAGGCTGTGATGGATATGTGGGGCAGCGGGCCACCAGCAGCAACAGCCTGGTTGACCAGGCAAACGCCATGACCGAGCTCCGGGAGTAGGTTTTCTCTAATGTTAGTATTCATCCTCATAACTTTTAACTTGGTCTTCACAAAAGATAAGTGGGATGGCAGCTGCACACGCAAGACTCCTGTTCTTTTAAGGGTTGCCTGTGATGGGTTTGAGAGATATTCTTCCCTTCCTTGGATCAAACTTATTACCTTACACAAATAACCCGCACATAAAAGAGAGAAGCTTATGACGACGTTTCGGTCCGACTTGGACCATTTACAAAGTCACACTAACCAGAAGTGGAGCAGGACGGCTATATATAGGCAGGAAGAGGTAGTGGTGGAAGTAGTAGTAGTAGCAGTAGTAGTAGTAGTAGTAGTAGTAGTAGTAGTAGAGGTAGTAGTGGTAGTGGTAGAAGTGGGGAATAAGGAAGACGAGCCAGTCAAATACAAAGAAAGGGGAGCACTGCAAGGGAGCTAGGTGCCTACAGAGGGAGAGCAAGTGACTTTGTAAATGGTCCAAGTCGGACCGAAACGTCGCCGTAAGCTTCTCTCTTTTATGTGCGGGTTGTGTATCGTTCTAGTCACGGTATTGTGCCTTTTTTTGTTACTTATTACCTTCCTTTCCCCAGGTGTTGTATGATCCCTACGAGTTTAGCGCTTCCTCCATGAGTATAATGTTTATACTTTTGTGTGAGAGCCTCGCAGCTCACAATCGAGGGACCAGAATTCAGAGTCGAGATATACAAGAACTCTACACCTGGTGCTCGTGTTCTCCTGGCTGCTGGTATATACCTCAGTGCTGCACTTTGAAATAAGCTAAACTCTGAACTCTTAGTCTGTCAAGTGAACGGTGGATAAAATACATTTTCCTTGACAAGAGTTGAACCAAAGAGCATCTGGTAACGAGGAGACGGGTTCAGTTCCTTGGATCAAGAGCTCACCATCATCAAGGTGCCTTCCTTTCAGGAATATACTGTAATTTTAAAGCCCCCTAAAGGGCATGAAGCGCCTTGTGAAATGGAAGACAGATCCTATTCAAGGACACGATAGCTGGCTCCAGTTTTCTGGATGAAGAGCCCTTCAATAACCTTGAAGGGTAATTTTTTTTTAATATCCACGGGGAAGTTCTAAACCCGTAAGTCATACAGCGCCTTCAAAATGGGATAGCTCCCGTGACTTTCATCAAGACGTTTTTACCTGTATTACTCATCTCCTTTAAGAGGACAATTGTCTAAGTAAAGAACACTGACGAGGCAAGTTTGTCCTCTTCACTGACGAGGCAAGTTTGTCCTCTTCACTGACGAGGCAAGTTTGTCCTCTTCACTGACGAGGCAAGTTTGTCCTCTTCACTGACGAGGCAAGTTTGTCCTCTTCAATGACGAGGCAAGTTTGTCCTCTTCACTGACGAGGCAAGTTTGTCCTCTTCACTGACGAGGCAAGTTTGTCCTCTTCAATGACGAGGCAAGTTTGTCCTCTTCACTGACGAGGCAAGTTTGTCCTCTTCACTGACGAGGCAAGTTTGTCCTCTTCAATGACGAGGCAAGTTTGTCCTCTTCAATGACGAGGCAAGTTTGTCCTCTTCATTGACGAGGCAAGTTTGTCCTCTTCAATGACGAGTCAACTTTGTCCTCTTCACTGACGGGGCAAGTTTGTCCTCTTCAATGACGAGGCAAGTTTGTCCTCTTCACTGACGAGGCAAGTTTGTCCTCTTCACTGACGAGGCAAGTTTGTCCTCTTCATTGACGAGGCAAGTTTGTCCTCTTCACTGACGAGGCAAGTTTGTCCTCTTCACTAACGAGGCAAGTTTGTCCTCTTCACTGACGGGGCAAGTTTGTCCTCTTCACTGACGAGGCAAGTTTGTCCTCTTCACTGACGAGGCAAGTTTGTCCTCTTCACTGACGAGGCAAGTTTGTCCCTCTCACTGACGAGGCAAGTTTGTCCTCTTCACTGACGAGGCAAGTTTGTCCTCTTCACTGACGAGGCAAGTTTGTCCTCTTCACTGACGAGGCAAGTTTGTCCTCTTCACTAACGAGGCAAGTTTGTCCTCTTCACTGACGGGGCAAGTTTGTCCTCTTCACTGACGAGGCAAGTTTGTCCTCTTCACTGACGAGGCAAGTTTGTCCTCTTCACTGACGAGGCAAGTTTGTCCTCTTCACTGACGAGGCAAGTTTGTCCTCTTCACTGACGAGGCAAGTTTGTCCTCTTCACTGACGAGGCAAGTTTGTCCTCTTCACTGACGAGGCAAGTTTGTCCTCTTCACTGACGAGGCAAGTTTGTCCTCTTCACTGACGAGGCAAGTTTGTCCTCTTCACTGACGAGGCAAGTTTGTCCTCTTCACTGACGAGGCAAGTTTGTCCTCTTCACTGACGAGGCAAGTTTGTCCTCTTCACTGACGAGGCAAGTTTGTCCTCTTCACTGACGAGGCAAGTTTGTCCTCTTCACTGACGAGGCAAGTTTGTCCTCTTCACTGACGAGGCAAGTTTGTCCTCTTCACTGACGAGGCAAGTTTGTCCTCTTCACTGACGAGGCAAGTTTGTCCTCTTCAATGACGAGGCAAGTTTGTCCTCTTCACTGACGAGGCAACTTTGTCCTCTTCACTGACGAGGCAAGTTTGTCCTCTTCAATGACGAGGCAAGTTTGTCCTCTTCACTGACGAGGCAACTTTGTCCTCTTCACTGACGAGGCAAGTTTGTCCTCTTCACTGACGAGGCAACTTTGTCCTCTTCACTGACGAGGCAACTTTGTCCTCTTCACTGACGAGGCAACTTTGTCCTCTTCACTGACGAGGCAAGTTTGTCCTCTTCACTGACGAGGCAAGTTTGTCCTCTTCACTGACGAGGCAAGTTTGTCCTCTTCACTGACGAGGCAAGTTTGTCCTCTTCAATGACGAGGCAACTTTGTCCTCTTCACTGACGAGGCAACTTTGTCCTCTTCACTGACGAGGCAACTTTGTCCTCTTCACTGACGAGGCAACTTTGTCCTCTTCACTGACGAGGCAAGTTTGTCCTCTTCACTGACGAGGCAAGTTTGTCCTCTTCACTAACGAGGCAACTTTGTCCTCTTCACTGACGGGGCAAGTTTGTCCTCTTCACTGACGAGGCAACTTTGTCCTCTTCACTGACGAGGCAAGTTTGTCCTCTTCACTGACGAGGCAAGTTTGTCCTCTTCACTAACGAGGCAAGTTTGTCCTCTTCACTGACGGGGCAAGTTTGTCCTCTTCACTGACGAGGCAAGTTTGTCCTCTTCACTAACGAGGCAACTTTGTCCTCTTCACTGACGGGGCAAGTTTGTCCTCTTCACTGACGAGGCAACTTTGTCCTCTTCACTGACGAGGCAAGTTTGTCCTCTTCACTGACGAGGCAAGTTTGTCCTCTTCACTGACGAGGCAAGTTTGTCCTCTTCACTGACGGGGCAAGTTTGTCCTCTTCACTGACGAGGCAAGTTTGTCCTCTTCACTAACGAGGCAACTTTGTCCTCTTCACTGACGGGGCAAGTTTGTCCTCTTCACTGACGAGGCAAGTTTGTCCTCTTCACTGACGAGGCAAGTTTGTCCTCTTCACTGACGAGGCAAGTTTGTCCTCTTCACTGACGAGGCAAGTTTGTCCTCTTCAATGACGAGGCAAGTTTGTCCTCTTCACTAACGAGGCAACTTTGTCCTCTTCACTGACGAGGCAAGTTTGTCCTCTTCACTGACGAGGCAAGTTTGTCCTCTTCACTGACGAGGCAAGTTTGTCCTCTTCACTGACGAGGCAAGTTTGTCCTCTTCACTGACGAGGCAAGTTTGTCCTCTTCACTGACGAGGCAAGTTTTTCCTCTTCACTGACGAGGCAAGTTTGTCCTCTTCACTGACGAGGCAAGTTTGTCCTCTTCACTGACGAGGCAAGTTTGTCCTCTTCACTGACGAGGCAAGTTTGTCCTCTTCACTGACGAGGCAAGTTTGTCCTCTTCACTGACGAGGCAAGTTTGTCCTCTTCACTGACGAGGCAAGTTTGTCCTCTTCACTGACGAGGCAAGTTTGTCCTCTTCACTGACGAGGCAAGTTTGTCCTCTTCACTGACGAGGCAAGTTTGTCCTCTTCACTGACGAGGCAAGTTTGTCCTCTTCACTGACGAGGCAAGTTTGTCCTCTTCACTGACGAGGCAAGTTTGTCCTCTTCACTGACGAGGCAAGTTTGTCCTCTTCACTGACGAGGCAAGTTTGTCCTCTTCACTGACGAGGCAAGTTTGTCCTCTTCACTGACGAGGCAAGTTTGTCCTCTTCACTGACGAGGCAAGTTTGTCCTCTTCACTGACGAGGCAAGTTTGTCCTCTTCACTGACGAGGCAAGTTTGTCCTCTTCACTGACGAGGCAAGTTTGTCCTCTTCACTGACGAGGCAAGTTTGTCCTCTTCAATGACGAGGCAAGTTTGTCCTCTTCACTGACGAGGCAACTTTGTCCTCTTCACTGACGAGGCAAGTTTCTCCTCTTCAATGACGAGGCAAGTTTGTCCTCTTCACTGACGAGGCAACTTTGTCCTCTTCACTGACGAGGCAAGTTTGTCCTCTTCAATGACGAGGCAACTTTGTCCTCTTCACTGACGAGGCAACTTTGTCCTCTTCACTGACGAGGCAAGTTTGTCCTCTTCACTGACGAGGCAAGTTTGTCCTCTTCACTGACGAGGCAAGTTTGTCCTCTTCACTGACGAGGCAAGTTTGTCCTCTTCACTGACGAGGCAAGTTTGTCCTCTTCAATGACGAGGCAACTTTGTCCTCTTCACTGACGAGGCAACTTTGTCCTCTTCACTGATGAGGCAACTTTGTCCTCTTCACTGACGAGGCAAGTTTGTCCTCTTCACTGACGAGGCAAGTTTGTCCTCTTCACTGACGAGGCAAGTTTGTCCTCTTCACTAACGAGGCAACTTTGTCCTCTTCACTGACGGGGCAAGTTTGTCCTCTTCACTGACGAGGCAACTTTGTCCTCTTCACTGACGAGGCAAGTTTGTCCTCTTCACTGACGAGGCAAGTTTGTCCTCTTCACTGACGAGGCAAGTTTGTCCTCTTCACTGACGGGGCAAGTTTGTCCTCTTCACTGACGAGGCAAGTTTGTCCTCTTCACTGACGAGGCAACTTTGTCCTCTTCACTGACGGGGCAAGTTTGTCCTCTTCACTGACGAGGCAACTTTGTCCTCTTCACTGACGAGGCAAGTTTGTCCTCTTCACTGACGAGGCAAGTTTGTCCTCTTCACTGACGAGGCAAGTTTGTCCTCTTCACTGACGGGGCAAGTTTGTCCTCTTCACTGACGAGGCAAGTTTGTCCTCTTCACTAACGAGGCAACTTTGTCCTCTTCACTGACGGGGCAAGTTTGTCCTCTTCACTGACGAGGCAAGTTTATCCTCTTCACTGACGAGGCAAGTTTGTCCTCTTCACTGACGAGGCAAGTTTGTCCTCTTCACTGACGAGGCAAGTTTGTCCTCTTCACTGACGAGGCAAGTTTGTCCTCTTCACTGACGAGGCAAGTTTGTCCTCTTCACTGACGAGGCAAGTTTGTCCTCTTCACTGACGAGGCAAGTTTGTCCTCTTCACTGACGGGGCAAGTTTGTCCTCTTCACTGACGAGGCAAGTTTGTCCTCTTCACTGACGAGGCAAGTTTGTCCTCTTCACTGACGAGGCAAGTTTGTCCTCTTCACTGACGAGGCAAGTTTGTCCTCTTCACTGACGAGGCAAGTTTGTCCTCTTCACTGACGAGGCAAGTTTGTCCTCTTCACTGACGAGGCAAGTTTGTCCTCTTCACTGACGAGGCAAGTTTGTCCTCTTCACTGACGAGGCAAGTTTGTCCTCTTCACTGACGAGGCAAGTTTGTCCTCTTCACTGACGAGGCAAGTTTGTCCTCTTCACTGACGAGGCAAGTTTGTCCTCTTCACTGACGAGGCAAGTTTGTCCTCTTCACTGACGAGGCAAGTTTGTCCTCTTCACTGACGGGGCAAGTTTGTCCTCTTCACTGACGAGGCAAGTTTGTCCTCTTCAATGACGAGGCAAGTTTGTCCTCTTCAATGACGAGGCAAGTTTGTCCTCTTCACTGACGAGGCAAGTTTGTCCTCTTCACTGACGAGGCAAGTTTGTCCTCTTCAATGACGAGGCAAGTTTGTCCTCTTCAATGACGAGGCAAGTTTGTCCTCTTCAATGACGAGGCAAGTTTGTCCTCTTCACTGACGAGGCAAGTTTGTCCTCTTCACTGACGAGGCAAGTTTGTCCTCTTCACTAACGATGCAAGTTTGTCCTCTTCACTGACGGGGCAAGTTTGTCCTCTTCACTGACGAGGCAAGTTTGTCCTCTTCACTGACGAGGCAAGTTTGTCCTCTTCACTGACGGGGCAAGTTTGTCCTCTTCACTGACGGGGCAAGTTTGTCCTCTTCACTGACGAGGCAAGTTTGTCCTCTTCACTGACGGGGCAAGTTTGTCCTCTTCACTGACGGGGCAAGTTTGTCCTCTTAACTGACGGGGCAAGTTTGTCCTCTTCACTGACGGGGCAAGTTTGTCCTCTTCACTGACGAGGCAAGTTTGTCCTCTTCACTGACGGGGCAAGTTTGTCCTCTTCACTGACGAGGCAACTTTGTCCTCTTCAATGACGAGGCAAGTTTGTCCTCTTCAATGACAGGGCAACTTTGTCCTCTTCAATGACGAGGCAACTTTGTCCTCTTCAATGACGAGGCAACTTTGTCCTCTTCACTGACGAGGCAACTTTGTCCTCTTCACTGACGAGGCAACTTTGTCCTCTTCACTAACGAGGCAAGTTTGTCCTCTTCACTAACGGGGCAAGTTTGTCCTCTTCACTAACGGGGCAAGTTTGTCCTCTTCACTAACGAGGCAAGTTTGTCCTCTTCACTAACGAGGCAACTTTGTCCTCTTCACTGACGAGGCAACTTTGTCCTCTTCACTGACGAGGCAAGTTTGTCCTCTTCACTAACGGGGCAAGTTTGTCCTCTTCACTAACGGGGCAAGTTTGTCCTCTTCACTGACGAGGCAAGTTTGTCCTCTTCACTGACGAGGCAAGTTTGTCCTCTTCACTAACGAGGCAAGTTTGTCCTCTTCACTAACGAGGCAAGTTTGTCCTCTTCACTAACGAGGCAAGTTTGTCCTCTTCACTAACGAGGCAAGTTTGTCCTCTTCACTAACGAGGCAAGTTTGTCCTCTTCACTAACGAGGCAAGTTTGTCCTCTTCACTAACGAGGCAAGTTTGTCCTCTTCACTAACGGGGCAAGTTTGTCCTCTTCACTAACGGGGCAAGTTTGTCCTCTTCACTAACGAGGCAAGTTTGTCCTCTTCACTAACGAGGCAACTTTGTCCTCTTCACTGACGAGGCAACTTTGTCCTCTTCACTGACGAGGCAAGTTTGTCCTCTTCACTAACGGGGCAAGTTTGTCCTCTTCACTAACGGGGCAAGTTTGTCCTCTTCACTGACGAGGCAAGTTTGTCCTCTTCACTGACGAGGCAAGTTTGTCCTCTTCACTAACGAGGCAAGTTTGTCCTCTTCACTAACGAGGCAAGTTTGTCCTCTTCACTGACGAGGCAAGTTTGTCCTCTTCACTAACGAGGCAAGTTTGTCCTCTTCACTAACGAGGCAAGTTTGTCCTCTTCACTAACGAGGCAAGTTTGTCCTCTTCACTAACGAGGCAAGTTTGTCCTCTTCACTAACGGGGCAAGTTTGTCCTCTTCACTGCGGTACATTTCTAGATATGTATGGAAAAATTGTCGTATTTGGTAAAATGTTCTTTGTCAGTTTGTATTAAAGTAAAAATTGGAGGCTCATCAAATAACAGCTTGAGAAAATTATGTCACTGCGTAAATAAAATTAGAAGCTTTTCATTCACGTATTTATTTACAGCATTGATTGATTTACAAAATCCATTACTTATCAATAAGAAAGCAAAGTTTCAGACATGTGGAATCCAATGAATTATTACTTAGTCGTTTGACAACAAAAAAATATTTTAAAACAATTCGGCTTCTTTGAAAAAAAAAAACTTTGCAAAGCGCAATTCAAGTAGATTACTGCAAATATGATGTTACTTTACAACACATGTGCATCCTACAAACATTTCAATAATTCAACCAGTTCTATTTGAACAGAAAATTATTTTGATATAAATACTGTTTTGTAAAGTAAAAGGACACAAGTGCAACTAATGTGACATTTATTGTGGCAACGTTTCGCTCTCCAGGCTTGATAAAGCTCCTGGAGAGCGAAACGTTGCCACAATAAATGTCACATTAGTTGCACTTGTGTCCTTTTACTTTACATATTGTCGGTAATTCTACCAACTTTATTACAAATACTGTTTTAGCAATTACCTTTAATATGCTGCATACAGAAAAAGTCCTTAACCTCTGACGCAATACACTATCTGAATTGCATATTACATGTCAATTTACTTTTATACATAGCAGTAGCCAGCTCATTCTACTGTGTATAGTGTAGGCAACATAAATCAGCAATAGTTAAAGAATATGACGGTAATATTCTTCATAAGCGAGTAGGGTTGCTAATAATTAAGCTCCCAATTCAAATAAATTTATCTACATTTCCTCTTCCACAAATTGTTTAAAATAAAAAAGGTTTAAAATAAACAGCAGTAAATGGTTGTAAACTGGCCAAGCTTCATTTAAGGCCAAGTGTCGATGTAAGCTGATCAAGCTTTATTCAGTAAAGGTTAGGTGTGGTTATAGTTTGGTCGAGGTTCACTCAAGGCTGAGTGTATTTATAGGTTGCTTAAAAGCTTTATTTATTTCTGGGTGTAGAACACAGTATGTGCAGTGGGTCCGCAAAGATTATGTTCCTTGATGTACTGACTGATATCAAAGTTGTTGCCGTCATTAATACTCTTGGGAATAGACTGAAACTCTGGGTTTTCGCTAATTCGCTGTTCAAAGAGGTAGACTGTGTACCGATGTCTGACAGGTTGCTGTGTCGTAGGGGGTTGAATGTAGTCTGTGGGAAAAAAAAGTGATTGTTATTAAATCCACGGGAAAACGCTAAACCCCAAAGGTCATGCAGGCTCTGCTGAATGGAAGGCAATCAGATTTGATCCAAGGAAGAGGAGGGTAGGTCCAGTTCTTCGGATCAAAATCCCTTCGCTGTAGGTAAATGGATTAACTTGCAACAAGCCAGGAGCTCTATTAAGCTTATTGAAAGACGAACAAAACTAACTTTAAATAAAATATCCAAACATTGCAACCGTAACTTGAGTGTCAATATATATCATATATACATATTCTCAAAGAGCTTCACAGAAAGCATTCTTCAGCGGTGCCTAATACTTAATAACGACAAACACTAGCCCACATGTACCATGCAAATTTTATATATAATGGATGTTATGACTGTATGTATATAATATATATGTATTTTGTCTACATATATGTCATGTCCAATAGGTAAAATTGGTCAATTAACAAGAACTCATTTAAAGTTTTAAGTCCTTTCTAAAATTTCCTCTTACGTTTAAAGATATATTTTTTTAATTTATGTTAATGTAAAAATTAATAATTTTGTACCAAAAGAACCCTAGAAAGCTTACCTAGCACAATTTAATTTAGCCTAATCCAACTAAATAGTTTAGATAAGTTTACAATAATTTAATAAACAATGAAATATATTTTTTTTCGTTAGGTTCAGAATGAATTCTGCGAAATTAGCGTATACACAAATTTTCGCTTGCCTTATTCGGCAAGAAAAGCGTTGCTATTTAAGCCAAAATCGGAAGTTTTACCTATTCGGCACAATATATGTATATATAATGGGAAGTACAATGCCTGCACTTTAAAGGAGGGGTTTGGGATATCGGCAGTTTGGAGGGACTTCTAAACTGTCGTACCTGAGCGCCTCTGCAAACAGTGATTATGTGTGCTGTGAAAGTGTTGAATGACAGTATTTTTCTTTTTTGGGAGGATTTTCTTTTTGGGTCACCCTGCCTCGGTGGGAGACGACCGACGTGTTGAAATATATATAATATTATTTATATATATACCTGGAGTTTACCTGGAGAGAGTTCCGGGGGGTCAATGCCCCCGCGGCCCGGTCTGTGACCAGGCCTCCTGGTGGATCAGAGCCTGATCAACCAGGCTGTTGCTGTTGGCTGCACGCAAACCAACGTACGAGCCACAGCCCGGCTGGTCAGGAACCGACTTTAGGTGCTTGTCCAGTGCCAGCTTGAAGACTGCCAGGGGTCTGTTGGTAATCCCCCTTATGTATGCTGGGAGGCAGTTGAGCAGTCTCGGGCCCCTGACACTTATTGTATGGTCTCTTAACGTGCTAGTGACACCCCTGCTTTTCATTGGGGGGATGTTGCCACGTCTGCCAAGTCTTTTGCTTTCGTAGTGAGTGATTTTCGTGTGCAAGTTCGGTACTAGTCCCTCTAGGATTTTCCAGGTGTATATAATCATGTATCTCTCCCGCCTGCGTTCCAGGGAATACAGGTTTAGGAACCTCAAGCGCTCCCAGTAATTGAGGTGTTTTATCTCCGTTATGCGCGCCGTGAAGGTTCTCTGTACATTTTCTAGGTCAGCAATTTCACTTGCCTTGAAAGGTGCTGTTAGTGTGCAGCAATATTCCAGCCTAGATAGAACAAGTGACCTGAAGAGTGTCATCATGGGCTTGGCCTCCCTAGTTTTGAAGGTTCTCATTATCCATATATTTATATATATATATATGTATATATATATGTATATATATATATATATATATATATATATATATATATATATATATATATATATATATATATATATATATATATATATATATATAATATGTCGTGCCGAATAGGCAGAACTTGCGATCTTGGCTAAAATAGCAACACTCATCTTGCCATATATGACAAGTGAAAATTTGTGTATGCAATAATTTCGCCAAAATAACTCTGAACCTAACGAAAAAAATATATTTATCTGTGTTTGTTTAGTATTAAATTATTGTAAACAAATCTAAAATATATATAGTTGGGTTAGGCTAAAATAAATTGTTCTTGTTATAATAAGGTTAGGTAAGTTTTCTAAGATTCTTTAGGTGCAAAATAAAAAAAATTTTCACTAACATTAATGAAAAAAATATATCTTTAAACGTATAAGAGAAAATTTTAGAAAGGACTTAATTTTAAAAGAGTTCTTGCTAATTGACCAGTTTTACATATTCGGCACGACATATATATATATTCTCAAACAGCCTTCGAAGAAATTAATATGACAAGTCAAATTAGAATGGCACAGAATAAAAATGTGTGTACTTACCAAAACTGTTTCGTCCGGTCATCAACATTCCCAGCACAATATCAACTCCCTGTTGTAAAGATAATTATGAAAATACATTCATTAGTCTGAGGTAAAAGCAAAATAAAAAATGGAAGGTTTAAAGAAAAGTTTAATTATAGTGTACTGTTATTACAACAATGCCATTATTATACAATAAATAAAATAAAGCTATATGACAAAGAAAATAGGTCGTTCATGAATTTTACTTCGTTACTACAGTAAAGAACAGTAAGATAAGGAAGTGGCTCCCTACCAGATATATTTATAAAATCAACATTTTTTTTTCAACAAGTCAGCCGTCTCCCACCGAGGCAGGGTGACCCAAAAAGAAATAAAAAATCCCCAAAAAGAAAATACTTTTCATCATTCAATACTTTCACTTCACTCATGCATAATCACTGTCTTTGCAGAGGCGCCCAGATACAACAGTTTAGAAGCATATATGAAGATATATAACATATCTCTCCAAACTGCCAATATCCAAACCTCTCCTTTAAAGTGCAGGTATTGTACTTCCTATTTCCAGTACTCAAGTGCGGCTATATAAAAATAACAGGTATTCCTGAATACTTTCACTAAATATTACCCTGCTCACACTCCAAAAGCTCGTGTCCCAAAAACCATTCGTCTCCATTCACCCCTATCTAACACGCTCACACACGCTTGCTGGAAGTCCAAGCCCCTCGCCCACAAAACCTCCTTTACCCCCTCCATCCAACCTTTTCGAGGACGACTCCTACTCCGCCTTCCTTTCCCTACAGATTATACGCTCTCCAAGTCATTCTACTTTGATCCATTTTCTCTAAATGACCAAACCACCTCAACCCCTCTTCCGCCCTCTGACTAATTCTTTTATTAACTCCACACCTTCTCCTAATTTTCACACTCCGAATCCTCTGCATAATATTTACACTACACATTGCCCTTAGACAGGACATCTCCACCGCCTCCATCCGCCGCCTCGCTGCAGCATTTGCAACCCAAGCTTCATACCCATATAAGAGTGTTGCTACCACTATATTTTCATACATTCCCTTCTTTACCTCCGTTTATAACGTTTTTTGTCTTCACAAATACCTCAATGCACCACTCGCCTTTTTTCTTTCAATTCTATGATTAGCCTCATCCTTCATAAATCCATCTGCTGACACGCCAACTCCCAAATATCTGAGAGCATTCACTTCTTCCATACTCCCTCTCTCCAATGTGATATCCAATTTTTCTTTAAATCTTTTGATACCCTCATCAACTAACTCTTACCCATGTTCACTTTCAACTTTCTACCTTTACACACCCTCCCAAACTCATCCACTGACCTTTGCAACTTTTCTTTAGTCTCCCATAAGCACAGTATCAACAGCAAAAAGTAACTTTGTCAACTCCCATTTTGTATTTGAATCCCCGTAATTTAATCCCACCCTTCTCCCTAACACCCTAGCATTTACTTCTTTCAAAACTCCATCTATAAATATATTAAACAACCATGGTGACATTACACATCCCTGTCTAAGACCTACTTTTCCGGGGAAGTATTCTCCCTCTCTTCTACACACCCTAACCTGAGCCTCAAAATACTTTTTACAGCATTTAGTAACTACCTATTCCATATACTTGCAACATCTGCCACATTGCTCCTCTATCCACTCTATCATATGCCTTTTCTAAATTCATAAATGCAATAAAAACTTCCCTACCTTTACCTAAATACTGTTCACATATATGCTTTAATGTAAACACTCGATCTATACATCCCCTACCACTCTAAAGCCTCCTTGCTCATCTGCAGTCCTACTCTCTCTTACCCCTAATTCTTTCAATAATAACCATACCGTACACTTTACCTGTTATACTCAATAAACTTATTCCCCTATAATTTTTACAATCTCTCTTGTCCCCCTTCTCTTTATATAAAGGAACTATACATGCTCTTTGCCAATCCCTAGGTACCTTCCCCTCTTTCATGCATTTTTTTTTTCAACAAGTCGGCCGTCTCCCACCGAGGCAGGGTGACCCAAAAAAGAAAGAAAATCCCCAAAAAGAAAATACTTTCATTATCATTCAACACTTTCACCACACTCACACATTATCACTGTTTTTGCAGAGGTGCTCAGAATACAACAGTTTAGAAGCATATACGTATAAAGATACACAACATATCCCTCCAAACTGCCAATATCCCAAACCCCTCCTTTAAAGTGCAGGCATTGTACTTCCCATTTCCAGGACTCAAGTCCGACTATATGAAAATAACCGGTTTCCCTGAATCCCTTCACTAAATATTACCCTGTTCACACTCCAACAGACCGTCAGGTCCCAAGTATCATTCGCCTCCATTCACTATCTAACACGCTCACGCACGCTTGCTGGAAGTCCATGCCCCTCGCCCAGAAAACCTCTTTTAACCCCTCTCTCCAACCCTTTCGAGGACGACCCCTACCCCGCCTTCCTTTCCCTATAGATTTATATGCTTTCCATGTCATTCTACTTTGATCCATTCTCTCTAAATGACTAAACCACCTCAACAACCCCTCTTCTGCCCTCTGACTAATACTTTTATTAACTCCACACCTTTTCCTAATTTCCACACTCCGAATTTTCTGCATAATATTTACACCACACATTGCCCTTAGACAGGACATCCCCACTGCCTCCAACCGTCTCCTCGCTGCTGCATTTACCACCCAAGCTTCACATCCACATAAGAGTGTTGGTACTACTATACTTTCATACATTCCCTTCTTTGCCTCCATAGATAACGTTTTTTTGACTCCACTTATACCTCAACGCACCACTCACCTTTTTTCCCTCATCAATTCTATGATTAACCTCATCCTTCATAAACCCATCCGCCGACACGTCAACTCCCAAGTATCTGAAAACATTCACTTCTTCCATACTCCTCCTCCTCAATTTGGTATCCAATTTTTCTTTAAATCATTTGATACCCTCATGCATTTATTAAACAAAAATACCAACCACTCCAACACAATATCCCCTCCCCCCTGCTTTTAACATTTGTCATGATCCCGTCAGTTCCTGCTGCTTTACCCCCTTTCATTCTACGTAATGCCTCATGCACCTCCCCCCCACTCACATCCTGCTCTTCTTCACTCCTAAAAGATGTCATACCTCCCTGGCCAGTGCATGAAAGTACCGCCTCTTTCATCACCGACATTTAAAAGTTCCTCAAAATATTCCCGCCATCTACCCAATACCTCCAGCTCCCCGTCTATTAACTCCCTTACTGTTTTTAACTGACAAATCCATTCGTTCCCTAGGCTTTCTTAACATGTTTATCTCGCTCCACTTTTTTTTTTATTTTCAGCAAAATTTCTTGCCAGTGCCTCTCCCACTATTTCATCTGCTCTCCTTTTGCACTCTCTCACCACTCTCTTCACCTTTCTTTTACTCTACATATACACTGCTCTTCTTACAACACTTCTGCTGTGTAAAAAACCTCTCATAAGCTACCTTTTTCTCTTTTATCACACCCTTTACTTCATTCCACCAATCACTCCTCTTTCCTCCTGCCCCCACCCTCCTATATCCACAAATTTCTGCCCCACATTCTAATACTGTATTTTCAAAATTATCCCAACCCTCTTCAACCCCTTCCCCCTCCACAATTCATACTTGCATTATCCCACACTTCTGCCAATAGTTGCTTATATCTCACCCGAACTTCCTCCTCCCTTAGTTTATACACTTTCACCTCTCTTACTTGCTGTTGCCATTTTCTTTTTGTCCCATCTACCTCTTACTCTAACTGTAGCTACAACTAAATAATTATCCGATACATCCGTAGCCCCTCTATAAACATGTAGAGCCTGAAGCCTACCCATCAACATATAATCTAACAAACTACTTTCATTACGTGCTGTATCATACCTTATATACTTATCCTCTTTTTTTCATAAAATATGTATTACTTATTACCAAACCTCTTTCTACACATAGCTCAATTAAAGGCTCCCCATTTTCATTTACCCCTGGCACCCCAAATTTACCTACTACTCCCTCCACAACATTTTTACCCACTTTAGCATTGAGATCCCCAACCACAAGTACTCTCTCACTTGGTTCAAAACTCCCCACGCACTCAACATTTCCCAAAATCTCTCTCTCCTCTACATTCTCTCTTCTCCAGGTGCATAAGCAC
Organism: Cherax quadricarinatus; assembly: GCF_026875155.1. Classification (NCBI taxonomy): domain Eukaryota; kingdom Metazoa; phylum Arthropoda; class Malacostraca; order Decapoda; family Parastacidae; genus Cherax; species Cherax quadricarinatus. The sequence goes on from NC_069474.1 coordinate 26,056,875, forward strand.
TTACTATAACCCACTTTTCACACCCAACCATTATTTTACACCACATAATCCTTGAATTTATACATTTATATTCCCTCTATTGTTTCTCAAATATGATGCTGTCAGGCAAAGGAATTATACAAAATGACAATGCTAATTTTTTTTTTCAACACATCGGTCGTCTCCCACCCAGGCAGGGTGACCCAAAAAGAAAATACTTTCAGCATTCAACACTTTCACCTCACTCATATATAATCACTGTCTGCAGAGGCGCTCAGATACGACAGTTTAAAAGTTAACCTCCAAACTGCCAATATCCCAAACCCCTCCTTTAAAGTGCAGGCATTGTACTTCCCATTTCCAGGACTCAAGTCCAGCTAACCATGTAAAAATGGTTATATGGGCAACTGGTTACTTATGAATTATAGGCAAAATTTTGAGCCCTAAAGGTATGGCAGATATATGTTGAGTGTGCTAGAAATATTAGACCCTGGCTCACACAGTATTTTAACGCCTCTATTCCTAAATTTACTATGATGTCTTTGTTTCAAGTTTTACCATATATCTTCTTTCCTAGTTATTGCAATGTTTCAACGTTCCTCTTGCACTGTCCTTCCTTCAGTGCAAACTCTGCCATTTTCGGTGTGTAGCCCTGCTTGCCGCAAGGTTTTCCTGATGTAAATATGAAATTATTTTGATTCTTCTGAGTTTAATTCTGTCTGCTTCCGTCCTAATTTGTAGATATTCAATTTCTAACCTTTCAATTTTTTTACATTAGGTTTGTTCTATACATTTCTCATGCTTATGAGTGGTGGAACTTAAGCGAGAGTGAGAGGACTGAATGGTCGAGACGAGTTGGGAATGGAAGGGAGACTTGGGAGATGTGGGAGTTAATGTTTGTATTTAACAAGATTGGGTACATCTGCAGTGTTCTGCAGATGTATCCAATTAGTGGGAACAAAAGCTAGCCAGGTTTCTGTCATATTCCATCACACAGGACAAAGCTCATAGAAGAGTTCAAATCCGTCAGCCTGAGCTGGTAAGACTTCAGTAGGGCAACGAAGATATCCTCAAGCATTTCAACAAGGAAACTTTAAAGGTTTCTTTCCAGCATAGCTAGTTACTATCACTTATGAACTGCCATCTCTGGTGTGAATGTGGGCTGGTTGGTGCCGAGCACTAGTCAAGGAGAAGCATTGACATACAAAGCTTATATAGAGGTTCAAGAGGTTTAACATGGTTGCTGTTCTATATGTTGAGTCTCCAAAATGGCAATGTACTCTTTGATTTTTTTCCTTTGTTACAGGGATTGTGTAATGGTACTGGCAGGAGAAATTTTACTTTTACAGTCGACTAACATCCATTTTTTTTTTTTTTTTTAAATTTGTAGGTGAACATAGGCTGCAGATATAAGGAGACTTGCGCATACGTCTAGGCCTGCCTGCGAATAGAACCCGCGTACCTTTGGTTGCCAACTAAATGTTCTACAACTAAACTATAGGCCACCTCAATAATGCCAAATTCCGTGACATTTCTTAATCTCTGTGAGTCTTGGGCAACAAGACCACCCTATGTGAGATTACGAGATTCCACATACCTACATTCACATTATCTCCACTCTGTTCCTTGCTCTTTTACTTTCCAAGTTCGATATCAATTTCCCTACTCAGCTTCTGTTAAGTAATTTTTTACTCCCAGAGTGCACCATGCCTTGGCTTGTCAACGATCATTATAACCATAATTTTGTCCCTCTAAACTTTCTTTTTCCATTAAGCTGATCTAGTACCAATAGCTTCGATAGTCATTTCTTCGGTCGCTTGCTTAATTTCCTTATCCTTCATGACTTAAACAAAGATCGTACTTGGCTAATACACTTCATCCACAATCTTCTCAATTCCGTTATTACAGTCACTTGCGGTATCTAGCTCTCCCTCTTCCAAACGTCTAGAACCCGCCCGTTTCCTTAAAATAATTGAAATAGGTTCTAGTCTCTGCTCAAGCGTCTTTAATTAAAATTCCATTTTCTTGACGGTTTTGTTATTATCAAGTCAATTTTTTCATCCACAGCTACCTCAATATAACGCTTGCGTGCGTGTATGAACGAACCAAAACGTTTTATTATAATCCCAGCCGTAAATGCATAATATTAAGCAGGAAAATCAAAATGTCATTTAACACTGGTCAGTAATAGGAACCAACCCGCATGAAGACGTGGACAGGAAAAAAAAAAGTTTTCTATATATTTCGACCTTGATCATAGCTCCTTATTATCATAATACCAAGGATGAGAAAAAAATAGTACCAGGGCAGCGCCTGGCTGAAGCCTCTCAAAAAATCCCTCAGCTCCCTAAATTAAATACTAATAATAATAATGCTGCTTCAAAACAGGTCTGCTAGCCACCTTTCCAACCAAATAGTCACCGCTAAGCCCTCCAGTACAGAAATTCTGGCGCCACACCTGCTTAATACTAGTATACTGAAAAAAGACGATATATGAATACAATGAATACAATAAATATATAAATGCAATGACTGCAATCATACTGTATAAAATTGACAATTACTACGAAAAGAATGCAACCCTGCGAGAACACGGTCAACACATTAACAAATAGAACATTCATTTACCCTGATAGCCCAGCGCAGCCAGTGCAGATACACCTTATCAACATCTTGATTTTCAGCATCAGAAATAAACCAAAATTTAAAAATGCCCAACCCCAACCCCCCCAAAACCCCCCCCCAAAAATAAATTTTAAAAAATTAATTTTCCAAGGGGGCACCATTTCCAACCTTTAATTTTGCCCTAAAAAAGAAAAAAATGGTTTTTGTCTGAAAATTTTTTCATAAAAAAAAATTTTTTGTCCCAAACCCAATAATTCTCATTTCCTACAAAACCACCGGGACAGTAACATTTTTAAAGGGGCTCATCCCCGGAAGCTTTAAAAAAATATCAATCTTTTTCAAAGGGGCTGCCCAAACGTCATTTACTTAAGATCCATGAATTTAACATTTTTGGACCTAAACAAATTTTATCCAAATATTTTTCCCCCTCACCCAAAACCCTTTACATATTCATGGGGGCCTAAAGGTAAAGAAACCCAGTTTCAAACATGAACGAAGTTTTAATTTTATGGGGGTTTTAAGTAAAGCCCTTTTACCCGTTGCATTAAGCAGTTTGTAGAAAAAAAGGTTTCTTATTTCCCTTGAATAATTTTTAAAGGAATAAAATATTAAAAATTGTAATGGTACTCCCCTCAAAAATTAAATTAATTTTAAATTTTCTTTTTTCCCCCAACCCTGTTCATAACATATTTTTTTAAAAATCCCCAAATGACTTTATGTGTAGATTTTATAAAAATCCTATTAATAATATATAATATAATATTAAAAATATAATATACATTCAAATATATAATAAATAATAATAAAATTATTTAATAAAAATAATAATAAGTATTATAAAAATATATAATAAATAATAAATAAAATATAAATAATAATAAATATTTAAAAATTGAATTTAAACCAAAAGAATAAGGAGAAAAAAAATTAAAAAATATGGAATAAGATAGAGGAGGTGACATTCAGAATTTAAATGGATTTTCGGCAAGGGTCAAAAAATAGGTGATAGATTTGATGAGAAAAAAGTAAATTTAAACTTGGGAAGTTGTGGAACAAAAACCCTTAACAAAGGTGTAGAAAAAAAGTTTTCCACCCAAAAAAACGTTAATAATGTGGCAGCAGGAAAAGGCTGGGGGGAGTGGAAGTTGTGGGGGCAAGGGGGTGGAATAAAAACAAAATTTAGGGGTTAAAAGAGGGGGGAACCAAAATTTTGGGGGCTAAGGAGGGGTTTGTTAAAGGTTTAAATTTGTAGAGAGAGGGAAACGAACCAAATGACTTCATTATCAGTGTGGGAAGGAACGGGTGTCGGAAGGAAGGGTTGGAGGTTTTGAGGGTTTTGTTACCGGGGCTTGACTTCCCGGCAGAGCATTTTGATAGGGTGAAAGGGGAGAAAAGGGGTTTTTTAAAAACACGTGCTAGTAGGAAAATTTAACTTTTTAGATTCAGTAAAGAGGATTGATTTGGGAGATTAATAACATCTATTAAATTATAATATTAAATTTTAAAAACATATTAAACAATTTTAAAATAAAAATTAAATATGTAAATTTATTTTTTTGGCCATTATTAAAATTTTATAATAAAAAATAAATATATATATATAATATATAATATATATATATATATATATATATAATATAATATATTTATATAATAAATATATATATAATATAAATATAATATATTATATTTTTATATATAAAATATATATAATATATAAATATATATAAATATATATATATATATATTATATATATATAATATATATATATATATATATATAAAGTTGACTATAAAAATTATTATATTATAGTCAAGTATGGTAATAGGAAATTCTCGGAAAACGCAGTCATATTCCGACTTTACTAGTCAAGAGCTGCTACTAAAAGTTAACAAAGGTCATCCATGTGTATTGGCATATTAAACATTCACCGATTTCTTAGTCATCACTATCAACATTTTTTCCCCGTTCACTATTTCCTCTCCCACACTTACACATCCAACTATTACGCTTATTCAATTATTTTTTCTTTATACTTTTCTGTATAATTCTACTTTTTTGTTTTCAGTTATTTCCACTAGCAAAAAATAAGTTTTTCTTTTTTTTCTGATATCAGTTTCCATATATCCCTTCCAGTGGCGTACCTTCCTTTGTGGCTTGAAGAACGTGACGTCCACATGTATGTGGACAGACATGTAGTCACACCAAGAACTTATTAATACAATGACAGTGGTTCACTTTTAAGTAAATTATTCTCATGAATTGAAAAAACTCCCCTGAAAGCGAAACTTTGTCCACATAAAAAGCTTGTTCTGCCTGCTTGAGTCTTTGTTTTATTTATTTATAAATTTTAGCATACATACAGAGGTACAAAAAAATACAGGTAAGAGCAGCATGCCAAAGCCACTTATATGCATAGCATTACGGGCTGGCTTAAAATTAACTTAAGATTAACTAAGCAATGATGAAATCAGTGATAAGACATTATTGTAAACAGATAACTATAAAATACAAATGAGTATTACAAAGACAGGTCATGTGGTTGCATGCATTGCTGTTCATTCAGGTAGTGTATTTAAAAAAAAATAAAGTTAGGTTTACCATTTGTGTGATATAATTGTGAGTAACATTTAGGATATACAATTATATGGTTCAGTTTTTTTCAGTATTTATTTGGTTTTGATTTAGTAAGTGAACTTTGAGAAAAAACTTGAATTTTAAACAGGTAGTGTTTCTTTTATATTTACAGGTAATGAATTCCCCGATTTTAGGGCCTTTTATGTGCATTGAGTTTTTGCATAGCGTGAGATGGACACGAGAACATCAAAGAGTGATCTGTGCCTTGATTATGGTCGGTTCTGTTGAGGGTTGGGGAAGGGGAAAGTTTGAGGGGGGGGTTTAATTCAGAGTTTTTAAATGTTCTATTAGGAATAGGTGCAATATAAGTATGGGTATTTTGTAGGTGGTAGGTTGAGTGTTTTGAATATTGGGATGTGCCCTTAGGAAATTTTATCATTTTAAATGCAGGCCTTTTTTGGGGGAATTAGTGGTCAGATTTTTAGTTTTGTTACCCCATGCACAAATTCCTAGGTGAATGGGGTAAATAAAAGAGTGATAAAGGGCCAAGGGCTACTGTGGGGAAAAAAGTACCGTTTTTTCGATAGTAGCCACTCTTTAATTTTTCTTAGAAATTTGTGTATATGTGTATGAAATTTGAGTCTATTTTCGAGGGGGATTCCTAAGAATTTTCCCCCTTTACTTTTGATAGGGGACCGTTATCTTAAATTTAAAGGTACACTGTAAACTCTGCTACCAAACTGAATGAAGTAGGTTTTGTCAATGTTATGTAAGTTTGTTAGTCCCATCCAGGGAGATATTTTCTGTAATTCGGTGTTTACAGTATGGCTAGCGTGACGGGGTCGGTGAGAGAAGACTATGTGGCTCTGCAAAAAGTGTGGGTTTGAGTAATTGCGAAGCATTTGGTAGGGGCATTTATGTAAGAAAAGAGAAGAGGGCCAAGACCTTCCCCTTGGACACCAACTGTAAAATTTGGTTTGCGAAGAGCTTTTCCCCATTTGCGTACACATATTGGCTTCTGTTGCTGAGGAAACTTGAGGATTTGAGGATGCCCCTAATACCATATTACAATTTACGTGGACAAGTCATGGTCAACTGTATCAAAAGTTTTTACGTAAGTCAATAAAGATCCCCAGTGGGACTTCTTTTTTCTCTATTGCAGTGTAAAATTTTTTTTTCAAGCAGTGTATAATACATCTTAGTATTTTTATTAGGCCTGAATCCCAAAATTTGGGAGGGGTTTAGAAAGTTATGGGGGATGAGGGAGGGGTAGATTTGTTTATGAATTAAATTTTTTTGAAGATTTTTGGAGAGGTGTAATTGGGTATTGGCCCAATTTTTTTCAACTCTGTTTTTTTCTCCTCCTTTATGGATCGGGGACCCTTTCTATTTTTGGAAAGTAGGGAAGGGGGGAGGATTCAAGGTTTGTTTTAAAAAGTGTTTCAATGATTGGTATAGTACTTTTGAGCTTTTTTGTATATAAAAGGGGGGTAAGGGATTTTAAAACCCTGCCTGTTTTTCAGGCGTTATAAAAAGGGACTTTATAGGGATCGAGCCGGGAAAAGTGTGTTCGGGGAGTTGCCAGTGAGGTATCATTTGGGGGGGTTCTGAGCTTGGGATTTATTGGCAAGTTTGACCCATAGTGGAAAAAAAATCATTGAGTCTGTTTTCTGTTTCTGTTGGGGGAGTTTGGGTTCATCGATTTTGCTAATTTTAAAATTTTGCTATTCGTATACTTTTTTTTTTCCAGAATTTTTGGTAGGTCTTCCAGGTCTTTTTTTATACCCTCGTAAGTTGGGGTAATCGTTCTCATAATACAATTTTTTTTCCCCTTCTTATCAGGCGGTTGATTTACGAGTAACGTTTTTTTTTTGGGGCCTTTGGTTTTTGTGCCCACTGTACTGTTTTTCATATCGGTGTTTTGTATTTATGGATTTGAGAATGCTGGGTGTTAGCCAGGGACTGTTCAGTCTCTTAGCTGTCACGTTTTGTTTTTTTTGGGCAGGCTTTTATAAAAGGGTTTGGTCTCCGTTATGTCCCTCCGTCACAACTTTCCTATCATAACTACAAAATAAAAAACGTATCAAATACACGTATAATCAGACCCAAATGAGGCTATTTATGGAAAGGTTTAAGGCAGTGCAACTAATGTCGGTCGTGGATTTGGTGAAGTGTTATTCAAACCAGTTTTTTAAATGTGTATACGACATTACTCTCAAATGCTTCAAGTACACTTATTTGGTAGTTTTAACAAATGACTGTTTCTTAATATATTAAAATTTTTTTGTTTCTTTGGTAGCCCTTTTATTTTTTACTATTTTTCAATCAGTTTTCCATTAATATTATAATATTCTCAGAAAGTTAAAGCGGGCCGAGTCATTCAAAGCTGTTGTGCCTTATAGAGGACAACCGTAGACGGAAATATGAGGGGTGAGAGAAGGCAGCAATAGTTGGTGCAGTAAATTAGTTTCCGTTAAGAACTTTTGCTTGAACCTGAATTATAGGTGAGAGTTTCAGAGAATGCAGACAGTAATAGGCATGCGGAACGTGCTTACTAGTTTGCAGGTTTATTGACCTGAACAGAATAATGACCAGGGATATAACAAGAGACGACCTTTTATGTCTGCTGAAGATGCGACAACAGCCAGTGTCGAATGTGGACAGGGGATGAGAGGAATCAAAATATCGCTTGTAACAAATAAGGTAGATGGTAAACATGTATATGACGGAAGTGAAGAGTGGGTGTAATTCTGCTGTGAAAAAAACTGCCATGTGAGCTAAATTAAGAGCGTTTGTGATTTCTCACAGTAATGTGATAAATCAAGAATGCGTTTGGAATGTCAGTATTTTTCACTACAGAGAAGCGAGATTTCAAAGTCGACGAAGGGAAGAGCATATTTGGAACACATGAATTGCTCAGTCAGACGAAATTATAAAGTCACCTCTCTCATACTTTGCCTTGGAAGACAAATTCATCTCGTCTACAAGGTTTTATTCATATATTTACCTCTCGGAATGAGTATTGTTTTTGTCGCTAGGCGCTCGACACTCCAGTTTATCATTTACCATCAAATACTAGTTACTAAACTATGGAATATTCTACACAAGAATGTACCAGTTTCTTAGCGAGCACGACTTTCTGGCATTGAAACTAATGATATACAAATTAGAAAAAAAAAAAGTTGCTTTAAGTCTCCTTAGCTTTAAATTATAACTAATATCGTTACTTTGCTTTCACTAACTGTGGAGTTCGTAAAATAATTTTCGTTCTCATTTCCCATTCTGATATATAGTGTTTTGCATTTGCAAAGTGGCTATTATTATGCTTTTTATTAATCGAGAATAATAGGTTGTCTTATCTGGTTTGCAAGGTTTAAATTTATTACTCTTATTCTTCTTAAGTTCTGACACTGACGAATCTGTCATATTGTTCGGTACAACCTATTAATGTAATTTGGTGCAAATCAGTTTTTTTTTTTTTAATTTCTGATAAACACCTGTTTATTGCGTGTAAATCATGCATTCGAGCTTTTTAAAGACGTTTCTGACGTAATATAAAGGGCGCTAGTACCGAAGTCTAGGAAGCATATTTCGTGTTAAATGGGCATATCGTGGTACCCAGCTTCTCAAATTCGATGACTCTCGCAAGAATAAGTTTTATACTCGACATAGCACAAGGTAGGAGTGTGCAAACTGTTACTATATGATACGCAACTCTTCTTACTAATTCTAAAAGGACTATTAATTGACTATTGTATCATTTTCTCATGTAAATCTGCAACATTACAGTGCAAATATTCAACAAATGACATAAATACGGGGCCCCAGACCCATTTTAAACATATACTTTGCTATATTTCACTCTCTCGTTCTGCCTCTTTTACCTTTTCGTTCTAGTCTGACTCTTTTACTCGTGCCTTTCAGTCCTACTTCCTCTCTTTCACATCTACTCTGCGTCCCTCTTACTCTCGTCTTTCCCTGCTCCCATTTAAACAAACAGGAGATGGGGGTCAACCGCCTTAAAGCTGAACTCCCAAGTACTCTCCTGGATATTACCCTGGAAGCCGTGTTTGCTAAACTACATACTGTTAAAGTACATAGTGTTGGACAAAATAAATGGGAAGTATTTCCATATTTATAAAACTTATCGGGTGTAGTCTATCGACTTCACGAGGGTTATTAACACGGCTTGTAAGCCGCGTTAATAACCAAGCATATTTTAGGCCCTAAAATAGAGATTAAAGTGCTCTCAGAGCATATACACTAAGATACACACCTCGATACATAAGCTTAATAAATAAATGGTAAATGGATATAAATATGAAATATCTCGTACTGATAAATGGGTCTTCTATATATCCCATTGTTCTTGTGCTCTTTTACATTCCAAATTAAGATAAGCAGAGGTCAACTGAGGGACAAGTATAGGTCAGAGCACACGCCCTAAAGTCGGCTGCTGTGGGAGCCAGAGATCAAATGAGTGACGACTCTGAGTTCCGACGCAGCACAACCGGAAGTGAGTGCGACCATCGGATCAATAGAACCATCTTTTGGTCGTAGAGTAATAAACACGCAAGTCTAACAAAAAATAAAAATAAAAAGTCACGCAAAGGACAACAGTTGCATGAAACTAGATGATTAAGCTAATTTTCAAAAATTATTATTGCCATAAATTTCCAAATATGTTCATTCATTGATCTTAGGAAACGGAAATTTGTCATGCAATCCAACAAATAAGAAATATATGCCATGACAGAATCAATCTTGCATCTGATACAGAAACTTTCATGTTCACCAAATATACAAAATTAGTTTAGGGTAAATGATAGTTTCGGTACGCTAAAGGTAATAATGAATCCAGGAGGTGAGTTGCTATTGGTTGACGTCCTGATGACGTCACGCGCGTGGGAGGGTTCATTCACAAATCGTGACGCAGGCAGCCGGGAGTAATGACGTCAGCAAAGTGATCAATACAGCATAGGACCCAGACGAGGGAACGCCGCGGGGCTCACGTTTCTCTTGTCGCCTATTCTACTGCCCTCTACACCTTTCCAAAAATATATTGCACGCCGCAAATTCTGCTTTTAGGATTCCCGTTTTAGCGCTCTATTCGCATATTTCATAAGCCGTTACCTGTATTACTTGTTTCAAAATTCTAATTTACATATATGTTTTTTTTTACATAAATTTAGACTATACTCTTTGGGGACCTTTTAAGGTGTTTCCATTATACATCGTTATATTTAAACCTGCTCACTTATAATACATATACTGTAAAAAATACAGAGATTCCAGTAATCAAGCTCTAAATGGGGGTACGCGGAAGACCGTATTGTTAAGCTTTCCCAGACCTTGCTCTACATGCAGTAAACACACACACACACAAATATTCTTCTGATGTACAATATTAATACTAAGATCTGATAAAACAGTAACACTAAAAGTATAGTGGAGTAGCTCTAGTAATGAAATGCGCACTGGGAACAATACGATAAATCTTTGCCTCACTGGAAACACTGGGATACTTTCCGGGCATATATGATTTAACTGCAATTTTTCCGTTGCATTTAGTTTCACTCCCGGCTTTGCGTAATATCTGTCTATGTGTGGGTGTGTGTATATATATATAACAAAAAGATCAGTAGTGTACTGTATGTTCTGGTATCATCTGACGTCTTTCCTGTGTATATATATATAGTTTTAAGAGCAGTAATGCTAGTGTGTGGGAATCACCGGCAATACTAGTAGCACATTTGGAAGACTGAAGTAAAATCTTCCTTGCACTTTAAGTGATTTAAATGTTAAAGGCGACTTAAAAGAGCATTTGTAACATTTACTGTACCACTCCACTAGATAGTGAACGCATCTTATATGTGAAGCAAGCGTATTTTATTTTTCCTAAAAACAGACAACAAAATTTATTCCAGGTACAAAGAAATGACAATTACGGAAAGGACAGTGGAGAGAATGCAAACAAACGATAAATAGCTGTATGACTACGAATGTAATACAAATAATATCTACTAGTGGGAGAGTGCATTCTCCTTCAATCCTATCACATGTTCTTGAATGCGTCAACTGAATTCAATTACGTAAATAAACACTAAACGTAATCGAAATACTCGAGCAATGCCAGGCATGTGCTGGAAATACCTTAGTAACAAATGTGCTTAAAGTTGCTCCCGAGCACTGGAAACACTTCAGAAGCACTATGTGGGCGGTAAAAATACTTATGTAAAGCAATCTGTACACTGGATTAGTTGCAGTAATACTACACATGCGCTTGAAATAGCGTGATAAATTATCCTGTCAATCATTGTGCTACAAATAACGAGATAAATGGTCCTGTTTATGTTCCCCCTGAAAGTCCGCTGAACCTCTCTGGTCAAATTTGCACTCGAGGATAAATTCTAACCCTATCAGAAGCTTTAGTATACCCGACGATATCTGCACCGATGTAATAGGCCTCAATTTTAAATATTTTACATAGCCTCTCTTGTATTATTATTATTATTATTATATTAATTTTCATAAAAAAAGTTGAAGCCATGGCATTATTCAACGCTAGTTTCTCTGGAAATATTAATACATAAGCACAATCACTTCTCCGCCTTTCGTCCACAACAGGGTGGCTCATACACTGTACATAACACTTCAACTCCTCAGTAATGGTCTACTGTGTTCCTCGAAACTTACATACGATCGCCCTTTTCGCAACACAGTTTAAAAAAATTCATATATCAAGAAGAAACATTAGTGGGTAATAGGGGAGGGGGGGGGGACAGGAGGACTATAGCTCGACCTTTGACCAGTGTTTGTGAATGAATGAGCGTAGCGACGTCACAGACCATGTTGCTAGGTCGGGGGTGTGTAGTGCCGGAGTTACGTTCTCATTCATGGCTTTCACTCATTCATGATAGTCTTGATCTTCATCCTCATTGGCACATTTTGTTTTGGAGTTGATATCACCAATGGCGTGTCAACTACTTTACTGCTTTAATAGTTATATGTTCACTAATAAGATGAGTGGCGATGCCAATAAACTCGTCCTCAGGGCAAAATCTAAAAAACAACAACAACAAATCATCAGCCAGCTCAAGTAGCTTCCTGCCCAATATTATTTAATTCCTGAAAAGCTTCTTTTCAAATCTGTAATATGATAATGTTTGCGGCCAGACAGACATGCACAAATTATTGACAAAGGGGTTAAAGCTAAACTTTTGTGGATTCCCCTCTCACACGTGCCTCCCGGAGTACTAAATTAGCAATAAACTTTCCCCGTAATAATGAAATGTATCCAGTAGAACGTGTATACGTACAGTTTTTAAACATTAATAAACATAAATAGTCTGTTACTATACATTCCATTTATAGAACTGGATTTTGTTCAGACCACCTACAGGATCAGAGTCAGCTGATCCTGTAGGTTCAGATCAGCTGATCTGTACATATATTTAGTTTCAACAAGGGAAATAGTTGCTAATAACACTTCAATATCCAAGGAAGCCATAGTAGGTTAGGTAATTTAATTTTGCTAAATTCTTTAGCAAAATTAAATTTTTAGTTGTGCAAGAAATAAAAGTACCTGGTGACAAGTTAAGGACAAGATATTTATATAAATTATAAAAAATGACTACCGCAGACAAGACTGGGGGAGGAGGACATATTACTTTATCCATGATATTAATTTTCTATGAAATCCTAATTAATTTTATTTTCTAATCTGTACAACATTAAATCTAAGAACGTAAAATCTTGGAAAATCCTAGTTCATAAGGGTGCAGCCATTCAACCTAGTTGAATGGCTGCACCCTTACTTACAGTAGCCATTCAACCTAGTTGAATGGCTACACCCTTACTTATAGTAGCCATTCAACCTAGTTGAATGGCTGCACCCTTACTTATAGTAGCCATTCAACCTAGTTGAATGGCTGCACCCTTACTTATAGTAGCAATTCAACCTAGTTGAATGGCTACACCCTTACTTATAGTAGCCATTCAACCTAGTTGAATGGCTGCACCCTTACTTATAGTAGCCATTCAACCTAGTTGAATGGCTACACCCTTACTTCTAGTCACAGACGTCTCAGGATCACTTCCCAAGTGATTATTCTAAAAATCTGATAGAAAATCAGTGAATCGTTGCACACTCCGTTTGCCCATATTTGGACGATCCAAAGTTCGTAAAGCAGAATTGGAGCTATCCTTTCCCTTCCTCTGATCAACCCTAATTACCTCACATTTTTTAGGCGCTCTATGACCCTTACAGTTTTATCACTTTCCCATAAACACAGTTAGCTAAGAGTAAGGTATTCATAGAATAAAAGAATACCATATACAGAAACGTTTCTCGTAGCCAGTTTTGGCAGACCCATATGATCAGTATACAGCAAAGACTCGAGTAATAAGTTGGCCTACAAAATTTATATATTAGGGCAATTATATATTGTGCCAACGTTTCGCTCCTGGAGAGCGAAACGTTGCCCCCATAAAATGTCACATTAGTTACACATGTCTTTTTACCTAACATATTGTCGGTAATTCTACCTTTATTATTATTATTATTTGTTGTCATTAATATTATTCTGCTAACATTCGAGTGTTATACAGCGCTTGAGAATTGGAGGTAATCAGATTTGACCCGAGGAAGGGTAGTACAGCTCCAATTCCTTGGGTCAAGAGTACTTCACCATCATCAAGGCACCCTGCCTTGAAAGGTAAGCCTACTGGAGTAAGGTCACCATAGGTCATCTTAAAGTATAGCGAAATTACACACCGTAAAAACCTAAAGGGAATCAGACATTACAGTGAATCTTATGTTACAGGATGATTGGCCGATCCTTCTCCAAGCTGTTTATTTAAATAGGGTAGAGATGAGACAGGTTAACATTAAGTGAAATGTTGAAAAAGTGGAAAAAAGGGAGAAATGGGAGACCAATATTGCTACTGGGAAATACGTGGGTCATCAGCCAGCCTCCAGCGCCATAGCAACATCCAGCCAAAGGTCAGAGTTGAGCGGGTTCCGTGAGTTGAAGGTGAGCACACTGAGTGAGAGCGCATGGTGGAGTGTGGGTGGGTGTGACGAGGTGCCAGGTGTGAGTAGGCGTGACAGGGTGCCAGGTGTGGGTGGGTGTGACGAGCTGTCAGGTGTGGGGAGGGAAACAAAGTTCCGCGTTTGAATGGGGGAGGGGGACAACATACTAGGACCAGAGCAGTTCTCGTGGTGGCCCATATCCATTTTAATTAACATTTCACCTTTCCCCAAAATACCATCTGCAGCACTATAAACACCCAGGCACATATTTATTGCTAGGTGAACAAGAGCTGTAGGTATAAGGAGACTTGCCATACGTCTCTCCCTGCCAGAGGATCGATGTACTAAGGGCAGTTGTAGCTGTACGAGAGATGAGATTTGGTGGAAGTTGGGTAGTAAATGTTCAGTAAGACAGGTGCAGAATAAACAACGTGAAAACGTTTCTCTCTCATTAAAGCGAAACGTTGTCACAGTAAGCCTTTGTATAGACTGGGTGTCCAACTGTGTCAAAGGTCATGTGTGAATGGATAACATGAAGAAATTAACAAATGGGCTGTCACTAGTTGCCAGTCATCAATAATGCTTATAAGTGGCCTTAATTACGATAAGTTTACTTAGGAAATACGTATTACATTTTAAGAGCACAGTGGTTATCATCATATATGGGAGAGCTAAACCCATTAGGGAAATACAGCACCTGGTGAATGAGAAGTAACCAGGTTTGATTTGAAGGAGGCATCAAGGCATCTCTTCCAGATGAATGAAAAGAATCCTGGCAGACTTGCAAATGTAAAGGTCAAAATTAACTCTTCAGAATTTGGGGGGGACTCAAAAAAAAAAAAAAAAAAAAAAAAAAAACTTTAATAGCCTAGATACCTGCCTAACAGTTTTGCAAATAGGATTAAAGATCAACAGAACCTATTTCAAGCCCTCCCTTCAAGGCAGGTTCTTAATGTCAGTGAGGGGCTCTTGATCCAAGGAATAGGAATAGTCCTTTATTTCCTTCGATCGAACCTGATTGCCTTCCATTTCCCCAGGCGCGTTGTATGACCCCTACGAGTTTTGTGCTTCCCCCATACATAAAATTTCAAGGTCAAAGACCATTAGAGTAAAATTAAAAATGCAGTCCTAACAGAATCAAAATTCAAGAAATGTACAAGGGAAAAAATAGTAGTGTCCCGTAGCTTCAACACTGACACTCTTCACCATGTCTTAACCCAAAGTTATCATAACACCTGAGGCTACCCTTCATACTTCTTTCCTATGCCGTCAGCTCCTCGATCTCTATATTGCGTCTTATAACCTACACGAGTTTCGAGCGTTTTTCTATAAATAATAATAATAATAAAAGATAAAGCTTGAATTTTCAAGAGTCTTTAAACGTCGTTCTACGACTTTAAAAATAATCCTGGAATGCTTCTATAAGAAACGGATACCTTCACCTACAGAAAACGTCAACTTGCAGGGTTTATGATCAAGTGTATTTAATTAGTCACATTAACCTCCATATGTATGATATGTATGTAATTAAAAAAAAAACATATGTATGATACGTATGATATGTATGTAATTAAAAAAAACATATGTATGATACGTATGATATGTATGTAATTAAAAAAAACATATGTAGATGACAAGGGAAGTGGGAGCAAAAAACTCGATTACTTTTTGACTTTCATGCATTAAAATATACAAACTATGAATTTATTTACATCTAAGAACAGTATAAGTTTAGCGCTTTCTTTGATTATAATAACAATAATAGTACAGACTGAGTGTTGTAAACTCCTGTTACCCAAAAAATACGATAAACGTAAGCCGCGAAAAAATGTAATCGTGAAATAAGATAACGCCAGACTAGAACAAAGGGTCAAGGGATTACCAGCAGTTGGGAAATACAGAGCGGTCGTTACAATACTAAAGAGGACCAACCCGAAGATCAAGCCAGCCCAAAGGTAAAAGGTTGCCGGGCAGCGAGAATAGTCACTAATAAACTAATTTTCAATTAAATATTATAGATGGAGAAAAAAGGAATTGCACCAGAGGTATACCAAGAGAAGAAACATGGAGAACACCTATAGGAGACAAACTGCGCTCTATTGCGTCAGTGCGGCGCTGGCGTCACTATTAAAGGTGATTTGCGATTGGTTAATTCCCTCAACCCTTCAAGGGAGGTGCCTTGAGGTTGAAGAGCTCGTGATAAACGGAATTGGAGTTACCCTTGCATTCCCTCTGAATGAATCTTATTATCTTCCACTTCCCAGGCGCTGTATGACTGCTAGCGGATGGGAAACACTAACAGATTTAGAATATTTGAACTGATTTGCTACCGAAACGTTGATAAAAAGCACGTTCTAAGGTGGATAGTTCCTGCTATGAAATATATATGTCGTGCCGAATAGGCAGAATTTGCGATCTTGGCTTAAATAGCAACGCTCATCTTGCCATATAGGACAAGTGAAAATTTGTGTATGCAATAATTTCGCCAAAATCATTCTGAACCTAACGAAAAAAATATATTTCACTGTGTTTGTTTAGTATTAAATTACTGTAAACAAATCTAAAATGTATTTAGTTGGGTTAGGCTAAAATAAATTGTTCTTGTTATAATAAGGTTAGGTAAGTTTTCTAAGATTCTTTTGGAGCAAAATTAAAATTTTTTACATTACCATTAATGAAAAAAATATATCTTTAAACGTATAAGAGAAAATTTCAGAAAGGACTTAATTTTAAATGAGTTCTTGCTAATTAACCAGTTTTACATATTCGGCACGACATATATTTTTATTATTTTATTATCACACTGGCCGATTCCCACCAAGGCAGGGTGGCCCGAAAAAGAAAAACTTTCACCATCATTCACTCCATCACTGTCTTGCCAGAAGGGTGCTATACACTACAGTTTTTAAACTGCAACATTAACACCCCTCCTTCAGAGTGCAGGCACTGTACTTCCCATCTCCAGGACTCAAGTCCGGCCTGCCGGTTTCCCTGAACCCCTTCATAAATGTTACTTTGCTCACACTCCAACAGCACGTCAAGTATTAAAAACCATTTGTCTCCATTCACTCCTATCAAACACGCTCACGCATGCCTGCTGGAAGTCCAAGCCCCTCGCACACAAAACCTCCTTTACCCCCTCTCTCCAACCTTTCCTAGGCCGACCCCTACCCCGCCTTCCTTCCACTACAGACTGATACACTCTTGAAGTCATTCTGTTTCGCTCCATTCTCTCTACATGTCCTCAGCCCTCTGGACAACAGTTTTGGTAATCCCGCACCTCCTCCTAACTTCCAAACTACGAATTCTCTGCATTATATTCACACCACACATTGCCCTCAGACATGACATCTCCACTGCCTCCAGCCTTCTCCTCGCTGCAACATTCATCACCCATGCTTCACACCCATATAAGAGGGTTGGTAAAACTATACTCTCATACATTCCCCACTTTGCCTCCAAGGACAAAGTTCTTTGTCTCCACAGACTCCTAAGTGCACCACTCACCCTTTTCCCCTCATCAATTCTATGATTCACCTCATCCTTCATAGACCCATCCGCTGACACGTCCACTCCCAAATATCTGAATACATTCACCTCCTCCATACTCTCTCCCTCCAATCTGATATTCAATCTTTCATCACCTAATCTTTTTGTTATCCTCATAACCTTATTCTTTCCTGTATTCACCTTTAATTTTCTTCTTTTGCACACCCTACCAAATTTATCCACCAATCTCTGCAACTTCTCATCAGAATCTCCCAAGAGCACAGTGTCATCAGCAAAGAGCAACTGTGACAACTCCCACTTTATGTGTGATTCTTTATCTTTTAACTCCACACCTCTTGCCAAGACCCTCGCATTTACTTCTCTTACAACCCCATCTATAAATATATTAAACATATATATATATATATATAATATATATATATATATATATATATATATATATATATATATATATATATATATATATATATATATATATGCGCGCCGTGCCGAATAGGCAGAACTTGCGATCTTGGTTTAAATAGCAACGTTCATCTTGTCATATAAGACAAGCGAAAATTTGTGTATGTAATAATTTCGCCAAAATCATTCTGAACCTAACGAAAAAAATATATTTCTGTGTTTGTTTAGTATTAAATTATTGTAAACAAATCTAAAATATATTTAGTTGGGTTAGGCTAAAATGTTCTTGCTATAATAAGGTTAGGTAAGTTTTCTAAGATTCTTTTGATGCAAAATTATAAATTTTTACTTTAATTTTAATGAAAAAATATATCTTTAAACGTATAAGAGAAAATTTTAGAAAGGACTTAATTTTAAAT
Organism: Cherax quadricarinatus; assembly: GCF_026875155.1. NCBI lineage: Eukaryota > Metazoa > Arthropoda > Malacostraca > Decapoda > Parastacidae > Cherax > Cherax quadricarinatus. The sequence goes on from NC_069474.1 coordinate 26,075,422, forward strand.
GAGTTCTTGCTAATTGACCAGTTTACCTAATCGGCACGATATATATGTATATATATATATATACGTATATATTAATATATATATATATATATATATATATATATATATATATATATATAATATATTGGCAGTTTGGAGAGATATATTGTGTATTTTTATACGTATATACTTCTAAACTGTTGTATTCTGGGCACCTCTGCAAAAACAGTGATTATGTGTGTGAGGTGAAAGTGAGTGTTGAATGATGAAAGTATTTTCTTTTTGGAGATTTTTCTTTCTCTTTGGGTCACCCTGCCTCGATGGGAGACGGCCGACTTGTTAAAATATATATATATATATATATATATATATATATATATATATATATAATATATATATATATATATATAATCATTGTAGATGTAGCCTGCACTTACTTCATCGGCTTCCTGCCAGGAAACACCAATCACCGTCTCTAACATTTCTGGATGATGATAGGAGCCGCATGTTCGTACGGATACCTGTAAAGATATATGAATATTCACACGAGCTGAATGCTGCACTTATTCACTTAGGTGAAGTGGGTTAAACATATTTTAATTGTTCGTAGACTTCCGGCAGCTAAATATCAAGATAAAAACATTGTATAATTACGTGTATAATTACTTATTTGTAATCACCAAATTGTAGCTACAGGAGTAAAGATGAGCTCGTAGTGTCTCATCTTCAATAATTTGTTCATACAAGTTTTTATAACTTCCAATAGTTGAAGCACTTACTATGTCCTCTACTACAGTTTGTGAAAAAAAATTCCTATATCCCTTCGACTCCACTTTTTTCTCAATTTAAAACTATGGCTTCTTGTTATCCCTGTTGCAGGTACGAAAAAAAAAAACTATTATCTTTCATGTCCTTTTATGACCTTATTTGTGGTTATCGTGGCCCCTCTGACCCCGTCGACCAGCCGGGGAATTTTTAGTATTTTCAGCCTTTCATCATATCTAGTATATTTTAACTCTGGTAACTAATTTGAAGTTCCTCTTTGGACCTTTTCTAAGCTATTCACGCATTTTTTTAGGTGTAGACACCACAGCACCATTGCGTGCGAATGTAATGAACAATAATTGGAAATAATTATGTTGTATAAAACTATACATTTTGTAGAATAAAAAAAAATCTACGCACAGAAAATTTCACACTGAAGAATGACAAAAAAAAATAATAAAAAAATAAAGCTTAAAAAATAAAACGAAAGTGGTGGTCAGGCCACTTAACTGCTCTATTCTACCCAGTCTTGTCGTTCCCTATTCTTTCCATCGATCTAATAACCTAACAGAAAGACTAGGTATTTGCCATTTCTTACCTGATCAAAGTCAACAATCAATACCGGTAAATCTGTGCATGTGTATGTTAGCTTCAGGTGTTCACACCTTTCTTTTCTGGGAGAAGTTTTCCTTCGTCCTCTCACCACTGGGTAAGTGTCGTGCTGGTCTTCCACCACTGGGTAAGTGTCGTGCTGGTCTTCCACCACTGGGTAAGTGTCGTGCTGGTCTTCCACCACTGGGTAAGTGTTGTGCTGGTCTTCCACCACTGGGTAAGTGTCGAGCTGGTCTTCCACCACTGGGTAAGTGTCGAGCTGGTCTTCCACCACTGGGTAAGTGTCGGGCTGGTCTTCCACCACTGGGTAAGTGTCGGGCTGATGTTCCACCACTGGGTAAGTATCGGGTTGGTCTTCCACCACTGGGGAAGTAGCGTCAATCTGGTCTTCCACCACTGGGTAAGTGTCGGGCTGGTCTTCCACCTCTGGGTAAGTGTCGGGCTGGTCTTCCACCACTGGGTAAGTGTCGGGCTGGTCTTCTACCACTGGGTAAGTGTCGGGCTGGTCTTCCACCACTGGGTAAGTGTCGGGCTGGTCTTCCACCACTGGGTAAGTGTCGGGCTGGTCTTCCACCACTGGGTAAGTGTCGGGCTGGTCTTCCACCACTGGGTAAGTGTCGGGCTGGTCTTCCACCACTGGGTAAGTGTCGGGCTGGTCTTCCACCACTGGGTAAGTGTCGGGCTGGTCTTCCACCACTGGGTAAGTGTCGTGCAGCAGGTCTTCCACCACTGGGTAAGTGTTGTCCTGGTCTTCCACCATTGGGAAAGTATCGTGCTGGTCTTCCACCACTGGGGAAGTAGCGTCGATCTGGTCTTCCACCACTTGGGAAGTGTCAAGCTGTGCTCCCACCACTGCCAACATCAGCAGTGTTATCAAGTACCTAGGAATCATTTTCTCCCACTACAGCAGGACCCTGTAACATATAAATTAAAAAGTAAGAGATAAGGATTGAAACCCCTCTCGGACACTCTCCGAGGTAATCTTAACTAAACCATATGATTTCCTTAACACCCTACTGAAATCTTTCAGCAAAGACTGACATATTACATCGTGTATGCTACTCTTACTGTTCGATGAGATATACCAGGGTAAGCTCTAGTTTTCGTTCTCATAGAATAAGATGGCTGTACCCTCTGGGCGTACGTAATTTTATTAGACAGCATAAGTTATGCTGTTATGGACATGTGGGCCAGCGGGCTGCCAGCAGCAAGAGCCAGGTCGACCAGGCAAGAACCAGACAAGTCTGACCAAAAGCCAGACTCCGGGAATAGAAAAACTCTCGAAACTTACTAAAGGTATATAAAAGGAAAACATATTTTTAATTATGCGCCAAAAGTATTCTAACAACCTAACCCACTATTGCGAAAATTTACGTACGCAATACAGTGTACTGGACAAAATAACTTAAGTGTACCTAATCTATCTAAAGATTTGTATAACTATGTTAGGTAAGCGTTGTCTTGGAAGTAGGGGAGGGGAGGTAGCGAGTCTTCAGGTGACCTGATATAAAAAGATTAATTTTATTCACGGAATTAACACGTGACTTTGTAAGGAAATAACACAGGATGAATTAACCTCAGCAAATCTCTTCTTTCCACCTCACCCTTTCCCTGTTAACATTTTGGTGTCTTGGCCGCCCACACACTCTACCCACATGTGCAGCACCCACGCAGGCTTGTACTACTCACAAGTTACACGCTGCCCACGTACCCAGGGCGCTTCTACCTGTCTCTAGTGCATGCCCATCATGCCCATGTTCAGCATCCATGTTGCCCACGCCACACTGCACGCGCAAATTAGTTTTCCTAGTCAAAACACTGAATTAGGCCATTAGCCAAACATTTAGCGCTTCTATTTATGCTCTATATTCATTGCAATTAGTATTTCTCCCACTCATTTTGACTTATACATTAAGTAGAGTTTTAGTCTGATCCTAGACACCACTGTAGTCTCAATTACCTCGCTTTGCTTCAGAAAGCACTTATCAATAAATATTCACAGTGGGTATTGCTAGAATCTCCGAAGTTTTATTTGAAAAATTATCTTGCTTTTCTGTATCCAACTACTGTATATTCTCACTGATTTTATTAGTGAAAAAGAGGAGAGCTCTTACAGTGTCAATGACTCAGACAGTGTTTTGCACAAGTGTGGTAACATCACAGTTCAAATGTCCCTTCCAAGTGTAACATCACCCCTCCTGAGTGCAGGTACTCCACTTCTTACCTCCAGGACTCAAGTCCGGCTAACTGGTTTTCCTGAATCCCTTTACAAATGTCACCTTGCTCACACTCCAACAACACAGATCAAAAACCGCTTGCCTCCACTCAATATCTAACTCAGGAATAGCTTTACATATCCAAAAGGGCCCCTGTCCATTCCAATAGTTCTCTGAGCATTACCCTAGTTATACTTCACCTACATTTACAATTTGAATCCTATTAGATGAGGTGTTGCCCACGCAAAAAGACGCTACAATAAAGTCGTACGAAAATATATAATGACTCACTACTCGTGAAACTTAAAAACCACATAAAAATCTACGTTGTCATTATTTCTATATTTTCGTTTTATTTAATTATACTATTTTAAATTGTCTACAATATTATATATAATAATTTTTTTTTTAAGGTTCGATTTGCATACTTCCTATGAGCTACCTGACAAGGAGAACTGAAGGGGTCGAAATAGAACTTTGCAAATTAGCACCCTTCACAGTCCAAAGCTTCCTCTAAGTAAGATCAATCAGTGTCGAAGGTTTGAAGCTGATCGGATGAGGCATTCACAAATCGCATGAAAACCAAAAGTTTAATTTTCATAATATCAATAAAAATGGCAAATTGGCACCTACACAGCCCAAGATCAAAACTCCCCCAAAAATCAAATTAGGAGCCACCAACATTTACAACTTGAAGTCGATCAGACGAAGCATTGTCAATTTATTCCATGTAATGCAATTTGATAAAAAAATTGGCAAATTGAAACTTGTAAAGCTCAAAATATGAGCAAAACCCTCCATCACTAAGCGTTTCAAGCCGATCAAAAGAGGCATTCTCCAGTTAATGCTCCAAATCCAATGATTCTAAAATTTTTTTAATTATTTCAGGAAATTAGACAATTTACATCTACAAAGCCGAAACTTGTTGGGTACCATCCTGGCCAAGTGACAAATCAGCTATTAAAAATTTGTGCTGCAAAGGCATACTCCAGTTATTTCATGAACAATATACACCACTTTAAAAATAAAATTGGCTGATTGGCATCTGCACACTCCAGTAACAATTCTAACTTTTTTAGTAGGATACACCAGTGTTCCAAAGTTTGAAGCCGATCAGAAAAGGCATTCTCAAGTTATTGCAGGGAAACCAAAACTGGGAATAGTCTGCATAAAACTGACCAGAGGGCATTTGCACATGCCCATAGCTGAACTGACCTTTCCCAAGTTACAGTACACCAGCGTTAAAATTTGAAGATGATCACATGAGGCGTTCTCAATTACAAACGTAAACCTTGGAAAAATATTCAGATAATTACTTGAAGGTACACCTTCGAGGATACCTAATTATACTTAAAAAGATAAAATTTCTGCTACTCTGGAAATCGTGAAACAACATGAACATTAACAAAACACAAACCACACTATACATCGGAAGAAGAATGTAAGTGACCTAGAGAAAAACCATGTCGGAATGTCTTAAAGTTCATGGAACACGACAGTGTGCTTTACATCAGCAATAAAATGACAGGATGGACACCATAAACCTACGAAACAACAGAAGCTGAGGTAGTGATGATACTCTTTGAGGGTCTTGAACATCCTACACTGGAACAGTACTGTACACTAACAACTTCATATAATCAAGGTTGGCGATACTGTACATCTCAAGATTGTGCAAAAAAAAACTTTGCCTGACCACATCTGTTTAACTTTAAACACACAAATTACTGAGATGTTTAATTTACACCTGGAAAATATTGGAGGGATTAAGAATCCCCTAGGAGAGCGAGATACTGTATCGTAAAGAAAAGGATGAAGTAAATGTACTAAAGAATAACTATGAATAAAGGCCAACCAAGAGGCCTGGTCTGGGGGCCGGGCTGATTCGGCGCTAATCCTCGGAACACTTTTGTAATAAAAGGGGAATTACCAACATACCTCTGTCTTCATTTGTGTTTGACAGCTTCTTGGAAACTATTCCTGTTCTGCCAGGCTGTGGTGTGTACATCGGACTGCTTTCCACAAGCACCAATAGCCTAACTGAAAACAGCGTCAACCAAGAAGCCTGGTTTGATACCAAGCTAAGGTAGCTATGACTCCAGGAGTCATCACCATAAATTGGTGGACATCTACTTTTACGATATTCACGTGCACTAACACTTTTATGACTTATAAACAGCTACTGCACGTTTCCTACTAAGTACATAATACGCATTCGTTCAAGAGGTACATACTTGACAACAGCACAAATACAATGAGAGCCTACACGTCGATAACACTCACAGCCCAAGTCAACAAATTTAGAACGTATACAAAACCCAGTATATATCCCCTAGATGTACATTATAAATCTTAAGATTTCCAGAATCATGACTTGCATGAACCAGAGTAAATAAAAGTTTTTATTCAAAACCTCTTGCCAAAAATATCTCTAAGAATAAAGCAGATTTGAAAGTAGTACTAAGAGTTAAAACATCGGTTTATTTGAATGTGGACCAGAAGAAAAAAGACATAATCAGTCACAAAACAGCCCAAGCCTGTAGGGGTCATACAGCACATGGGTAATGGGAGGTAATAAGGTTTAATCCGAGGGAAGTATAGCTCCAATTCCTTTGATCAAGAGCCATTCACCAGGATTTAGGCACTTCCCTTGAAAAATTGATACGTACTTTATCAATTTTCACATTTTGTACATAATGGTGAAACACGATATATATACACCGGAAGTTTAATCTCAATTTGAGTGATGTTAGTGTACAGCCGAACTGAGGATTTTATGAACAACCTGCGACCCTTCTGCATTGAACTTAACAAATTAACGATAATATATATTTTCATCAAAATTAAATCCTTACTCACCTCGTTTACAAAACATCCATATATTAATTTATTACGATTGAAATCGAATACATCCATATTACGTTTGAAATCGAATACAAGTTTTTGATACCCAGACGAGCGCTTCTGAAACCAGACGTGTTAAATACCCATAAAAACAGCAAGTTTGAAACCCAGAAGAGCCACATGTTAAAATTACCCACACCATTTGCATGCTCATAATACACTAGTTCATTCATGACACAGTATTCCCGTTCCTGGTAACCACACCTCCCACACCATTATTTCACATTAACACCACACGCAAGCTCAACGCGTTTACTCCCTACATGTTCGTGGAACACCAAATACCGTTCGTGGAAGTCCGCATCAATATCCATGCCAGACACACAAATAGAAAATCCAAATGACTGTAAAGCTCTACAAGAAGATTAAGATAAAATAAGCATGTGAAGTGACATCGGATGATGGACAATTACCATGGAATAGAAACGGGAGAAAGTGAAAGAGACCCCATGAAGATTACAGATTATGTGATAAATATTGGAAACACAAGAAAGGGAAAAAGATTATAAGGATAACAATAAGCAAGAAGTTATCACCAGAAAGTCAGAGTTGCAGAGATGGGAAACTCGTACCTTGAAAATAGTATTAATATATATTAATGTTGCTTACGAAAAATAATCATAACATACATTAAATCAAAAGTGATATATGAACCTATATTGTGGTGCCCTAACCGCAAAAAATATACATAGATAAAACAGACACGCTACAAAATGAATTCCTGATTTAAATGTCCTCGCTAATAAAGCAGTACGAAAAAAATAAGGCCTGAGCTTGCTACCACCTGCAGCTCACAAGACTGCCATCCCCACGAGCCCCTTTGGGGCGGGGCAGATGGCAGACCAGAGGCCTAGCTTCTCCCTACGAGCCCCGTGAGGGCGGGGACTGTGGCTAGGCCTGGGGACACTTGGTCCCAAAGATGAGGTGGTACTTGTACCTCCTCCCATGGGAAACTTACGTCTCGAGATACTCCCCAGATAGGGAGCCAAGGCCGGGTCACCACTACTTGGAAAAGACCCGGGTCGGGAGAATACCGGCGAATAAAAAAAAATAAAAAAAAAAAGTACAAAAATAAATAAATGTAATCGAATGGTAATAACCATAAATTTTCAAAGGGTGGACTTGTAAGCCAGCGGAAGGCCTCGGTCAGATTACCAAAAGCTCCAGCGGCGGTTGGGACATCAACACCATCAACAAGGAAAAAACAGGCACAGTTCCAAACTACGAAAATATAGCGCAGATATAACAAAACTAGAAAATATTTCGAATTTAAGCAGTCCAGGTGATAGTCAAAGCTCCGCTACAGTGATGGATGAGTGAATTTTTTTTATATAAACGCTGAAAAATATAACAAATTAGGTTTAAGAAATGTGAACTTTTTAATTTGTAACGCATGCCTAATTTATTAAGTCTGTGATTATGTATGTAATGCATGCCTATATCATGAATTATGTATGTAATGCATGCCTATA
>NC_069474.1:26088369-26095869 GCF_026875155.1 Cherax quadricarinatus
CTTCCTTAATGTTAGATCACATATGTGAACCAAAAGTTATCTTCTTCGTTGAAAACATTTCACAAAACAACTATACACTATGCAATATTTGAAACAATTCATCGACAAAGTTGGGTAACACTATCAACTCCCAATTCAAATTCAAATTCAAAGTTTATTCTCTATAAAGATTACAATGTTGAATTTACAGAATTTGGTTGTTGTGCGATTTACATGTAGTTAAATAATGATTACAGAGTGTACCACTAGAACGCCTAGCATGGCTAGGCATTTCGGGCAGACTTAGTTTAATTCTTAATTTTAAAATATTACAAATTATGAGGTAAGTTGGTATTATGGCTAAGTGACTAAATACTAGTTTGTGAGTTTAGCAATGTGAATGCTTTTGTTTTGGCACAGTACATAGTTTCAGTATTGGAGTATCATAGGATTCATTATTTTAAGATTGAGATTAATATTTCTGTTTATGGTCAAATGGGTGAGTGAAAGTGTTAACCACCAGGTGGTATTCGTGTAGTTAGTTGACGGGGTGTATCAGGGAGATAAGATGTTTTCTAATGGTAGTTTTGAAGGTGATGAATGTGTCTGCAGTTCTAGAGCTCTCAGGTAGGGTGTTCCAGATTTAGGGCCTTTGACATACATTGAATTTTTGTAAAGGTTTAGTCGGACACGGGGAATGTCGTAGAGATGTTTGTGTCTGGTGTTATGCCTGTGGGTTCTGTCACAACTATCAAGAAAGCGTTTTAGGTCAAGGTTGATATTGGAGTTTAAGGTCCTGTAGATATAGATTGCACAGTAGTAAGTGTGGATGTACTGAACAGGGAGTAAATTTAGATCTATGAAGAGTGGGGGAGTGTGTTGCCAGGGATGGGATTTAGTGATTATTCTTACTGCAGCTTTTTGTTGGGTTATTATTGGCTTTAGGTGTGTTGCTGCAGTTGATCCCCAAGCACAAATAGCATAGGTGAGGTATGTGTCAAGTGTTAAATAGGTTCGAGAATTATACCACTGACTGCAACGTGATACTCAGCACATTATAGATCCCTCATATAAGAATGACTTCTACAATGTCAGTGCAGCAGATGAATCGTGTTTAAAAAAAAACTTGACAGTATTAAGATTATTAATTTAAACACTAAACTCTTAAGATCGATTAAGAAAGAACTGAAAATTAGAGAGTTCAGAAGCTCGAGAACTCGCGAGAATGGAGTCGGTTTGCTAGCAGCATCAAGCAGCAACTAGTCTGATACAGTGATGATGTGAAAGGGACTCAAGGACTTGAGTTTCATTTTGATGTTAGGAAGAAACTGTAGCCAGCATTCCCAACAACAGCCCGTCGCAAAACATCTGATATTCGTGTTACCACAAACAAAAATAGAAATAGACAAATAAATGGCAATGACGATATTGCACGCAGAAAGAAATCCACTAGAGTGGTGGAAAGAGAATATGATAGTTCTTTCATCTCTGGCAAACCTACCCAGTAATTATCTAAGTTCACTCCCACCCCCTTCTTAAAAAAAGTGAAAAACTGTTCACCTTTGGAGGGAACATATACTCTCCCCAGGAACAATTAACTTCCAAAAATAGGGAGATGCTGATGTTCCTCAGTTTCGGTTTGGGAATTTTTAATTTTAGCTATTAGAGTAATGTACGTATATTGTTTATTTTAGAATATATATATATTTTTTTTTACTTTTCATTGTGCTTCTTTGAAATTTAAAGAAAATGTGTCAGTTAATTCAGGTTAATAATGGAGAGAGGTTGCTGTTCACGTCTGATTTATAATCAGTTTCTAGTTATTACAATAATGTATGTTTTTTGGAAAAAAAAAATTCTTAAACTTTTAAAAAGTATTATGAGAGAGCTGAGTGTTTTAGTTTCATGTTTAATATAACTGGAAATTAAAAACTTTTATTTTCGCACTTGATTCCTGATTGTCTTTATCAAGTTATTATGTCAACAAATTGAACCTTTTATATTTTCCTGTTTCAGTATGTAAGCCTCATGGGGGACAGATGTGCCCCATGACCTGGTGGGTAAAGTTCTCGCTTCACAAAGCGATGTCCGGGTTCAATTCCCGGCGAGGGTAGAAACATTGCAAGTGTTTCGTTACACCGGTTGTCTGTGTTCACCCATCAGTAATAATGGGTACCTGGGTGTTGGTGGATGGTGTGGGTCGCATCCTGGGACAAAACTGACCTAATTTGCCCGAAATGCTCTGCATAACAAGCGGCTTTCTGTATAGTAGTATGTTATCTATGTCAGCTAGGCTTGTATACCTTGTACATGTACTTGTAGAAATAGATATTATTATTATTATTATTATTATTATTATTATTTATTATTATTATTATTATTATTATTATCCTGTAATCAGTAAAGACTAATGACATTTTCATCACGGAGAAATTAAGTGTGTATTAAATATTTAACCCCCTGAATTATGCAGTATCTGTTCAGCAGTAAGTATTCCTTTATATATTGAACGCACTTATCACAATTTTAAAAATTAAAATTATTAAAAAAGTATCGGTATTGGTGTCGGCAAATATTCTGGTATCGTCCCATCCCTAGTTTAAAACCTATCGACAGGCTAGGTTCATTAAAGCTCCCCGTAACCTCATCACCACCAGACAATAATACTTTAATCTTTACAATATATACGCTGAGAAAAACACACCTCTTGGTGTTTATATTGTGAAAAAAATATTCAACAATGTGTCCAGATTACTTTGCCTCAAATGTGGAGTGTTATTTATTTATTTATTTTGTCTTTACAAACAGTACATTGAGATTTTGTATTTACAATAATGGGTTGCAATGCAAGGAGAGCCTCTATTATGCCTAGGCATTATGGGCCAACTTAACATTATTGGCTTACAGTCCACTTAACACTAAGGAGTATATCATAGTTGTACAGTAGGATAGTAATTATTTCATAGTTGTACAGTAGAATATTAATCATAAATGAATCAAAATTTGTATAATACAAAGATATATTTATATTCGAAAATTCTTTCTGTGAAAACAATGATTCAATTATATTCCTGTCAACAATGGATAAAAGGTTCAAAGTGATTGTTGAAGTTATGATGTGGGAGTACATAGGTGAGTAAGTATTGAGTATTTAGCATTTAGTCTAGGGTGATTAAGTGACTTTTGAGAAGTCTTAAATTGATTTTCAGACTGGGTTACTTTAATATCTTCTGGTAATGAATTCCATATTTTGGGACCCTTTATGTGCATAGAGTTGTTACAGTGTAATATGGACACGAGGTATATCAAAAAGAGATCTTTGTCTTGTGTTGTGGTCATGTGTCCTGTTTAGGTTGGTGAGAAGTTTGAGTGGAGGGTTTATATTTGCGTGTATTGTTCTGTGTATGTAGTAGGCACATGAATAAGTATGGATGTCCTTAATGGTGAGCAGATTCAGACTTTTGAAAATTGGAGTATGCTGGCGGGAGTGGGAATTTGTTATTCTTACTGCTGCCTTTTGCTGGGTTATTAGGGGTTTTAGGTGATTGGATGTTGTTGATCCCCATGCACAAATTCCATATGTAAGATAAGGGTATATGAGTGAATGGTACAGTGCCAAGAGAGCTGATTGTGGAACGTAGTACCTTATCTTTGATAATATACCTACAGTCAAGGTGGATACCTAAGAATTTTCCCTCTGTGAGTCTTGTGACTGATGATCCATTTAACGTTATGTTAATTGGATCATTTGCAGCTTTGTTTCCAAACTGAATGAAATAGGTTTTATCAGTGCTCAGGATAAGTTTGTTAGTCATCATCCAGGCAAAATCAGCACAATACAAATAATAAATTATGAAAACGATTTTTTTCAATATCCACTGCATGTAGTCAGATACAAAAAAAAATAGATAGTTTATACAGCTATAAAGGGTTGTTAAAGCTAGCAGCGACATCAACCAGTTGTTGAAGTTAGATACACCTCAGAAGGGAAGTAATAAGGGAGACTGGAAGTTTTCTATGATTAATTCAATGGTGCACTAGGATAATTATACATTAAACCTATACTCCATTTCAGGGATTTGTAATAAAACAGCGTTCCTTGCTGTTTACTGGTATTCCTTGTTAACACATAATGTGTTTAAGACTGTAATAGAATACTAAGCGCATACTACATTATATTATAATAATAAGGTAAAAGGACCCCAATGGAAATAAGTCACTGCGTCTGACTTTTTTGGGTTATCCTAGGTTCTCTACACATATGCTGCTATGTATGATAATTCTATGCAACTGTATTTGTGTATACCTGAATAAACTTACTTACTTACAGATAGATTAGTCAAGTTGATAACGTGACCTTTAAAATTACTAATACTGTAACATGAGGAGGCGACGCACAGTAGTGTATTACTCATATGTACAAGGCTATACTTGTAATAGATGAATTTACAATATATTCCGTATCTAGGACTTGTTTTGCAGTAGCTGTTCCTATTTATATTTTTACTGATTTTTCTTGTCATTTGTCACTAAGTAACAGTAACAAAATGTACAAACGACTGTCTTTCAGTACTGGACTCGTGCTTTAGACCGCTTATGTTACTAGTAGATTGTAATTATCTATTTGTAGCTGCAGGTGTCTCGTCTTCAACAATTTGTTAATATACCTGTAATTCTCTAAAAATTTCCAATGGTTGAAACACTGGATTATTATTATTATTATAAAAAAGAAGCGCTAAGCCACAAGGGCTATACAGCTTTGAAACACTGGAAATAAGTCACTCTGACTTTTATCCTAGGTTCTCTACACATATGCTGCTATGTATGATAAATATATACAATCAGTGTAACTGTATTTATGTATACCGGAATAAACTTACTTATTCTCTTGTAATTCATTCCATAATCTAATTTTTAACTACGGATGTTAATGATATATAAATAGTCTCTTTGACCAAGACAATCCCATAAAACTGACTTGCATACTATCTAAAGTTTTGAGAATAGTTTAAGGAAGTTATTAGACCACATTCGGAAGAGATTTGTCAAGAGATTTGGAACGAATTTTTTAGTCTCCCAAACATAACTTGAGTTCTGTGAGTTACACAGATAAAACAAGACTGTTGAGTGGACTACTTCCTAGACTGTAAGAAAGCTTTCGGAATTGCGCAACAAGATTAGTAGACAGACTAGAACAGGGAGGGAAAAAAGGAAAAGCGCTCATGGATTAGGAAGTATCTGAAAGTTCTGGGCCACTTCTGCTTCTGCTTAAATGACCTTCCAGAAGGGGCAGAATCTTAAATAATTACCTATTTGTAATCACCTAATTGTAGTTAGAGTAGCAGAGCTATATCCGTGGCATCCATCTTCATTAGTATGTTTGTCGTATAATTCTTTAATTTCCAATGTTACAGCAATTACCTTTGCCTTTATAACTGTGCATGTTGTTATATCTTCAGCCTCTCATAATGGCTCATTTGATTTTTCTGCTATGGGAGCCATTTTGTAGTTGTTCTTTGTACTTTTTCTATTTGGCCCACTTTTTTTTTAGGTGGACACCATAAAGTAGCTCCATATTCCTGTTTTGATCTAACACATGTTGTAAAAAGGTATTTTATAGTTAGTGTAGTGTATGCATTTTTCAGTTTCATTTATATGATCTCCAGGTGACAATATTCTCATTAATAATAACGCCTAGCTGCCTTTCCTTGTATACTCCCAAAAATTTTTCTTACATATTCTTTGTGATCTGACAGCTTTCATTCCTTTCCATTACATGTGTCTGCTGATGATGCAAAACTAATAATATCAGGAGGGCAGATACAAGCTCCAAGAAGACTTGAACAGGCTGCAAGGGTGGTCACACAAGTATGCTAATGTTCAATCCCAACAAATACACAATGACGTACAGTAAATCTTGAAAACAGAAAAAGACGGGAGACGGAGTACAGCCTAGGGATAGAAAAACCTTCAAAATATCACCGAAAGACCAGTATGTATAGAAAACCAAATATCACTGAAAACATAGTATTTGTTAAGTTAACATCACTCCAAACATATCGTCAGATATGTACATAATTCAGTGACTTTAAAAATATTACACTGGAGTAATATTCACGACGTTATGTCAATCTCATAAAAGTGTGCAGTCCGAATGGAACCACCATGATAAAGTACATGTGAAAACCCAACAAGGTAGAAAGGTTTGAATTCAACTAGACCAGTCCCAGAGAATAATGAATGATTAAGAAACTGAGCCTGATGACCATCTAGGACACAAATATGTGCAAAAATAATAATATTTACGCGAAACAGAAACTTAATGAAGTATTGTTTTTAGCCTGGGGATAGCAGAGAAATGAAATAAACTGGATAAGTGGTGGAGGCAACCTCCATACGTAGTTTAAAAATAAGCACGATAAAGTCTGTGAGGTCAAAAACCACTATACGTTGGATTATGTAGTTTGCTAAGCACTGTAACCGACCACTGCAAACACAAAACGGTTAACATGCACCGAATGGTTGCTTGATAAATGGGGATTAAAGCCTATCGGTTACACAAGGGTCATTATGGCTATACTTAACTTATTCATCACCTGACAAAATACTTTAAACCCTAAAATAGTGATTAAAATAAACTCTTAGCAAATATACGCGTACAATTAGGCGGCTGGAATGTGTGTGTATGTGTATACACACACACACACACGCACGCACACATTATATATATATATATATATATATATATATAATATATATATATTATATATATATATATATATATACTGAATAGGTAAAATTGGTCAATTAGCAAGAACTCATTTAAAATTAAGTCTTTTCTAAAATTTTCTCTTATACGTTTAAAGATATATTTTTTCATCTATGTTAATGTAAAAAATAATTTTATACCGTAAGTATCTTAGAAAACTTGCGTAACTTTATTATAACAAGCGCAATTAATTTAGCCTAATCCAACTAAATATATTTTAAATAAGTTTACAATAATTTAATATAAACACAATGAAATATATTTTTATCATTAGGTTCAGAATGATTTTTGCAAAATTATTGCATACACGAATTTTAGCTTGCCTTATTCGGCAAGAAGAGCGTTGCTATTTATGCCAAAATCGCGTTTTATCCACTCGGCATCTTATATATATATATATATTATATATATATATATATATTATATATATATATTATATATATATATATATATATATATATATATATATATATATATATATATATATTATTTCCGTTCAAAATCAGAAAAATACCGCCGAAACAAAACAAACACCCCCCCCCCCAAAAAAAAAACCGGGGTTCCTAGATTAGAACAACAAAAATTTTGGGGGGGCCCAACTGTTAACGTCCCCAAAAAATTCCCCCAACCCCCCCGGGGTTTCGGGACCGCAAAAATCACCACAGGGGGGGCCCCTAAAAACAAACCCTGGTTTCAAGGCCATCCCCCAACCCCCCCCCCATTTACCCCCAAACCCCATTTTAAACTCAAAA